>JAPZDV010000025.1:5005927-5029531 GCA_029814665.1 Acanthurus lineatus
TGTTTATACTCAAAGCTCATCCCCCACATTGGTTTGGAGATATTTTTTCTTAAAAAATCTGCACAGAAAAGTCTGCACTGTTTTTTTTTTTTTGTTATTTCGCGGCGTCCACAGCGTGGTAGAGATGGCATCCTCGCAGGCCTGACGACAAGGCCTTGGTTGCCGCGGCAACGGCATAGCAAAACAGGAGGAGGCGGGGTCGGGTGGTGGTTGGGGGGGTTAGTGGGCTTTTTTCTCTCTTTCACTCGGCGAGGCGGGGTTCGTTTCTCGTTACTGGGGTGGACAAAGATAGCTGTGAGTCATCCTTCAGGCTGGGAGCCGAGCCAACACATTCCTCCTCCTCCTCCTCAGATTTCTCGTCTCTATTATTCCCCCTCTTTTCTCTTTTTTCTTTTTTCTCTTTCTTTTTTTGTCTCCTTCTTTTTTTTTTTCCACATTTCCATTTCACACTCTCCCTCGTCCCCCCCCCATCTCACTCCGGCTCCGTCCAATAGCTCCCATTTTGTCTCTCAAGCCTCAAAATGTGTCATTTACTCTCAGAAACAAAAAATGCCTTTAAAAAAAATCTTTAATATCGCAGCTGAAGAGGGAGGAGAAGTGTGTAAATCTTTATTTTTCAGTAGTATAGATTTTTTTTAAAGAGTGCAGACATTCGTGTGTGTGAGTGGGAGGAAAGAAGGCACGAAAAATAAGGCAAGTGGTTTTCCACTCACAAGAAAAGAATATTACACTTCTTTGTCTGTTTTTAATTCCTTCTCTCAGTGCAGAGTATAAAATGTGCAGTGCTGCCCCTTTTTGGCACAAAGGTGTTTGTCAGTTTGCAAGCTCACAAAATAACTCTGCTGCCTCGTTTCACTTGCAACAGATTTGCTGTGTCTTGATGCAACAGGCCGATATTTTTTTTTTTTTTTTAATTTTATTTTCCTAAATTTCCCAAATGAAATCTGCAGTTTTGTTTGCTCATCTGTTGGCTCTCGGCCATCCTCAGGACCATATTTGTTGGCCTCGTGCTGACTGTGTATTGTATTAGCAAATATTAATAGTGTGATACTTAAAATAAAACTGGAAAGTGACTCCACACACACACACACACACACACACACACACACGTGTTGTGAGTTCAGCCTGCGACGCTTCAGAGCTTTAATGGAGCCGAATGTAAACATGAAGTCAGAGGATATTTATGCTGAAGCTCTCTAATTACACAATTCATGCTGGATTATACAAACACGAGTTGTCTCAAGCATGAAGAACTCACACACACACACACACACCCCGCACTGGATTATGTAAAATTGTTTATATTCATATTATAAATGCATGCAGGGGCATACATATGCATGGCCTGTATGTGCATAATGTCCATTAACACATTTAGAGCTGATGTATTAAAAAAAAAAAATAACACAAATACAGAACACAGTTGCACTTAATTTACATGGTGGTATACAGCTTCTGCAGCCAACACTCCCACACAGTGCAGAGAAGATTCAAACATGCACAGATATATATGTGTATGTATGTGAGACATATAACACACACACACACACAGACAACATTTTTTTTTAATATATGTCTGTTGTCTTTAGACGTTTTCACACTTTTTAAGCTGAAGTCCAGAAACTTCATCCTTGAGAGGCCTGAAGCAAAGACAACATGTTAAAGTGCAGCAGAGATGAGTTCATTATACGATTCTGTGTGTTATATGTGTTGAACTAAAGTCCTGTTGTTGTAACTGATGGTAATTTATACGGTTGTTCATCTATTTAATCTGCTGGTTTCTGTTTTCAGATTGTTTTGTTAGCACAGAGCAGTAAAACCGGAACATTTAATACATGACCGGCTTATTTCATCATTATGTGTCATCAGCTTAATCTATTTAAATATTTGCCAACAGACTTCTTATGGATTTTGTGTCTCAGCAGCTATGCGAACTAATAAATGCTAATGCTAATAGCAAATATAGCTTGACAACACGCTGAGCTAAACTAACGTGGTTGCTTAACATCAACATCTCAACATCTGCATGTTACCAGTCATTTGAAGAATGTTAGCATGCTAACGTTAGCATGTAGCTGACAGTGTAGTTTGACCTCACAGAGCTGCTCACATCACTTTCTGTCTCACTTTTTCCCACTGGGGTGTCAAAGGTGCAACATAAAAGAGGCTACTTGAAATGAATCCAAGAGATTTAATATTAAAACCATTTAACAGTCGGACTGCATGTCTCTCTGCTGTGAGGACAATCACTCTGTCTTACATAAAGAAAGCACAAATATTCAAACAACAGTGTGTCACGATACCAAACCCACCTCTGTCCATTAATTCACTGCTGGAGCTGATCCTCCGGGCTCATTAGCACTAATGAACGTGACAGCAGCCACGTTTACGAGCGTTCGTCTGCCTGCAGAATCAGACTGTGAAAATATTGCATTGAAAACATCATTAATGTCTGAACAAACCTGTGCAGTGACAGGAAGTGTGTATCTCAAGTTGTTTACAATGTTAAAAAGTATGATTGTGTGTGTGAATTTACACTTTACAGCCAAGTTTAATATAATTAAAGTCTCTTTTTCCCACTCATTACAGATGGTGGATTTGAGTTTCTTATATAAGTCAATAATATATTAATGAGCTGCATTGTTTTGAATTCAAAATGCTTCATATCAACACTAGCAGCAGTGAAACATGATTTTTTTTTCCACATATAGGAGTTGCACGAGCCTTAGGGGTCACAGCTTTACATGACATGGTTGAATTATTGTCTTTTTAAAGTCATAATAATAATAATAATAATAATAATAATAATCATGAAAACAGTTGACCATTTTTCATTTTACCTCAGTTACGACCTGCCTGTCTTGTAGGCGTCTTGACACCTTTTGATGGCTGACATGTTCTTACGGGGCGGCTGTTATTGTAGGTTCAAGAATTCAGGGAATGTAAGTAGGCGTTAATCCTGTGTGTGTGTGACGATGTGTGTGTGTGTGTTCTTGACACATTCATGTTTTTCTCAGGTTATTTATAGCCATTATCTCAGGTATGTTTACACTCGGGCGTTAGAGAGTCATGTTCTTGTGTCTCTTTTTTTGGAGAATCTCACCCAAAAAAAAAGCTGACAGGAAAAAAAACCATCTTCCCTCGTTGATCTTGTCAGAAATCCTCCAGTGAATTCAGTTTGTGTGTGTTTAGGCAGAACTCATTGATAAACACCTGTCAGCTTGATGCAATACAACAAACTGCAGCCTCCATCTGTGCTGCAGAATCAAAAACAGAAACTAAACAGTGAAACCAGTGTTGGAGCAGCGAGCTGCATGTAACTGAGTTAGCAGTTTAACTACAGTTAAGCTTCTGAATTTCAGTGACATTTTGCATTTTAATCAAGTAATTAAACTACACTTTATTTGTTGTACACTCATGGTTTTGGGCCATCATAGGAGGGGAAGGACTTTATATTTTTATTTTACTGTTGTCTTTGTACTAATGTTATTTTATTCCAACATTAATTGCATATTTTCATGTGTAGTTGAGTATTTTATTCTTTATGAGTGACTTGTTAACAGGTATAGATTGTTTATTTTCTTCTTTTTTTGCAAAGTAGTTGAAATCTTTTTTTTTTAAATTAGCTTTGGTTCAGTAAAATAGTGATGAAGTAAGTAGTTTGTTGCTTACAAAACCACTAAAAGCTTTGAAAGTATGACTGTCTAAGCAGACTGCATAAGTTTCCACTGCGTTTACCCAACATACTGTCAAGTTAATGCATGTTTCAAATAAAACATACGTGCACTATTAACTGAAATGCACTCAAAATATCCGTCCCTGAGCAAAGCTTTTACAACCAGCTGTTAAAGAAACTGCAGAGTACTGTATTTTAACAATGAGGTGGGGGGTTAAAAATATGACTTGGTGCATTGCTGCAGAAAAAAGGAATGTATGAACATCTGGTCCCAACATCTGCTCATTTACATCTGGTCATTGTTGAGTTGCCGTGAAATTACACACCAGTTTATTAGGTACTACTAGCAAAAAAACCTGACAAAAACAAAAGATAATTATACAGTTTTGTTGAGCTAAATATTAAAAACCGCAGCTCACAAAACGAGTTGATTTGATTTGTCTGAACCAGCTTCATTAACCTTGAGTAGCTTTTATTGTTTTAGCCAGTTTTACCTGATAAACTGACTGTAAGTGATCTATCGTTCATCTTCAGAGCTTCTTGCATGTGTCTTTGTGTTTGTGTGTGTGTTTGTGTGCATTAGCAGCTTCATTAATCTTATTTGATTTGGGTCGGTGGGCTCTGCCTCTTTTTTTTTTTTTTGTACCTGAACAGTGAAAAGTCTGGCTGGCTTTTATACAATTACACACTCAAGCTGTTTTAGTTTGATCTTACGTCTACAGAGCGTCATGTTTTTTTTTCTGACTTTAATTTTAGACTCTTTCTGGATGTAAAAGATTCGTTCATATTTCAGCTTTTTCAACTTTTAGCTTAATCTGTTTGTTCCTGAAGCAGACGGTCGTATCGTTGTTCTGCCTCTCCACCAGTTTATCTTGTTTTTTTTTGGTTTTTTTTGGCTCTTTTCAAGGAGCATAATCGCATTTTCAGGCTCTTCTAAAATCTTGTTAGTGTTTATCGAATGCATTAATAGATATTGATTGTTGTGTCATAAAACCGGTAAATTACAGTTTCACTTCTGAGGTTATAGTTTGTGAATGAAGCCAATCTTTTTCAGAGATTATTACTCTACTGTGAGGTAACTTCACTGAGCTGTGAGTGTGTTTGTTAGTGAGTTAAAGTGTATGTGCTCGTCCTCACACACCGACCGGTGGACTCGGAGGTCAGTATGAATAGCCTGGAAGCCTTCTCTCCCCCCAGCAGATGGCCATTAGCGGTGACAATGACGACTCGTCCACAGGGCCAAATAAAATCACACAGAGCCCATTTCCTTCTTGTCTGTGCATGAGCCACCTAACCTGCTAACAGCCTCTCTCTCCTCTTCTTCTTCTTCTTTTGCTGGGATTGTATTGTTTCTCAATGGCTGTATCCAATTTTTTTTTTTTCCCCAACCGGAGCTCTAAATTGGTTCCTGTAGAGATGTTAGAGGAGAGGCGGTGCACACACACATGCACACACACATGCACAACAAAGGTGAATTCTGTTAATTCAACGCAGGTCTCCTGGAGATCGGGTTTAATGGGCTCTTTATTCAGTGCAGGAGGCTAATAACAGCACGTTGATGTGTTGGCCTCAGTTCAGTTCACATCGACGGTGGACAACTGCTACACTTATTGCATTTACAGCAGCAGTTTGTGTGTCACCTGCAACTTCTGTCAGCTCAGCTCAGACATCAGGCTGATCATGCTTCACTTTAACAGCTTCTCAGTAAGTTTAGCACAACTCAAACTCTGACTCCACAGTAAACAGTGTTTTGATCTATGGCTTCTGCATCATCCCAACATCCCAAATTTGAGACCTAAAGGGAGCTAAAAGTGAATTTTAACTTAAATTTTTTAAAGCTAATATGAGATAGAGTGCACAGGACCAGTGACACCAAAACATCTATGTCTAGATTGCAGGCAAATAATGCAAAACTATGTAAAATGTCAAAGAACAGAGCTGAAAAACACAGACAGGCTGTATTATTAGAGAGAAAGAGAGGCCACAAATAAAAACTCACCAGCAGGGACATTTAAGACGTTTGCAGCAGAAGTGACACGACACAACAGCACAAGTAGAAACCACAGAAACTGACGTCCACTTCTTTTCTCTCTCGTTTCTTTGCAGGAACAGTAAAAAGGAGTCTGACCTGGAGGCGGCTCTGGCCAGGCTCAAAGACCTGGAGGCCCTGCTCAACTCCAAAGACGCCTCTCTCACCACTGCCTTAGGGGAGAAGCGATCCCTGGAGGGGGAGGTGAAGGACCTCAAGGCCCAGCTGGCCAGGGTAAGATCACTTTGAATGGCCCTGAGGTGTTAACATGGTCATTTATGGCAGGAAGGTGTCAGTTTAAACTCTGAGCAAACAGAAACCATATCAGAAAAATGAAAGAATATAAATGAAGACATGTTAATTAATACACGGTGACACAGCGAGCACCTACTTTAATATTAGCATCATTACAGCTAACAGAAGAGTTTTGTAAACAGAAAATATTGAGGTTCTGTCACTGTTTACATGTGGTTAACCCCCATGAGACTTTCACTCCAAGTAAAGAGGAAAAAATAAGCTTTTGGTTGCTTCCTGCAACAAGAAGTTTGCGTGCAAAGCCACAGTGACTGACATGTGAATTAATTGTCTTTGTGTGGGTGTTTTTCTTCACCTGCAAAGCTCAGAAGAGCCTCAGTGGAGGCAGTTTACTTTAAATAAACCCTCCAGACGGTCGATTATGAATGAGGTGGTGAAGCTGCAGGGTTGCATGCTCTGCTGTTTGTTTTATCAATGGATTTTACCACAGGACTGACAGATAGAGTTGTGGCCTTGCTCCACCTACTGACCAAACTGAGGAACTACAACTTTTCCTGTCAGAAGAAGAGTTCAGAGCTCAAACAGATCCGCAGAGATCACAACACAAGCTGCGTTTGATTTTAGACTCTCTGATTGTTCTGTTAAAAAATCATTTCTCTCATCTTTTCCCTCCTCCTCCTTTTTCTTAGTTGGACATCAGCTTAGCTGATGCCAAGAAGCAGCTGCAGGATGAGATGCTGAGGAGAGTAGATGCCGAAAACCGCCTGCAGACCTTGAAGGAGGAACTGGAGTTCCAGAAGAACATCTACAACGAGGTTCCCACATTTCACCTCAACCCTTCTATTTTATTCTGAATCTTCTGTCCTACTTTTCATCTTTTCCACAGGATATTGATTCACTTCCATTCACCTGCTTGTTTGATTTGCAGATCAGTCTCACCGATGCACTTTCTGCTTCTCACATCTCCTTTATTTATAGTTTATTTTTCACATAAATGATAAAACACAATACAAGCAGACAAATCCGCAAATTGGAAGTTAAATGTGTAAAATCCAGTTCTCTTTTTTTAATTAATCGGTCCAAGTGAAGTCCTGACCGAAGCGTGCAACAGATGTGTGTTTTCCAAGTGTAAACATAACGATCAGGAGAAGCTGAAAGGTCAACAGAGAGGCAGATTTCTCTGCTGGAGCTTTGTACCTCTAAACAAGTAATTACTGCACAGCCACCGGCTAATCAATGCAATTAAGTTCATTGACCATCTCAGATTTCTGCAGGTGGAGCCTTTTAAAATGTTTGTAGTGCCTGAAAGAAAATTAAGCAGCCATCAATACAAAAGACTCTTTTTGTAGTTTAATAAAGTAAGAAAGCTTTTCGTCGAGCAAGTCAAACCAGCGTTTGTGAAACGCAAGTGAAAGTTGACTCGTCTCATGTTAAAGTGCAGGCTGATAACTAACACCAGCTTATCTGTGTGTGTGTGTGTGTGTGTGTGTGTGTGTGCAGGAGCTGCGTGAGTCCAAGCGTCGCCAAGAGTCTCGCATGGTGGAGATCGACAACGGGCGGCAGCAGGAGTTTGAGAGCAAGCTGGCGGCGGCGCTGGCTGAGCTGAGAGCTCAACACGAGGATCAGGTTCGCCTCTACAAGGAGGAAATCGAGAAGACCTACAACTCCAAGGTAACACTGAACGCCTCAGGTGACACATCCTGACTGTTGTCCAGCTGTTCAGGTTTAAGTAACTGTATTTAAAAAGGTACAAAGTCCTGTTGTCTGTCCCGTTTTTTCGCCACAAACATTTAACAAACAATACAAAGAACAGATAAGCTTGATTAAAGAGCTCAGTGCTCCAATCAGGACGAGAATAAGAAGTCTCTTAATCAAAACAATGAAAACAAAAGAAGTGGCTTGATGATGTCATGAGGCAGTGTGGAATCATGGGATTTCACTGTTAAACAGCCACCACTGCAGTCTGAAATCTATCTGAGCAACTGAGGCAGGAATGTCCACAGACGAGGTAATGTATTACAGTTACATTTAGTTACATCTAGTCAAATCTAATGATTTTACTGGGACAAACAGAAAGGTGCCATAACTTCACTTCACTTTATGGATTTTTTTTTGTTTGAAAATAGTTTGAAAACTTGGAACAGAAAAGTTGAAACTGAAACTGAAGCTGAACTGCTTTTGACTCGGACTGGGAAACATTGTGTTAACTTCACTGGACAGACTGCAAGAAGCAACAAGCCTGGAGTTACTTCTAATGCAGCATTTAGTTACAAAAGAGTTAGAAGACCTCATGTGTTAAACAGTGACATCACATTAATTACAGTAAACTCGACTCTTACGCTGATAATCTGCACCGTGCTGACTGTTCTGTCTGTGTGTTTCAGCTGGAAAACGCCCGTCAGTCAGCTGACAGGAACAGCCACTTGGTTGGAGCTGCTCATGAGGAGCTGCAGCAGACCCGAGTTCGAATGGAGAGCATGTCGGGTCAGCTCAGCATGCTGCAGAAACAGGTACACACACTCGTGCAGTCAGTCACACTCTCTGTCAGTGGTTTTTATCTGTCTGATGGCTTTATGAGCTTTGCTGCTGTGGAAAATACTGATTCTGTCATGAATTTTTAACTGTTTTTCTTCACCTCTGAGCACCGCTGATTGATTTAAAGCAAAGCTTCGGCAGATAAAAAGTGTTTGAGCTGTTTACAAGCCGTGTGCAGACCTGCCTGATCGCCTGAGACTCTAACAGACTCACCTTTGTGTTTGTATCAGCTGGCGGCGAGCGAGGCCAAGGTGCGAGATCTGGAGGAGGCTTTGTCCAGGGAGAGGAACCTGACGCGGCAGCGGCTGGAGGACAAAGAGCGGGAGATTGAAGAAATCCGTGCTCGGATGCTGCAGCAGCTGGAGGAGTATCAGGAGCTGCTGGATGTCAAACTGGCCCTGGACATGGAGATTAATGCTTACAGGAAGCTTCTGGAGGGAGAGGAGGAGAGGTGAGGCTGCTGTTAAACAGAAGATTAAACACTGAAAATCATTCTTTTCCTCACTTTCTGCCTCCTTAAGACAGATTTAAGTCCACAGGCTGTTACAGAAAGGCAGGAATTCCTGCATGAAGAACTTCAGGTTATTCTTTCTGGCAGTTCAGACAGGAGCGTCAGTGTAACGTTCATCTTATCATCTGCTCGTATCTGAGAGGGTCAAAACACAAAAAGACCGCTGAGATCTCAAGTCTGAAATACAGCAGGTCCATCTTTAAAAGCTCTAACCAGATTAGTTTGTGTGTGGTCAGAATATGAGCGAACCAATCAGCGTCCTTTTAGGAGAAAGAGGTGGCAGCTGTGGCCGTGGTTTAGTTTTGACGAAAGCGAGAAGCAGCTGCAAGCTTTTAAATAATGGCGGCTGTCAAAGAGGTAAGCATGGATGCTACGATAGCGACAGTTTAATCAGAACTGGAACAAAGAACGGCACTGAAGGCTTTTCTTGATGGAAAAAATGCTTTAGTTCTTCTCTCCTCTTCTAGCTTTGGTAAGAGTATTGATTGTGACAGACAGATTATTCGTCCAATCACCTTCCCAATTTTTTATGAAACAACCTGCCACTTTCAAACTCTGTCTTTTGGCTGGTTTCCAGATGTGAAATATATCCTCTGGATATGTGAAACATTCCATCTGGTGTCTCAGGTTAAAACACAGAAGAAGAAACGCAGAAGATCATTTATACATGACGTTGTTTAAACAGAACTGTTTGCATATCTGCTGTCCTGTTCTCACGTGTCATGAATCTGAGGAACAATGCCGTTTTTTTAAATCCTTAAAGATATACTTTTGTTCGTTAGATTCAAATATACAGGAACGATTATCTTCCTGTTTCCTGCAGCATTTCTCTTGTTCTTAACAATCAATTCCTGTTCACTTACCTTTTATTTATGCAGGGTTTGTTGAATCAACATACCTGAGTTTTTACTCAGGAAAAGACGGTTACAGTGAGTGTCACAGAAAACTGACAGTGATCAGTGTTCAGGCTCAGTGTCACTGGTTTGGTTTGGTGATAATAACTGTGTGTAACAGTGAGGATGAGACATAAAAAGGCCCTTTAACCAACAATGTGAGACTGTTTCTGTGTGTAACACCGACGGCCTCAGTCTGTATCTGTCATCTGAATCTCTTCCTCTCTCTTTCCTCAGGCTGCGTCTGTCGCCCAGCCCTCCACCCACCAAGGTCACAGTGACGCGGACCTCCGCCTCTGGTCACGGCCACACCAGCCGCCTGCTCCAGTCCGCCGCCGCCGCCACGGCCTCCAGCAGCCGCAACTCCTCCGGCACCGGCAGCACCAAGAAGCGCCGCCTCAACGACAACGACAGCGAGACCTCCAGCATGGTAGGGGGCACTGTGACCAAGACTCGCATCAGCCAGCACGCCTCGGCCAGCGGGCGCGTCACAGTGGACGAGGTCGACCTGGACGGCAAGTTCATCCGTCTGAGCAACAAGGCCGACGAGGTAAATGAGGCTTTTTCAGCCTGCTCACCTGGTTTAAGGTGGACAATCAGTGCCTTTCTTTTTGCTTTAAGTTACAAAAATGACTCACCTGTGGCTCAAAAAATACTTAAGATGTGACTGTTGGGTTTCAAAAATACTATGCAACTAACATTTCCTTTAAAATTTAATCAACCGGTGTCTAAAATAATTGGTTTTTTATCATATCTGATGCCATATGAGTGTGTTTTAGGAGGAATTAGCATATTAATTAAAACTCTACACCTTTTAAAACATTTTCACAGTCTGAACTTAACTTTTCTCGTTAATTTCGGTCTTTCCCGTCTCTCTGCTGCAGGACCAATCTCTGGGTAACTGGCAGGTGAAGAGACAAGTAGGTACTGGCAGCCCCATCACCTACAAGTTCCCCCACAAGTTCACTCTGAAGGCCGGAGGAACCGTCACTGTGAGTTACACTGACTTTTCTGGCTGTTTGTTAGTTTGACTGTTGTTTGCCTCGTCATAAAGATACTCAGAGTTTTTTGAGCACTAGTTTAGTTACGGATCAGAAAACAAAATGGATCAAATCTGCATCTTTTCTGTTGTCAGAAAATAAACAGGTTTGAAATTTGATTTCTGCTTGTATTATGATGAACACATTTGCAGTCAACAGCTGTGCTGTGAAATCGTCGATATTGACATTTAAAATGAGTGAAGATAGAGGAGGTTAAGAGCAACAAAATGTTGTGCAGCCACGAAGCAGCTGTTACCTGATGTGAATGAGCTGAAGTGTGTATTTGTGCTTGTAACACACAGGAAGTCAGGAAATCGACTGTAATGTGGCTGCTGAAGAACAGACACTGTTTCTGTAGTGTTGATGTTTCACAGAGCATCCACATCATATCTGAGGGATCATATCTTTTGAATTACTAGTTTAAATGAATGTATGAATGTGCTGCATCAAACACAGGTGGTGGAGTTTCCACATCACATTAAGGTCTGCTCGTAGCACTCGTTCCATTCAGATAAGGTTGTTTTCACATTTTTCACTGATTGACAGGTGGCAGTAATGTGGTAAGATAAGAATCAAAGCCTCAAAATGACAGAGAGTCAAGTCTGCAAGCAAACACTGATGTATTTTTAGAAAAAAAGTCTAAAAATATGTTCCATGTGGAAGAAAATTCCTTCCACAGGCCTCAAGGATACTGGAGGAAACTTTTAAAACCTTAAATCATCTCTGTATGTCAGAAGCAGCTTAATAATCACTGGTTAAGTTGATGATGTCTTGTGATCTCTGCAGGTCTGGGCTGCTTCTGGAAACGCGACCCATAATACCCCCACCGACCTGGTGTGGAAGAGCCAGAACTCGTGGGGAACCGGCGACCTCCTGCAGACGACCCTCATCAGCGCCAACGGAGAGGTCTGACTCCACCTGCAGTTCCTCTGAGCTCACCTTACATTTTTTTCTGCAACAACTGAGTCATTTTTCACTTTGTTCCCGACAGGAAATGGCCATGAGGAAGGTGACGCGCACTCTGTTCCACGAGGATGAAGATGATGACATGGTAAGTTACTCCTCTGTTTATTCACACACATCATGTTTGAGGAGCAGCGGGACTCTCAGCGTCTCACAGTCGAGTCGCAGCGATTCAGCGTCTCACCTTGTTGTGTGTGTGTCGCCCCCTGCAGGGAGCTCACAGCACGAGCGGCGCAGACAACGAGTACAACCTGAGGAGCCGCACGGTGATCTGCGACTCCTGCGGGCAGCCGTCGGACCGCGGCTCAGGGGTCTGCAGCAGCGGGGGTCTGCCTGAAGGCCTGGGGGGACATTCCTTTTTCATGGGCACCAACGAGCCCCGACAGGTACGACACGAACGGCAGGATACGACACGAACGGCAGGATACAACACGAACACTGGGATACGACACGAACAACAGCAGAAACACAGCACGAAGCAGAAGAGCACAGTCTTTTATTTTATTACAATATGATTTTATCTGAATGTTTCTGAACTGTTTTGACCAAAATGACGACAAGAGTTCAGCACAGCAACAAAAATAAGAAGCTCTCTAATTTGAACACCATCTCAAATTATTTGAATCATTTTCAGCCTCAGACATGTCGATTAAATAACTCCAAGCTCCATATTTAAATCTCACATGTGGACAAAAGAGACAGCGAGTCGAGATGTTTGAGCCTTAGGATAAAATGAATCATTCCAGCAGTAAATGTTCTGGGTTTCCCTCCTTTGTTTTGATTGGATTAGTCACCGTCTGATACTTCCTCTGCTTGAGAGTAAACATTTTAATCATCCGTAGCATTTATTTGATGTTGAACCACTCAGAGGAAAAACAAACGGCTCTAAAGAATCCTCGGTAACATTAAACTTTTGTTTGTTATTCGTCTGAACAGTCGAATCAAAGAGTAACAGAAACTCGTAACAGGTTCAAATAATTTCTCCTGGGAAGTTTCCTGGAAAAAAATGTAAAAAACTCATTGATTTAAACCAAAACAAATATTAAATTGTTTGTCTTATATTGAAAGTTAATTCATGTTATATTATAAGCTAAATGACTTTATTGCAACTTTGCACGTTGAGCCAACCTGCTGTGTTTTTGTACACCAGCAATTAATTGGAATTATACCAGTTGGACTCCGTTTGTTTTCTGTGTAATTATACCGATTTAAATCATTGAAGTTTTGGAAATTTACGAGATTATAATGGTAATTATTGGAAAATGATGATTTATTGTCTGCACAAAAGTTCTTGTCGCACTTTGTTTCATAAACTTTTCTTAACTTAAAGACTCTTTACTGTTTAAATAAAGAAACAATCACCTGTATTCATTGAAAAAATAACAAAAAGAGAATTATTTACAGCAGAGTTCAATAACAAAGAAGTCAAAACATTCAAACAGTAGATTTTAATCATTTAAACAATCCAGTTGTAACGAAAGCAGTGCATTTTCTCATCACATTGTATACGAGTGTTTGTTGCTAAAAGAAAAGGTTTTTACATCAAAGCTACATCAAGCAGCTAATAACTGTGATCTTTTTTATTATCCAGTTTATTTGTCATGTTAATATTATTCATGTTTTATTATTTTTTCCATCTAAACACTGTTAATTTCTCCTCCTCCAGGGCCGAGTCAAGCCGGAGAACTGCTCCGTCATGTAGAAACCAAACAGCACCTCACTTCCTGTAGCCCCACAGAGGAGAATCATTTTTCTACCGTTTGGATGTTTCTCTCTATTTTTTTATATGATCTTGTCTTATTTTGTATTCAGATTCACGGAGCCCCAGTGGAGCCAAAAGAGAGAGAGAAAAAAATATATCAAGGCCATTTTTTTTTTCCCTGCATGGAGTGTTCGAAATGCAAATCCTCGCACGGAATAAATTTTTTTCATGTTTTGGTTAATTTGTGTGCAGAATATAAGAGAAAAGAGCCAAAGCAACAGGCTGTGTCTATCATTTTTCCAACCTACTTTGGATGAAAAACATTTTTTTAAAAAAAGCTACAGTAGCTTGAAAAATAGGAATATTGGAACACTGAATTTGATAATTTACTGTTTGTCAGACCACAAATGAGGCAAAATTAGGTTGGAAATGTGATAGTGTTTTTACGGGGACTGAGCCTCACTGATTATAAAAACAAAAATACTCTGGTTTTGGTGAAGCTGGATTACTGAACCAAGCTGAGCGGCCTCCAAGCGACACGTCTGGACCAGGAACTGAACGGAGATGGAGGCTGGTATGAGTTCAGGGAAAAACAGCTGGAGCTCCTCAGCTCTGCATTACCTGTCATTAATCCGGCCTCCGTCTGTCCCGGAGGCTGAGTTCAGTCCAGGTCCAGCTGTGTCCACTCCGCTGGGAAGCCTGTCTGGTGATCCAGCTTCACAAAAACCAGCAAATAAAGTTGTTAAGTTGTGTTTTTGTGTAATAATCAGGCCCGACACCCCAGACACATTCAAATTCAGTGGTGTCTGCCATTTTTCCAACCAAATTCATGTCTCATTTGTTTCCTGAGAAACCGTAAATTCATCATTAGGCTCCTGCTTTTCAAGCTAGTTGACGCTTTTGTCACGTCCAAGTGTGCATTTTTATTTGAAATATGCTGAAAAAATGATTAATGTATCTGTGTATTTTACACTAATAGGATTTTAAATGGTCAACATAGTGAAATGTGACATTGATGCATGATATTTTTGACTCTCTTTGGCCTCTCCGGGACTCCGTACAGATTAATCTGCAGGTTAAACTTGTATTGAGGTTTTTTTTTGGCAAAGGGCGCAGGATTCACATATTCCTCTTTTGAGCTTTTGGTTTTTTTTTTTTGTATATTCAAGTCATGTTATTGCATGTGTGCCATGCTAATGCTTGTATTGTATCCTGCTCTTCTTGCACACACACACACACACACACACACACACACAGCTCCATTGACCAGTGCTTGTGCTTCGATCCGAGCCGGGGTTTCACATTTAATGGCCAGGCTGTCAACACTCAACACGCACAGCTAGTGAACCCTGTCAGGAATGACGCAGACGGCAGGAGGACGAATCCCGCCGCGTTTGTTTACCGTGTTCATCCCCCATCACACGGATCAAATCTCTACTTCAGACCTTAATTGTGATGTTTACAATTAAAATTTGTTTTCCGTAGAGGTTTTTTTTTTTTTTTTTTAGGAAAAGTATTGTGCTATCTTTATATGTGTTAAAGAGAACATAAATTATAAAGTGTTTTTTTAAAAAACAGTAGGAAAAGTTTCTAATGAAAGCCAAAGTGTTGTCAGCTCAGGGTGTTCAGCAGGTTTATTTTTTCACCGTAGCCTTTAACAAAAGTGCCGTAGTTTATTTTCTGCAGCATGTGAGGGTTTTTGGATCAGTGCTGTCGGGCAGCTGTTGCACACAGAGAAAATAAGATATATTGAGATATTTTTTCTGAAATTTACAGCTTGACCCCGGAGAGATAAATGTATTTGGTTACGTTTTTTTGGAGGTGTGTTAAAATAGAGAATAATTGTTTGCTGGAAAAGTTGAATGTGCACAGCTAAACGGGTCAAGTGTGTATCTCAGTTTGACGTACGTTCAAATGTGTTGCCTTATTTTTTTAAAAGAAATAGCAAATATTTTTTGTTATTGTGATAGAAAAAAAAGAAGAATTAGTTTCTCTGCCTGGGGAAATATCAGGATTTGTCACTTTGCTTGGAGTCTTTATGGACAAATTTGGTGCCATACATATAGTATAGTATATATATTTATAAATTTTTTTTTAGTTTATTCAACCAAATCAACACTATTCTTCTAGTAAACAACTTTGCTGCTATTTCACAAAGTGCAACAGTAGTTTTTGTAAACATTTTGTCAAGATTTTTTAAAATTAGCACAACAGAGAACAGAAAAACCACTGTTTTTTGCACACACACACACACAAAAACACTCTCACACACACGCTTTATATATAGCAGTCCTGTGACTGTAAGCTGTCCTTTGTGTTGCTCCTTAAGAACTGGTCATAAGGGCTTTTTTTCCTTTGCTTTAATCGCTGGCTTTGCAAATCCCCAGGCATGAATTTGGGATCTGAGTAGGATTGTGGGAATTTTTTTAAAATTTCTTTTATTTTTTTGGCTTCATGCACCGCCGTCAAATATAAGCAGCAGGTAGATTTGTACTGTAGTCAGGCAGCTTAAGTCATTTATAATCCACTGACAGCATGTCAAAGCATTTATGGAAAATACTTGATAGTTGTTTTTTTTTGTAATTATAGTTGGTTTTGTGCAACATCAGATTTTTTTACTTTTGCCTCAAGCAGATGTCCGAATTTGACATTATGATTCCGAAAGTGCCTTAAAAAGTCCATGACAGTCATTGGTAAAATGCTCGAAAAGTGTTTAATGTTTAAACTTGATAACAGGTTTTATCTCATGTGCACATTAAACTGAAGAGACAAGACTACTGTTACGTAACTCTGATACATATGCAAATATAACTAAATCGTCCCTGTCAGAACAGATCACGTAAAGGTGGAGTTCCGGGTTTTACGGAGGCCTTTCTGATGGATAATAAACCAGGATGTCACTTCTTGTTTTTAGTCCTCAGAAACAAATAGCTGCTCTTTAACATTTCTATGCAATATTAGTTCAAGCTAACGAAGAATAAAGACACTTAAAAAACTCAGATGTGCTTTATGTCAGGCCTTTGTAAAATCCTGAACCCTGAAGGCCTCATGAAACATTTAAAATACTTTTCAAGTCTTTTCTTGAACCCGAAAGCTGTCATTTGCTTGAAGTGAGATTTGTGTTATTTCTGTCATAACAATGCTGTTTTGTTACATTACGAAAAAAGCATGCATTCACTTGATATTTTTTTCCTTTTCTTAAAAAAATGAAATAAAGTTCTTTTTTTTCAGTCATTGACTCCTGTAGTTTTTTTTCCTTCAAATGAAACACTGTATTTCAGACACAACTGATGAAAAATGCAGCCATTTTTATTTACATTATATACACATGTTCCCATGGTTACATTCAAAAATATATGACCGTATAAAAAAGGCTAAAGCTCAACCAAAACTAAAGCATTTAAAGCACAATGAGCTGTACATTCTCTCTGGTCCACTGGGTTTCTGGTGTTAATTTGACCCAAATTTGATACAAAAACAACAATAAAAAATGGCATTTTTAAATTCATTTGGGGTAACAAAGGGTTTGCAAATACAATTTAGAGAAAAAGTGGATAATTGTTCAATTTGCAGCTAATTCACCAATATTACAAAGAAAAATGTGTCCCCGTCAGCAGTAATCAGTCATACAGGTAGTTTCGCTTTTGAAATCTTTCAGGTTTTCAAAATTTCCTTTCATTGCCTCTGCAACGACAAAATGTAGGCAAGTGACAATGAACTTGTTCTCAAAATACAGAAAATTTACAGAAACAGTGTCCCTGTTTAGTCAAAGATGGTAACAATAGATTTGCAAAACTCTCAACAAGATGTGTATCTAGAGAAGTAAATTTTCTGATAATGTTTAATAATGTGAGTGTTGTGGTAAAGATCTGATTAGATTTAAGTTCATTAAACTCTTGGCTGCATTTGGTAAACTGTAGGTTATAATGATCTTGCAGGATATTTTGTGGGTCTGAAGTTACCATCTAAATGCGACACTGTTTCTTCAAAAGTCGTATGAAGCCTTTTGTGTCTTGAGGAAACTGTGTGAACTCTGATTGGTTGCCTCAAGTGATGTCACTTGAGTCAGCATCGGCTGGGTGTCAAGTTTGAAAGTGATAAAAATCTGGAGGTTTGGAGAAAAATGAGGTGATCAATCTTCTACAGCCTGCTGCTCCTCTCCTATGCTAAAGCTACAAGCATTGCATTGTGGGCAATAAAGGCACCAAGTCTAGACAAGGATTAAAAATGCATGCAATCAAAGAACTGCTGCAACAGTTTTGATTTTCCTTTGAACTGTTAATCTGTTTCAGGATTGCAATAATTAATGAGAAAAGTATGGAAACAGAGAAAATCTGTGCTGTTATTATTCTGTTATCTCAAGATAACAGGGTTCGTTTTCTCATGGTAATTGTTCATTGGTTGTTTTATCCAGAGAAAACAAAAGGCTAATTTCTCAAAGCCTTCGGATAACTGTGGAGAACTAAACAAATGAGTGTTTGTTTCATTTAATCAATGACTTCAGTCTTAAAGATCTCTGTCGCGACTGCAGGGAGGATTCATGGTTGGGTCTAAAAAGTCCTTATGGAAAACAGCAAAAAAGCCTTAATATGACATTATTAGCTGAAATCAGTTAAGTTTAGACGTCTTTGCGTCCTGCTGAAGCGTAGCGCTCCTGACCTCAGAAAAACTGAAATAATAAGACGAAATCCTCTGATCAAGGTTTGATTATTACATCCTTCTCTGCTTCAACACTGAGTCTCTTACAAGTTATGAAAATGTTTTTTTGTCTTTTAGATGAAGCAGCCTTTTAAATACAACGCAAGGTCAAAAGTAAATGCAGGACACTTCACTGACATTCATAATGCTGCTTCGGTTTGGCTTAAATGCTCCGTACAGTGACGGTTTTTACTCCACAACATGAACACTGTTTGTTTCAACACTGTTTGATAACCATAAATGAGCAAATGATCTTTGGTCACTGAAGCCATTTACAAACATGATCATCTCAAAATACGACTGTTTTTCAACATTACTGAAAGCTGAAAATATATTTATTTCTATATTTACACAGTTTTTTTAATCTGACAGCAGCAATTAGTGAGTGAGCCACATTCGTTTATCTTTGTGTACTTGAACGCCACAGTTGAGACGGTGACGTTAAACATCTCAGAAATGCTGTTTAACTTCAGGTGGTAAACAAATCTTTGGTGCTCTGAAACCTAAAGATCAGCGATTAAAAAAAGCAACTATGTTCAATAATGTGTCTCACTCAAATACTAGCAGGATTTTTTTCATGATTTAGTCACATGACCTCTGTCTCTTTCTTTTTTCTTGAGGTGAAACTTGAAGATTTTTAGATGAACAAATCAAAAAAAGTCCGGCTGTGATGAGTGAAAAGCTTAAAAGAAGTAATACAAACCTAAATAACAACATGAAAGAATGTGCATGTATGTGATTTCTGATAATGAAGAAAATCTGATATCTTATTAAAAAAAAATGTCCTTTTAAAAAAAAGCACAACAGCTGATCAGCAGCATGCAAACGTATGCAAAACTTAAGTTACAGCATGTTTAGATGAGTTCAAAACACATAAACATTCATAAGTTGCTGCTTTTAAACTGTGAAGTCTTTTGACACTTTTTTTTCCCACAGGAAGTGAATGCAGCTGAAGCCCCGCTGGCGTTACCCCGGTTCAGTTCAGTGCTCCTCACCCACAGCCTGCTGGCTCCCCAGCCTGGATGACAAGTCTGTCACGGTGGAGCAAGTACCACTTCAGCCCACAGGGGGGCAGTGTTGAGTTATAAAAAAGGGTGGGCGTCCACTGTAAACACAGCGGTTCCTGGGTGGGACGGACGCGGCGCCGCTGCTCCGTGGGTGGTCCACACTCTGATTGTCAGTGACGAGCATTAAATCGGCTCTTTGTTTGCGAGCGCAGGCCTGAAAATCAAACCTCCACAGAGTGAGGAGGATGAAGAAGAGGAGGAGGAGGAGGAGGAGGGAAACTTGCTCCGCCTATGCTGTGACTGTCACTGAGGGGGGGTTCTGGGGGAGGGGGGGCGGCGGACCGGCGGCAGGTCGTAGTGTCCCGGGATGTGGCTATTGACGGGGAGGTCGTAGTGGCTCTGGGGGTCGTCGTGTGGAGCGTGACCGAGGGAACTCTGACGCTCTGAGGACGAAGGACGGAAAAATACAGTCAGAAACACAAACTTCTCTTTTTCAAGATTCAAGATTCAAAAACTTTATTATCCCACATGGGGAAATGTGTTTGGACATAAAAACACCACATTGAACAACATATAAACACCAGATTTGCGTTAAAATACTCCTTTGCTCCTAAATTTGAATTCTAGTATATATTTTTTTAAAGAAACACCATTTCTACTGATCACATATTGGATTTTTTCAGTTTTAATCTGGAAAAAATGTTAAATTAAATGTTTCCTGCCTGAAATTTTTTCATTTTCATGCTTCATTGGCTCCTTTATCTTTGAATATCCCCCCCCCCACAGTCTGCAAATGGATTACAGTGTGTTACAGTACTACTGAAACTTTGCACTACTTGATGGAAAATCATTTTTAATGCTTTAAATTAGATTTTGACTCACACTTTCCTGGTTGGTGTTGATCTATCGTGAGTTATGGCTGGAAAGGTGTTGTGTTGAGCTGCAGACTGGAACATATATTGATCCCAAGAGGATTTGACCTCATAATCACTGATTTTAAGTTCATTATTACCTCAGCAGTTTATACAGCAGAGTCTGACACTTTAAAACAACCTGATAATTTCTTTTTAATACTGATGATGGAAACTCAGAAGACAAAGTCTAAAACATGAACAGTAAAAACATGAATATGAGCGTAGATTCGTGGTATTCTGAAGCCTACATCACCAAATTAAAACTGTTTTTTGTTGTAAAAAAGGTTAAACTGTTCACATCCACTGGATCACCGGTGATCCACTGAAGCTATCGACTCAGCACAACTTATTAAGATTCAGGTGTTTAACTTTCTGCCCTTTTTTTGGATGTGCTTGACATTTTTCAGTTGGTTTGATTCTCCATTAACGAGCTACCTAATGCATATATGCATTTTGGCCTATTAGTTTTCTGTTAAAGCTGTTTTTTAAAAAGGCCCAAAAAGACTGATGTTTAAGAGTTAAGGTGGTCTGCGGTGTTGCTCACCTCTGCGTAAGGTGGCTGTGTTGAACGGCGGCGGGCTGATCTCGGTGTACGCTCGCTCTCTGGGCACGGCGGACTTCATCTCCATGTAGCTGCTCTCCGGAGGGCAGAACGGGAGGCCGGGCAGGTCTTTGATGGTGGCGTAAGGATTCTCGCTGTTCAGAGAGCTGCTGCTCACCGCCGCCGTGTCCTTCAGCTCTGTGACCGCACAGGAAACAACGAGACAGATGTTAAAAAACACATCTGAAGCACATGTGGAGAGCCGGAGGACATCAGGATCAAAAGTCAAAGTTTTCCTCTGGTTTGGTTTTTGTTTTCACTGCAATTTTCCAAGTTTTTTTCTTCTGTTTTTTTGTTTTTAACTCGTTCCTGAGACTGTCTGCGGAAAGTTGGAGACCTTTTCGTTTTATTAGTTGACCTGGTTTTTATGTTAATCATTTAAACAATCGTGACCAGCGAATAATGAATAAATAAAAACAGCAAACTTACCTTTGTTGTAATACTTTCCGAGGCTGGCGCTGTAGCTGTAGCTCCGGTCGATTCCAAAAGCTCCTGAAAACGATAAAAAACACAAATCTGGCGTCTGTTTTTTCATTAATGGCAAACTAATCAAAGGCAGATGAGCCACGTTGGAAACCTGCAAAATCAATAACAGGTGAGTAAAAGCTGGCAGAGCCTCCATCACCATCCATCTTGTTTTTATAGTCTCAATTTGACCGAAATGATTTTTTTATCCAGAGGAAATGTAATGGGCGATAAACTTTTGTGAAGACGGAATGAAAAGGAACTTCTTAACTTTGCTGCTCAGCTGTTTTTGCTCGTGTCCTGAATTTTTCAGCTTTTACAGGCAAACTGTGAGTTTGAAGGCCTCTGTTAAAACAGGTATCTGTACCCTGAAGGCAGCCAACACGGCTTCTCCGATGGTATTAAATGTCCTAATGAATTGGGGTATTTTTTGTTAAAACATTAGACACATTTAAAGTTCGACCCTGAAAGATTTTTATTTATGTCGAAGTGAAATGAAGTTCACAGTTATGTGCAGGTAGGAGGTGCAAACTGTAACTTTTGTGAGTGTTTCAAGTTTGACAAACATCAGCTCTAAGTGGACGTGTCGTCCGATTAAAAAGTCTCCATCTGGCCACAGCTCAGGTCGTTTACACTGAATATTTCCCCTCAGAACGTCACAGTCAGACTTTATATTAACAGTCTGACTCTGGTGGATGATTTCAAGGTGCACCACCTTGTGATTTGTCAAAGAAAACCCCCAGCATGCTCTTGGTTGCACTTGTTGACTGAAATTCTTGCAAACTCCAACTCAGTGCTGCTTCTTCACTTACAAGCTCACACAAATAACCATTTTACTTCAGTGCTAATTATTAAGCCATTAAACTTGAAATAATTACAAAAGTTATGACTTGCATCTCGTGCGTGCTCATTACTGTGCAGCCTTCTGTTTGTGCACGACAGGAAAAGTCACTTAAGCGTCTGATGAAGCTCAGAAGAAGAAAACACTGAGGTGTGTCAGCAGGAGATAATATGAGCAGCGAGTTGCAGGTTTAACACATTATTTTTATGCGGCTGTGGTCACGAGGTCAGGAAACCAAATCATTTTATTAGCTTGTAAATGTTAATCTACTCATTTTATTTCACTCCGCTGCTGCAGATTTCTGCATCATGTCTCATCCAAACGAATAAAGTGACTGATCGCAGCTGTGATTCACACAGCTGGAAGCCGCTCGGACACACCTGAGTCTTTACGGGGCTCGTGGTGTTTCCAGTCTGCAGGTAAAGTGGCGTTGCTCTCCACCCCGAACAGGCCTCGTCTCTCCCTCTCCATGTTTTTCACGCTGCAGAACAGCTGGTTGTTGGTGTTCTGTACGACAGCAGGAACAACATTAATAAGAAATCATAGATGCAAAGAAAAATATAGCAAGTAAAACGTGCTTTTGACGTGAAGTGTTAAATGTAGCACTGATGGGCTGTGACGCTCCGGATCAACATCCTACGACAGCCAGCTGCTGCTGACGGGATGAATGACATGTTTGAGCGCCGCCCCTCTGAGCTGATGTGACGGAGCTGACGTTCACCTTGATGGTGCGGTCGTGGTTGTTGGGGAGGTGCGGCAGCGGAGGCCTGTTTTGGCTCAGCGTGTGGTAGCTGGGGTTGGAGTAGTAGTGGTGGTAACTGTGAGGAACATCTGCAGGCCAAAGCAAACACATGGGATCACGTCTGCTGCAGTTAAATTACCTCCAGGTCAATAAAATGCATCTCTGTGGAGCGCTAATTACAAAAACACAGCAACGAGATACACGGAAAAAAACCACGTTACTGCCAAGAACAACCATCACAACATCGAAATATGATGATAAAATCTTTAAAAATGCTAAACGCTGTTTTGTTTTGTTACATAAGATTCACTGCTTGGCACCGGATTTGATTTCAAGCCATCATATACAAATTATTACAGATATATGCCAAGCAGTTTTTTTTCTCTATTTAACATGTCACTCCTGCCACTAGAGGTCTCACATTCAAATCAATGAAAACAAAACAGGCAGTCTGATGATGTCATAGAGCAGTGTGGGATCATGGGATTTGTTTATGTTATTGTTGAACAGCCATGGTTACAGATAAAAATCTACCTGACTGACTGGAGCGTTAAGTTTAGTTTAGTGGCTTTTGCTGCCTTCCTTCCTCACTTTCTGACCAGATTTACTGCGCAAGTTTTACATAAGTACACAACTCAACAAAGAGATAACAAAGATAAAGTTGTTTTCAGACATTTTGATGTAAAAATGTTACATATAATGAGTTTATTTCTAATTTGAAGGAAACCAAAC
>JAPZDV010000025.1:5029631-5053872 GCA_029814665.1 Acanthurus lineatus
TTTATTTCTAATTTGAAGGAAACCAAACCATGTCAGGCTGAATTAAAGGTGAATGTTTATGAAGTTCCTCAAAAAATATGCATAAATTTATTTATTTGTTAACTATTTTTGAGCATTTTCCTCATTTTCACTCCAATTTTTTGAGAGCATTTTCTTAAATGAATTAAAGATCAATGAGAAGCAGACTTTAGCAGAAAAGCTGAGATGAGATGTTGCACCCAGTCTTGTGTGGTTTAGCTGCTGTCTGTTATTTCAACCTTCTGCCTCTGACAAACAGGTGACCTTCCTGCTTTATCTGAGGATTCGATTGGCTACATGAAAAGAAGTTTTCTGTTGTGACGAATAAATGCAGAAACATGAAAAGCCACAATGAAACCAAGAAACAGACATTTTATCCCTCTTGATTTCTGGTTATTTTCTCAGAGAAGAACACAGCTTAAATGATTAAGAAAGCAGATATAATTTAAGCTATAGAGGCAAAAAGTGAATTTAATTTGGATTTTAAAAACAACATCTGAGAAATCAACCACTTTCACTGTTTGAGCAGACAGAAACGTCCTCCGTTCTGTACCTGGGACGGCGTACTCCGAGTTGACGGTGCGGCTGGTGGAGAAGGAGACGGTCGGCGTGTTGCTCTGCTTGTCCTTCTGCTTGCGGCGGTAAAGCAGCAGCAGAGCGAGCAGCAGCACCACCAGGATGACGAGCACGACGATGCCGCCGATGGCCCCCCATGACTCCCTCTCACCTGGAGGGAGGGGAACCATGACGCTCCCCGACTGCTCCGACGAGTCTGACAAACAGGAAGTGGAAAGAGAAAAAACAAGGGCGACAACTTGAGCAGCTTAGACCCAGAAAATACTGACTTCATAAACTTAAAATCAAAGCTGAGACATGAAGTTTTTATCTGGTACTTTACAAGAAAAACAGACACTTGAATCAAAAGAGGCCAGTATGAGTCAAAGAGAAGAAATAGTGATGGGAGTGTGTGTCCATACCTTGTTTGCACTCGTCTCCTCCACTCTCACACACACAGTCTCCGGTAAATCGGTCGCAGATGAGGCCGGTCGGACAGGAGCAGGTCTGAGTGCAGAACGGGCCAAAACGTCCTGGACTGCAGGCTGGAAAACACGAAGCACATGTGACATCCATTCATCACACATGTGGAATAAATATTTCACCAACGAGCCTCACGTGTGTGTGTGTGTAGGTGTGAGTGTGTGTGTGTTCACATTTCAACAGGTTGAGGATGAGTAATGGGTCTGGGTGCGATGCTGAGCACCTTTGCAACCTGTTTTTGTAATATTTTATTCCTTTTTTTATTTGTGTGCATGAGTTTTGATTTAAGTTCTGGAAAAATATTAGACTCCAGAGCCGTCAGGATCAGCTGATTAATTGATAAGTAAATCAACAAAACAGAAATATCCAAAAATCTTTGTCGCTGATTCATCGTTTCAGTCATTTTTTAAACCAAAAATACCAAACAGCTTGAATTTGTGTTCAGACTGTTGGTCGGATGAAAATAGCAATTTAAACACAAAATGTTGTATGTGAATTTTTCACTATTTTATCACATTTTATACATAAAATGTTAAATAAAAAAAATAATCAGCAGGTTGTTCATTGACGAAAATAATTGTTTAATGCAGCTCTGATGGAATTGATATATTTCAAGCCAAAAAAAAACTTTGTGAGGGCTTTACAGGTTAAGGGTCCATATCTTTTTAATCAGTTTTGCACCCTCACACATTCGTTTACGACACTAAAAGACACTCACAGATGTTACGTTGTGCTTGATGCATATTAAATGTTATTCACATGACATGTTTTCATAGAGAAAGCACTTTTTTTTAGTTTCTGGATGATGTCACACTCACGTATGGAGCAGTCGGTCGCAGTCCAGCCGGGCAAACACTCACAGTGACCGTCCCGGTGGTCGCATGTGGAGTTGTTCACACAGTTGACACACACTTCAGAACACAGTTTGCCGTAGTAACCAGCTGGACAAACTGTGAAACACACACGTTTATGTTGAGATTAAACATACACTGAATGTGGAAGATTTCATCATAAACATCACAAACTGTTGATGTTAATGCGAACCTTGATCACAGTTGGCTCCGGTGTAACCAGGCTGGCAGTCACACTCTCCCGTCACATGGTGGCAGCGATACGACTGACCGCAGGACAGACACGACATGCTGCACTGGTCGCCGTACATCCCAGCTCTGCATTCTGGGAGACGGAGAGATCGAAGGGTCAGTCGGCGCAGATGTAACAGAATAAATCCAGTTCACTGTCACCTGGCTGACGGACACACTCACTGTTCTGACAGGTGACCCCCCAGTAACCTGGACGACACACACACGCTCCGGTTTCCCTCAGGCAGGTGTCGCTGTTGGGGCAGTGCTTGAAACAGGTCTGGTTGCAGTGGCGCCCCCACAGGCCTTCTGAGCACGGCTCGTTACAGCGAGGACCTTGAAGGAAAAAATAACACAGCAGATGAGAAAAAGCAGATCAGCAAAACAAACAGCTCTGTTGTTTAAAACTTTGTGAGGGCAAAACTGAGACTGAAAATTTAAAATAAAGCTCATGGTCCAACAGAAAAGAGTCATCGTTCACTCGTCTTGACTCAAACACCTGAGTTTTGGGTTAAAGTTCAATATTTGATGCATTTACCCAACTCTCCCTTCTCTAAATGCAGACTTTGTCACTCTTCATATAACATTATGTCACCTGAGCTGTGCCTATTTTCATCTACATGCAAATAAACATTAATACTATACACAAAAACTAGGATTATTAGTTACTTTCTGGTTTGTTTTTAACACCAAAATGTAATTTTTGGAAACAGGATCTTGATTTGATCTTGATCTTGATCATGATAGATAATAGATAATTAAAATGTCAATACTTTAATTACTTTAGACTGAGAGAACCAACTTTAAATAATAGAGTATTTTTATATTGAAGTATTACTGCTTTTAACTGTGTAGTCTTAATACTTTCTCAAACACTTAATGTGACAATGTTTACGTAAAAAAAACAAATATACAAGGCGTTCCCTGTAGTAGCTTTTCAATCAGACACAATTTTTAAGACAAAGGCTGAAAAAGCAGGAAACTTAAACCAAATATAAAAAGCCTTTTGTTTAGTTTTAAAATATGATGCCAGTTAAGTGAGATATACGTCATTGGAAGTTACGGGGCCTTAAAGTGAGAGAACAGTAGAGTTCGAATCAAAGAGACACCGAGTGCTTTAAAACCTGTGGATCTCTCAGTTCTGTTGGACCAGATTCATCTGCGGCACCGAAGCCAAACTGGCAGCGCCACCCGGAGGACGTCATCACTTACCCCACCAGCCTGGCAGACAGTGGCACTCCCCGGTGGCAGCTTGGCAGCCGTCCGCATGAACACAATCACACCTCTTCAGGCAGCCTGGCCCAAACGTGCCCATCTGCACAAGTGAACAAATGCCAACGGGCAGAGAATCGTCAGGGGAATCTCTCGGACACTCGGCCAGCTCGGTCGGAGTCAGACAAAATACTACACTGGCAGCGTGTTGTTGTGTGGACGGCCTGGTGAGCTGGCACGGCGAAGACATGAGGCGCACACGTCCAAAATGCAGATTAAAGCGTACAGAGGGTGAAGTAAGGGATGAAAAGCTGGACGGCATTTCTGCAGAACGTCCAATCACAACTGACATGTTCTGTATAATCATCACCCTTATGATTAGTGTATTAGTTTTATCAAAGACAGCAGTGCGTTTGTCGACTCAGCTCGTCTGAGTAATAAACACACAGTGCACTTTTCTTCTTTTTTTGCTGTGTATATTATTTTACAAAGTGATGTGTTTTCATGCAATGCTGCGGCTTCGGTCCAAGGCATTTTCTCTTGCTTTGGGAGGCAACCAAAGAGGAAGTGGAGGGATAAAAATGTCAGAACTGATCTTCTTATCAAACCGTTAAATCCTACTCTGAAAATCCCTGAATTTAATATTTTTCCACTTTTATTTTGTGCTTTTTAAGCATATTTCAGTGTGTGTCTATGTTCTATTTTCCCACATGTGCACAATAAAGTGTGTATTTCTCTCACAGACAAGTTTATTGTCTTTATTGGTGGTCTGGATGATCACAGGCCAGAGGTTAAACAAACCGGTGGAATAATCTACTCCCTGTGTAGAGTGATGTGTGACGTACAATAAGTGTTAGTAATCTTTTAAGGTTTAGGTTTGTTGACTCCAAAAACTGCAAACTGTCTTGGATTAAAGGAGCTTTTGCATGAAAAACAAACATGCCACAACACATTCACACTTTTTTTGATTGGTTTTTGATTCTTTGATGGATCTTCAAAAATCAGTTTTCCAGTATCTTTAAAACTTCGTGAAGAAATAAATCAAGCAATGAATTTACCGGACACGGTTGATCGCAGTGCGCCCCCTGCCAGCCGGCTGTGCAGGTGCAGGATCCATCTGCAGGATTGCATTTTGCCCCATTGGCGCAGTGGCAGGTGGCGTTGCATCCTGGGCCCCAGGTTCCCTCCGAGCAGGGGGTGGAACATTTCGGCCCTCGCCAGCCTGCAGACACAAGGAGGAACGTCAGCCATGTTTGATTGGTTACATGGCTGAGAGGAACCCATCTCACCAGTTTTGCTCCAGTTATGCAATCTGTTAGTTTGAATTTTTTTTACCCTCTTTGCAGAAGCAAGTCCCATCAATGGGCGAACAGTCGACGAAATTCTCACAGGAGCATTCGAGGGAGCAGTTTTTGCCGTATGTGCCACTTTTACATGGACTCTCACAGTGAACCCCCTGCAATGAAATATAATACATTCATATTATCTTTTCTGATAGAAGGCAAACACTAGATAAACAGATGGTGAAAATGGGTCATTTGTATCCAAAAGCACAGAAAGTAAAAGCAGTAGTAATAGTATTTTATTCTGTCACCATACGTAGTACAATAAAAACACAAATAGCCAGTATAAACAAAGTCAACAGTATCATGTCGTGACTTAACAGGCAAAGGCTGAAGCAAAATGCTAAAATATGCCTACCCTACATTCTCATTGAAACTTTCCCTCCAAAATAACTTTACATGCCATTTTTTTAAAACCAAAAGCAAATTACACTACCTTAAATTTACATATGTATCATTCCATTTTTTAACCCCAATAACACAAATATATTGGGGTAAAAAGTAATAAAATATCTGATTCGAATACATTTTTAGCTTTTTGTTAACTTGTAAACATCAAAGTAATCAAATCAAAGTTAGAAAGATAGATAAATAAATCAATACATAGATAGATAGTTTATTGTCATTGCATATAAAATACAACGAAATTTCGTTTGGCAGTTTCTCTCAGTAGCATCAACAGATGATTCCCTCTATAATAATGAAAGTAAATCATGATTTTATTTAACAAATTTGATGTTTTTAATTGATCCTTCACTCACCATGAAGCCGGGGGCACACTGGCATTGGCCGGTGATGGTGTCACACACCCCTCCGTTCACACACAAACAGGGCTCCAGACAGCCGTGACCGTAGGAACCGTGAGCGCAGGTTTCGTTGCAGAACAGTCCGGCCCATCCGGGCTGGCATGTGCACTCTCCTTTCATTGGATGACAGCTGGACAATGAAAAACAGAAGCAGATATGATCGTGTTTGATAAAAGAGAGAGAGAGAGAAAGAAAAAAAGAGACAATAGGAAAGTACTGACTGCCAAACAAAAGAAATAAAGATTTGTTCAAACATATGCTGAACACTGCTAGTACTCCGGATGTTTCCTTATTTACACCATAAGGATATGTGTTTTCACTTCTGTCTCATATTTCTTTAATGATAAAGTTATGTTGACAAGATACAGCTGTTCTGAAAAAAAATTATACTGATTGAAAAAAACATCTAAGCTGATGAAGCCAGTGAATCTGAGAGCAATTAACTGAAGCTAAACAGCAAAATATGCTAACTCACAGGTGTTTTTAATTCTTCTGATTGATAAGACCTCCAAATTTAAACATTACATATGATGGAGGTCTGAACAGTCCAACCACAGCAGGTAAAACAGGAATGGGAGGCACCGAGAGGCAGACACTCCCACAGTCCTGAGAGGTTCATCAGGTAAAATAAAAACACCTGTGTGGAGTTTCTGTGGGTGTGTTTCACCTTTGAACTTTATAGGAAATACAAAGCTCAGTCTGAGCAAAGTAAAGCTCAGTGAAACGAATAAGAGCAACAAGTGAAGCTACAACATTATGAAGCCTGACTGACGTGAGTAAATGACTACCTTTCTACAGCTAACAACTGGCTAACGTGTTGGTTCGAACTATCTATTAGCCAATATATTTAAGTAACATACTTGCCTTCAGTTGTATGAATGAAGGAAGGAATTATACCAATTTTTGTAACACTAATTTTAACCACAGTACATTTTTTTGCAGTTACCAGATAGCCCAACACTGTCAAAAGGACCAAAATCTGTGGTAAAGAGCCTCAGTTATTCCTATCTGAGTCTTTTCGTGGCAGCAACGAACTCATCAGACCTACAAACATGAGGTGTTGAGGACTTGGAAACATGGTTGAACAAGCCATAAAAAGGTAAGATTAATAGTACAATAGTGTTTATGAGGAACTGAGTTTGTCAAATATTTTTGGTACTTTTTTTCAGCTTAAAGTATTGGCAAAAATCTAAAACACTAACTGTTCTAACCGCCCAGGGCTACTTACAAGCTAAGAACAAAGTATAAGACAGTAGCTAGCTAACTCTCCCAAATTTGCTGGCTTATTTCTGCCCTGCTTGCATAACTTACACTCCTACTTTTTACTGCTTTTGGCCACGCCCACTCACCTGAGCGTGTGTTTCTCCTGGCAGAGACAGGTGCGTTCACAGTGCATGCCGTATTTGCCCGATGCACACATCCTGTCCCTGCAGTGTGGTCCGCTGAAGCCCGGCTCGCACAGGCAGCCTCCATCGATGTTGTAGCAGCGTGCACCATTAGCACAGTCACACGCACCTTTGCAGTCCTGACCGTAAGTCCCTGCAGCACACTCCTCATTGCACCTGGGGTCAGTCACACAGAAGGTTGGTAATAAATGCACAGAAGAGTCGGACAGATGGAGAGTAATGCACAAGTCTGTTGTTGATTTCCTAATGAGCCACAAATCAAATCAAAACTTCCATTTTGTGTTGTGGTTTGCCAAGACTGTTCACGTCTGCCTCTGGTGTCCATTAAACAGAATGAATTAACTTTATTTGTCAGAAAAAGCTGCAGTAATTTAATGTTCAGTGCCCAGAAATCAGGCAATCTGACATCAGTAAACTGCACACAACATGCTCCTGTTAAACCGACCCAGCTGGTCTGCAATGCTCTAATATCAAATGACATGTAGAGTAGAAAGAGAAAAAACTCAACAAAGGTTTCTCTGAGTTTTCACTCAGTTTTAAGGACACAGTTTTTGTTTGGTTCTTGCGATGGAAAAAGCAGCTGTTCCTTGGCATGAATCGATCTGCATGAACTGCAGGTACATAAAGTTCTTGCACATACACACCTGTTACCGGTGAAACCTTTAGCACACTGGCATTGGCCAGTTTCAGGGTCACATTTGCCTCTGTTGTGGCAAACACACTCCTCAGAACAGTTCGGTCCAAACCTTCCCTCTGGACATTTCTCGGTGCAAACCGCCCCCTGCAGAGCAACCATGAGAAAAACAGCGAGGTTGGTTTGCCAGATAGACACAAATGCATCATTGCAAAAACTGGGGAAAAAAAACAACACAGCAAATTAACATTTGATGAAGTTGCAGAAAATATTCGGTTCATTTGCCCTCTGATGGGATCAAGATCATCTTCCAAAAACAAAGAATCTTTGTGATGAGTTTTTCACATTCGTGGAAAACCATCTGCAGGTCTCCAGAGATGACAGGTTGCCTTCAAAATGTCTTTACAGATAAGTCAGTGCTAAGCCCGTCCAAAGTTCTGAGCCAGCTGGAAAATAGCACACGAGCTAATTCAGAATCTGGCAACGGTTCCACGGATGACAAGAAGTTCACTGTGAGCCCAAAACTGAACTTTACAACCTACCATCCATCCAGGGGGGCAGGCACAGATCCCTTTGCCCCTGCAGATGCCACCATTCTGGCAGGGGCATCTTGGCTGGCATTTCCTGGATACTGGACACATCTTCTCACAGCTGGTGGGGGGGAGGAGATGAAGTCAGTGCTTAATAACAGCGTATTGGACGACTTAAGTCAGAAACAATCCATGTGTCCTGGGACATTCCTGAGTTCTTAGGTAAACGTTTTGTTCTACAGTAAAAGTGCACAAAATAAAAGTTTTATTCAGAGTTTTTACAAAATTTATAACACAAGCATCAGAGCAAACAGTGGTGGACAGTTAACAAGTGCTTTTACTCAAGCTTTGAGGTACTTCTGCTTTACTTGATTATTTCCTTTTTCTGCTAAGTTATACTTGTAGTTGATAATAAATAAGATTAAAATTGTTTTATGCTTTTATCAACGATACTTAACTAAATTAGTTATTACTTACTTTGCAGATTTAGATTTATTACTCAAAATCGAATCAGTAGTTTATTACATTGATATTATTTTCCATTAAAACTAGACACTATTATCTTTCTTTCTTAGAGGACATTAACAAACCACCCAAATGTCTATAACGTAATTATAATTTGATGCATTAATGACTCGTAAATCTTTATAAAGTAGAAGTAGTAAAAAGATTTGAGAGATTTTAAAAAACAGACATCTAGTTACCCTGGAGGAGTTTTATACAGACATAATGAGCTTTACAGACAACAGTGAACCATTTTTTTAACCCTATTATAATATTCGCAATCCTTTCAAGAAAAGAACTAGAAGCAGGTCAAGAACGGAGAGGAAAAAGCAGCGGTAGCTTCCTGATTATTGTAAAGACTCTGTGCTGCAGCGGCGTGATGGGAATCATCAGCGCAGTCGGATCGTGTCTGAACCTACTTTGCAGAAATATTATATTTTCTAAAACACCCGTGAGGTGTAATAACATGCGAAGACTTCAAATATCCACAATTCATCAAGGAGCTTTTTCCCATAATCAGTTTTGCCAAACCCCCTTTTTTATTTAGCTCAGCGTGATGCGTTGTGCTTTTACATTGGCAGTATAAGAGTTTCCACTAACATCTAGCGGTGAAGAATTTTCATTGCTTCGTCATCCTCAGGGGCATCTAAAAACAGGGCGTAACAGATGACTCATGAGTTATAGTTTAGCGCGGCAGGGTCTTTTTTTCCATCTTAAAATCAGGCTGTGGAAACAAATAAGTCAAGATCTGACAGGTCTGACGGACCTCCGGATCAAAACAAAGATGATAAAGTGAAGCTTAATCAAGTGTTGTGTAATGAAGTGAGCTCTCCTATGAGAAAAGACTTAAATTTAGTTTTTTCTTCTTACAGAAATTAATGAAATGCTGATCATGTTTTTATTTCAAAAAGTTTTCTCAAACCAGTTAAGCTTTAGGGACCCCTAGTGGTGGTTGGATCCTCTAGTCGGGTCAGAATTAAAAAGCATCTATTTAATTCTGTATTTGCTTACAAAGTCCCGGTGAATCCGTCCCGACAAACACACTCTCCGGTTGCTTTGTCGCAGGATCCTCCGGTCCCACACTTGCACCTCTGCAGGCAGCCCTTCCCGAAGGTTCCCGCTGGACAGGCGTCCTCGCAGTAACGTCCTATGAATCCGGAGGGACACTGACACGCCCCTTTGACCGGATCGCAGAGAGCTTCGTTCTCACATTTGCATTGTTGGTTGCAGCTTGGACCCCAGTGTTTGTCATCGCAGGCTGGAAGGTAACAGGACAAGCTGTTACTGACTGATTATAGAGACAAGCTAAGATGTTTAAGCATAACTGCTACTTTTTCTAGTTAATTCATGCAAAATTGCCTTTGAAACTTTACACTTTTTGGTTTGTATGTTTTGGTTTGTTAAATCTAAACCTCCTAATTTTATGTTTTATTCGTTTTACTTGGAAAAAAAAAAATGTCACTGTGACTCTCCGGAAAAAAAAGAATCCAATGAAAATCAAACACAATCATCTGAATTTACTTTGTGCATCTCCTCACTTTTTAAAACTTATTAATCCAGATTTGTTTCCAGCGTGGCCACCACTCCTGCAGTAAAACAGCTACACACATTTACACGAGGGAGGTTCTCGCTTTCATTGCCCACATTTTCCACCGACTCAAACCAGTCAGCTTCCAGTAACACACCCGCTACTCTAAACACTGAGTCAAACCTACTTAATGCTGGAAATGGAATAAAAACAGTGAAGAAAAATAAGATTGTGCATGATTATTGTTCCTTACATACAGTGCAAGCATGATAATTTTCTGTCAGCGCTGATTTATCCTCCCATACACTGTGGTGTGCGTTTACAGTAATACATGATGTCATGGAAAACAAATAAACAGACACAAATGTTAAATTTAATTCATTAAGCAGCACAGAGATGAAAACAAACCAGAAACAAGAGAGCAGGAGAGCTTGTGGATGACATAAAGCACTGAGTGTTCAGCACATTACTGTGGATCTCCCTCATGATTGCATGTCCAAATCCTCCCCTTTAGCACTGGAGTGTTATGTTACCTACGAATAATGTGGAGATTTGCATGGAGCTCACAGGACGGAGGAGTTTTAAATGGTTAATTTTACACATCGGCTCCGGGAGGTTAGCGTGCAGCGGAGATTCACACACGGTTTGGATTTCAAAATTGCGATGAAGAGATCTCAGTCCACTGGGTCGTGTTGTGAGAACCCAGATTGGTCAAGGGTGCATTCCTCAGATTTCTCATCAATAACTTCGACTGTGTCAGACTTTGGAAATCATTGAGAAAATGTGATATCCAACAGCGCTGACGTAACACATGGATGGGCTTCAGTTATCGGCTCACAAGCCAAAAACAATTCCAACAATTTCACGGTGACCTCTGCGGATGTATGCGAGCAGCAGACGCTCACGCATCAATCCAACGGAGCTGCACGTCACACGAGTCCAAGTTCCAGGTTTTCCTTCCTATCTTCGCCTCCGCTGCCCACCCGACTGCTTTGACAGTAATCACACAGAGGGTAGAGCAGAGCCAAATTTGGCCTGGAGGTAGGCGCACTGCCATGGACTTTAATGTTTATTGCACTAACTTGCAGCAGGACCCCTGCCTCTTTTTGTTTAAAAGGAATCACAGCTTCACTTGTGCTCCGTGTGGGCAGAGGATCTCCAGGAGTGTGTCACGCTGAGTAATGAGAAACTCAGCTGGAGCGGCCATTATGTTTACACAGACATTCTCCAGGACAGCAGGAGAGATTTACTGAAGGGTCTGCGGGGCTAATGCATCCAGACAGACAGTAGATGAGCGAACGGGTGAAAATCACCAGATTGGATGTGAGATTTTTTGAGCCAACAGCTGGCCAAGTTCAAACTGTCCACTGATGAATATCAAACCTCTTCCCATCTGTTTGTTTATCTGCACGCAAACTTCCATCCTCCAAGTGCAAGACTCTCTCTGTATGTGTTGCAGAGTTTGGTAACCTTTATCAAAAACACTCACCTTGGCTAAAAGTCTGACTGACTTGGATTTAATCAGTTTAATGGCAGGCACTGATCTCCACAAATAGTGCCAGAGGTTTGACATTTGACATCAGAGGAGCATTTGTGGCCACTTTGCCTCTGAGTGTTTGCATCTGTGCCTGATAGTTCAGTGACCTGCAGCATGTTTGATTATTTATCACAGAGACACATCAAAATAAAGCTGCACCGAAGAGCAAACCACGAACATTCAGACAGAGGTTAGAAAATCAGAAAACAAAGAAGATTTAAGAGACCAGACAGGGAGATGAGGAGTGGGGGATGGATGCTATCAGGTGTATGTGCATGAATACAGAGTCAAATAATATGAAATATATGATGATAAAAACATGCATCAGTAACATTTATGCTTAACTGACATACACTTCATAACTGGCATCTCTTGATCGTCCTTTATGAAAAATGCAAACTGATGTGGTGGGAAAATTCCTCCTCTTCCCATGAGAATCGTCTGAGTGGTGGTTTGGGTTTTTCCTTTGTGTCCAAAATCCACATAATCTCCTCGACATCTGACTGACTGATCATTTTTAATTTGAAAAATCAAGGCTCCTCCATCAAACTCTGCTCTGAAACGAGGCTCACGTCAAACACAACATACTTGTGTTCCTGCTCGTCATTTCCGACGTAATCTTGCTTTTCATTCTCAGTCATTTATTCAGTCTTTTTGTCTTTCATGTGCACAGTGTCGCTTCTCCTTCCTCCCCTCTATTCTCTCTATTCAAACAGTCCTAAAAGTGCTCAGCATGAAACCTTCAGGCCCTTCTCCTCTCTCTCAGAGTTCGATAGCTCAACACACAGGCATCCAGGAAGTGTTCTGCTAATTCTGCCAACAAGACGCCATTATAGCACGAAAAACGGTGGAGCCAAGGCCGGAGTGAGGAGGAGGAGGAGAAAAGAGAAGAGTGAACGAGTGAAAACAAAGGGAAAAAAAGTTAAAGTGAAGGTTAGAGGAGGGGGGGAGTGTAAGGAGAGATGGAGGGAGAAGTGGGACATGCAGGAGAAAGAGAGCGGGGTAACATTTTCCATTTCCCCTTCCCATCATCCCCCTGTCAAGGCATCAACCGCTACCCGTTAAAGCTAATTCCTTCTCTCTGCAGAAGGAGGACGGGGAGGGGGGGATGGAGGAGGGGACCGTGTACTATTGACCCAGCTGACTACGATAAAAAAAAAAGGAGCTGGAGGTAGTGGAAAACAACATCAGCCCAAAGAAACGTGGCTCTGGTTTCGCGCTCTACGTTGTTTGGACGGATCGAGCTGAAAGCGATTTCAGACAAGACAAACAGGGTTAGACTCACTGCTCCGAGTCGACGCCTTGAATTACTATTATATAACATTTCTGCTGACTTAAGTTTGCTGAGAGAAGCCATGAGGGGAAAAAGGAGCAGCTTTAACGTCTGTCTTCGCTCTTTCTTTATTGACTATGGCTACTTTTAGTAAATCAGACAGCATTTCAAGTCCTGACTTATTGCTCCTGTGCTGTTTTCTTACGTTCCCCTTCGAGTATAAATTCTCACTTTTATTACACTTGATTGTTTTATTCCTTCTATTAGATCTCGATCGTGTTGAGCAAAAGATGCTAAAATTTGAGCTTCTATTCATTTTGCGTAGTAACTAACGGTGAGATGAGGAGGTGCAGCCTGTCGTCCTCCTGGTCGAGTGAACTGCTTTCTGAAATGAGGACGGTGACTCACGGCAGTTCATGCTGTAATGCTGCACTGCTCCCCTCGCTGTTTTCCACTGGAAAAGGCCTTCTCTGTGTGATGAAATGTGTGTGAAGATCAGCCACTTGACTGCCAGCCAGTTGTCATTTCCTGTTGTGTGTGTGTGTGTTTGCAGTTTATTTGTGTGTGTGAGTGTGAGTGTGCACCTGAAGAAAGGAGGAGAGACAGTGAGGAAACGTCTGAGAAGGAGGAGAAAGACGGATTCTTACCGCTGGAACAGTCATCTCCTCGCCAGCCTCCCTCACACTGGCAGCGGTCCGGAGCGACACATCGGCCGTGGACACACTCCTTAGTGCAGCGAGCTGTTGATGAAAAACACTGTTTTTTTTTTCCAATAACAGTCGCAGCTTTGTGGAGAAAAACTCAACTGAACCAACATTCAGTGTTCGACAGATGACAGACTGCAGCGAGGAGATCAGAGAGCACAGAGGAGATGGATGGATCTTTTTTATGTGCAACAGCCAACAACAAAACATCCCTTAATCAAGAGCAAACAGCATCATTCAAAACTGTGGTATTGAACCAAACAGCCATAGAAATGCTGGTTTTGACTCATCTGAGTGAGTCAGTCTTTGCGTCATCATCTTAATGAAAACAAAAGAAACATGATGAAATTATCTGCATTCTGGCTTTCCTGCACTGGTTACCAGAGCGAGATAGAGCTCATTTTTATGGTTCTTTGTTTAACTTTTAAGTCTTATCACACCATATTCCCTGATACACACTCTCTCTCAGCGCTGAAACTTAACAAAAAATCCAGTTGGTTTCTGAGCTTTTGCCCCCCAATGTCTGTTTTCACTGGATCAGCCCTCCGACTTCATGTTAATGAAACAACTTCAGTTAAAATCTTTAAATCACTTCTTTGCAGCCGACCTTTTTCTATCATGTTTCAAATGTGCAGATGTTTTAATGTGGCTGTTTTGTATCATTTTTTAAAATTTATTAAAGTCGTCTAACATTGATGTTTTGTTGCAGCTGTTTTATTTTTCGTTGTTGGTTAAAACCTCCGAGCGCTAACACTCAAACACTTTAACACTGATATTTCAAACAAAGCTTTTTATCTCAGTTTTGTTTTGTTTGTTGTATGTTGGTTATTCTGTTTTTAAGTATTTTGAGTCCATTCTTCATGATATCTCACACTTAAAAAAACTGATTGATTAATTGCTTATTTTTTTTTAAATATTTTTTGTTATATTTATTCCTTCATTTACTCCTTTCCTATATTTCATAGAATTTCTTGGCATGTCATATCGTAAATTATTGTATCTTATTTTATGCTACTTTATTTTTATCCCATCAGTTTTAATTCTCCTTCATGTTGTGCTTTTATGTCACTGTATGTTTTAGCTTGTGTGCAGGTTAAGCCGTCCAACTTAACCTGGCTAATTAGCTCCTGGATTCACCTGCTGTAGTGTTAACTACCACAAAAGCAATTTAAATAGTCTGCCAGGTGTTTCGATGTCTGTTTTTCTGTCTTTAGATGGATTTTGTTGATGTGAAAACTTCCGAACCCTGTAAGATGCTGTCATGTGACTCTACAGGTGTGTCTTAGAGATGTGTGTTTTAATGTAATAATGCTAATAAATAATGAAATAAAACTACCAAATACTTTTGGGTTGAAATATAACAAGTTTACTGGTGTTGCAGCTGCTGTGATTGTATCCAGATGTCATTTCTAGTTTTTGTCTTTTTGCAAAAAGTCCAATGACATTCCCAAAGACAGACCATGTGTGTCCGGTCTGTGTCGTGTTGGTGTGTGTGTTTGTTGTGTTTTTAAATGTGGAACTCTTTGTATTAAAAGTCTGCTGCAAAAATGTTTATCATTATCATTAATAAAGACCACGTGTCTGTTAACGTTATTTCAAAAATGCACCATTCTGAGGGTGTTTTTTTTTAATAAAAAGTTTTTTTACGACTGACTTCTTGCATTTCTTTGCCTCTAAGTCTAATCCGCCCATAACAAACAGCAGAAGAGCCGCCAGCCAATTAAAAGCGACAATATTTGATGCCACTCATTCTGTCTGCTCCCTTAGAAAAGACATTTGTCTGCTTGTTAGCATTATAAACAGTTCAGTTAGTAATTAGGTTAATTTAAACTGGCATTTATGTGCGAGGGCTCGTAACTCTGTCAGTGATCTGTTGATTTTTTGATTCAAGAGACAAGTGTTTTCTAACTGCTTGCCACTGAGAGCCACGTGCTGCTGCATGTGCACATTTTTCTTTTCCATCTAAACACAGTAAACAAACACTTGACTCATTCGTTCGCTCTCTGTTTGACAGTTGGGTGAAAAACTGGAGGCCGGAGATCTGAGGGACGTAAGAAGAGGTTAACTTCTCATCAAACGAAGGAGGTCAGTGTGATTATATCTAATTATATGTATATTTAAAAAATAAAAACAAAACAAAACGTGGGTTTAAGGAGAAGTCTTACTTTAGATGACACGTTGAAAAGGAGAGATATTTGGATGACAAAAGAAAACCTACACAGACATAAATACACACACAATTACACTCAGTGTCCCATGGGATTTCTGCAAAAAAAGGCTCAATAAGAAACCAAAAATGCACATTATCTCCACGGAACAAAACACATGTATCCCCCAAAATATCTGCACAGAAACGCTGTTATTACCATCATGCATTTCTGCATCACTCATTGATGTATGAGAAGGTTTGAAGAGCTAAGGTAGAATTTTCTCAGCCCATGTGAGGCCATTTGTGCTTTCGCTTTATTTATATACGTCTCCTCTGACTGTCAGCCAAAATACTGTGTGAGCAAACTGTTGACGACTGCATAAGAACAAACTCTCCGCTGTTTATTTGAATTACTGCACTTTAACAAACATACGCTGAAAAACATTCAACTCTGCGCCGGAGTACTCAAAGTTTAGGATTGATGTCGGGTTTATGATAACTTAAGTCACTTTAAAAGCCCGTTTTGTTGGATGATAACATGGTGACCGAGTCATGAATCAAAAACATACGTAGGATTGTTTTTTTTCCCTTTCAAACATGGCCGGTTATGAGTTATTTACAGACCTGCAAAACACACTTAATCCAGAGCTAAACACGTTCAAGTGAGGACATTTATTTTCTCAACAGATTTAAAGATGTTTGAGGACAGACACAAAACATGTCCAGTAAAAATTAAACAAAGTCGTAAAAATCCAAAAGTCTGCGAGTGAAAAAAATAAATAAATACACATCAAAAAACCTTCAGTTTAAAAAAAGATTTAGAGAGTTAAACTGTATTAAAGTTAAAGTTACACTCCTTTTTTTCTGGCATGCAACAACAGTCTGAAAAAAGTTGGTTTTTCTTGGTTCATTTTAGAGGCTCTGACCAGAACAAGAGCAACACATGCTGGTTTGGGTGTGTTTGGTTTGATTTCAAGCAGAAAAAATGTCACATGCGTTCTCAAATTACAGCTAGACAGAACTTAAAATGTGTTTCTGAGGAGATTCGAGGCAGGAAATTTGCAGCAAAAGCATCAGGACTCATTTTGGATCAGAACTGTCTGGTTTGATTTGAGTTCATTGAGCCTGTTGAGTTGATGACTGGACGAACCTGCAGCTTGGACACAAGTTTTTTGACCTCCAGTTAATCAGAGCAGCGAAACATGAAACATTTCTAATCTGGACCAGTCTATCAACTCTGCCCCATATTAGATAAAACGGTTGTGATTGGCCCGAATCCGTCTGAACAGGACGTTTGCCAGACTCATCCGCCAACCATGAGCTCAGCAGATTTGTCTGGTCTCCAGGATAATAAGTCCTGAACTGACATCTCAAACTCTAACATTTTAATGGATTGACGGCATCTGTAAAAGGAGTTTCAGCTGCATTGGTTTACATTACATAAAGGCCCAGAGGTTCTGGTGATCAAGTCAAATGTGGACCACAGTTCTGCCCTCTGATATTATTCATAAAATGCAGTTTCTGTCGTCGCAGTCTAATCAGAAGAGGCAGCAGTGCCACGTCTCAATTCTGCAGCAACAGACGCTTCGTTGATGAAATAAAAGCTGCTGAAATGTGAAATATTAGAACTGAATATACAAAGGTATAAAAATTATGAAAATTTGTGAATAAGTGTATTCACAGTGTCAGAAAAAAAGAAAATTCCAGTTAGCGCAGCCAGAATATACTGTGCATTTTCAGCATGAGAGGCTGCAGCGGTAACACAACCCATAATTGTGGTGATTCCAGTGTGATGTGCTACTTACATTGACTAAGCACGTTGCATGGAAAAAAAAAAGACCAGAGGAAATAAAAAAAAAACATGCTGTCAGTAATGAGACTTTGAGTCAGAAATGTGAGGATTGTTTTCTCACATCGTTTTACTTGTAAACCACAAGTTTAGCAGCCATGTTGGTGGATTACAGCCTGTAACCGTCCGCCAACACCATCAATACATGTGTATCTATGGCTCTACTGTGCAACATCAAACCTGCAAATATATTATTATGTTTGTACAAACATACAAGACCATGTTTTCATGTTTAAAATGGAACCAGATTCACCTCAAAATGGGGGAAATCGGACCAAAACTACCAGAAACACTTTTCAAAAATCCCTTTTAAATGTTTGTTATATTACAAAAAAATGTTTCAAGTCCAAACGGGCTCATTAATCTGTTTATGCACAATGCTGATGTTGCAATGTTTTACAGATATTATTTAGAGTTTGGCTCAGAGGTATTTTCTTATCGTGAGGTTTCAGCCACGCCTGCTGGTGGAGCTGAGGCTCTCATTGAGGACACTGAGGTCGAGTCCTCTGTTTTCTTTCTGGAATTTGGGGTTTTTTGGCGACCGAGGAGACGAGCGCAGTCTATAAATATAAATGTGACCCTTATTTGGACATTTAACAGGCTGAAACCAGTATTTCTTACAATCTATAGATGTGGATTGTGGATAGTCTAATTTTGGGCCAACAGAAACACACATAAAGATTACTCTTCATGCTTATAAGTAATCACAATAATTTTGTAATTTTATTTTATTACTCTGTGACTTTTTAACATCCCACCAGGGATTACAGATGAAAAATAGCCCCTTGGCTCTTTGTGGCAGATTTACAGCACATTTATATATTTGCATGGTCCCCTTTGAATAAACCAGAGGATAAATAAAAAAGAATTCACCATTTTTCCATCAGAGATGAATTCCTCAGTAAAGAGGGCTGGATTTAAAGCCCAGGATGCTCTGGAGTGGAAAAATCAAAAATGGAAATAACTCGACATTTTTGGTTGCTGGTTAAAATCCTCTGAGAGATTAGATAGTTTGAGTGTTTATTGAAATCCTGAGAGTTAACACACCCGAATGGACAATTTGGGCTGAAAACTGACTTTTTCAACTGTGATAAAATGTAAATTATAAAGGCAAAATTTAACAAGATGTATTAATTCTATTTAAGATGTGATTATCTGACTTTTCAAGGCTTTCAAGGCAAGAGCACACTGTAGAAATGACTTTAACTAAACTAAAATGACTTTTAGGCATCTCACTGTCCGTCACAGTAATGAAAAAACATGCAGGTGTGTTGATACTTAAAAGTTTCTTTGATTACTTACGGACACAATTGTCTCTGCTCTCATAATAACCCGGACAGCACTGGTACCTCTTGCGGTAGTCGGTCTTCACCGCCTGCCTGTAGGCCGTTTTGTAGGTGATCCTGAAAAAAATAAAAAAAACACAGTGAAACAGGATGCTCTGACAGGAACAGGAAGTCAGCCCAACAGGAAATGAGTCATTACATCACTGCTACCTGTGGCGCGTGCATCTGTAGGAGGTCCGAGGGTCCGAGCAGGGCTCCTCCGTCACGTGGTCGTAAGGATGCGAGAACGACTCTTTCACTGAGGTGGTGAAGCTGAGAAGCAGGAAAACACACACACTGTAAATAATTCACAGTCAGAGGAAATTAAAAACTTATTCAACTCTGTTAGAACTAAAAAAAGATTAGATAGCAAACCAATTTTCATGGTAAAACTGCAGAAATGGTTGTTGAAATTTGTAATTAAAAAGAAAGTTATATTCCTATCACTACAGATCCTACGGATAGGAAGTTATATTCATATCACTACTGATCCTACGGATAGGAAGTTATATTTCTATCACTATGAATATTACGGATTGGAAGTTATATTCCTATCACTACGGATCCTACGGATAGGAAGTTATATTTCTATCACTATGAATACTATGGATTGGAAGTTATGTTCCTATCACTACTGATCTTACGGATAGGAAGTTATATTCCTATCACTACGGATCCTACGGATAGGAAGTTATATTCCTATCATTAATATAGTGATTTTTTTCCTTAAAAGTTTACTTAATAATTCTGTGATTAAAGTTTGCCTGAAATGAAAAATGTCTTTTTAATCCTTTTAGATCACATCGCTGGCTGAATCATTCATTTATCTAAAGATGTTGGGCAAAAAAAACTTACAAAAATTTTATTTCTTTTTCATTTTTAATCAAAATTTAATCACATTTCGTCATCTTGCCCGGAGCAATTTCCTCCAATATTATAATTACATCCACCTGTCAATCAATTCACTGTTAAAGATTGATTAAAACAAGCCTCCAACTCCATATCTTATATCAAAAACACCAGATTCACCAGATGTTTTGTCCCACCCAAGTATCCCATTTTTTTGCAAATGCGTCAAATACAAGTTTGGACACTCGTCTTGATTAACCACCGAACTTTGTGTTTGTTCCAAAAACTGTGTAAACTTTTTGTTGTAAACATGCAGCAATGTGTCAGAAAATATGTGTAACTCGATAAAACGATGGTGACATTTGTTTGTTGCTGCTGAACGGGCCTCACCTCTCCCACAGGCTGCAAACATTCGGGTCTCTTGGGTTCAGAGAGTAGCTCAGACCAATCAGGAGGCTGGAAAGGAGCAGGAGGGCGGAGCTCTGCAAAGTCGGCATGGTCCTGAGGGAAAAATGTTCAGACATTTATAAAAGGATGCAGAAACCCAAACATTGCAGCAAAGACGGCACAGAGCCAAGATATATTATTACTTTTAGGAGAGGAAAAAATAACAGAAGGCCGACACAATAAAAGCAACATTTGTACAATGAAATGCAACCTGTTTCTGCAACAAATATCTAAGATTTAATACTTTGTTTAGGCTGTTTATTTGACTTATTATATAAGAAATTATAATACAGCCTTGTGTTCACCTCATATATAGGCCTCATTTCATTTATATGCCCTACTTTACCTTGAAAAAACAAAAATCCACAAAAAAGTCATGTATTTTTAAGCTTTTTCACTCAGTTAAAATCTGGGCAGCCTGTAACTCTGTGACGCAAACGTAGAGTGGAAAATGATGCACACAAAGACGGAAAACTTTCCTAAGCGGTTCCATTCCTGCTCTCAAATGGAGATTGACATTAATTGTTTTTGTTTTTTATTTACTGTAATTTGCATCTCTCAGTGTGGCAGATGGAAGGATTCATTGAAAAACTGGGATCGCAGAGCCTATAAATTGCGGTTAAGGTTTCCCCTCTGTAAAGAGTTCATTAAACGCTCAGCAGAGGTGAGGCAAAAAGCCAGACTTGTGTAACTCCGTCTGCATCCCGCCGAGCTCCAAACCGTCTGAACAAGGGCACATAAAACACAGGCATCAGGCGAACCTGACAGCAGACGGGACGGATGGGGTGGAGCGAAAGAAGAAGATAGAAAGAAAACAATTCTGAGTGGGGGGATCAGAGTCGAGAAACGTGACTCCCAACTTCATCCTGACCCCTATCAATCAGCGCTGCAGTGAAGCCTCCACGCTCCTCTGCTGTCCCCTTCCACGCTCCAGCAGCATCTGGATCCGATCAGCACATCGGCCCAAGAGAGCGCCTCGGCGCAGGGACCCAGGGCTCTCAGGGAGCGAAAGGAAGGCAGTTTTTTTTCCCCCCTTGAAAAATATCCCATAGAAACGAACAGAAGTTCAGCAGGCCAGTGGTGTGAGCCCTCTGGTAAAAAGCATCGTGGGAATGTTTCAGCATTTCGAGAAAAACCGGGGACGTCGTGTTGATACAGGATCAGTCGGGCCTGTTCCCTTCTGTTTTCTTAAAAGGTCTCGTCTGACAGAATTACTGTACCGCAGCTTCTCATGCCATCCACACATGACCTCAGGGAGATCTGTGATACGCCGGGACAATGACATCGCGACCGTGGATCAAGATTATTGCTTTCAGTCCAGTGATTTGAGAAAAAACATCTCAGATCTCAGAAGGAGGAGCAACAACAAATCTCTCTCTGCTGTTAAAACCTACTTATTTCTTATAAATTTTACAGATCCTGTCCCTCGTGAAATATATAACCAGTCACTTGGCTGTAATCACATGGAGAGGTTAGTTAGTTAATTACTTAGTTCGTTAGACGGATAGATTGACAACTGACACTCAAAATGTTACCCAAAGAATTATAGTAAGATTTTGGTGAGATACACTTCAAGTTAAAATCAACCGTCTAATTCTTCAAAATGCTAACAATTACAACGCAGTGTTTAGCAGATCATTTTAGCTATGCTAATTGTTAAACTCAGCAAGCTAAATGCTAACAATTGCAACGCTGAGATGCGAATGTTAAGTAATGTTCACCATGTTTGCTATCTTAGTTTATCATGGCATAAAAAACAGTACAGCCAACTTGAATTAATCTTTTACAAATATGACCATAAACAGATATTAAATGGATCACAAATTTGACCAGATGATGGCGCTAAAGAAAAACATAGGGGAATCACTACGGTTCTCGCAGTTAATCCTTAAAGTTACATGAGCATGTGTACAAAATTTCACGGTAATCCAATAAATACACGTTGAGATTTTTCATTCTTGATTAAAGTTTTGGACCGACGACAGACTTCGGTTACGGAGCCAAACTCGGCTTAAAATGCTGATGATTAAATCTGCTTTTAGTTTATTGGGGGCTTCTTTGGTAGGAATTAGAGAAAGATTTGATTAATGGTTAGAGATTAACTCAAAAATAAATCAAAAAGTCAATTGACCTTGGTTACTGGCAGTAGTTTCTATTGCATCACCATTACAACCATTTGTGGTGACGAAAAGTATTTCTTTTACTCTCAGAGTTCATATTTGCAATTTAAGAACCTGAACTCAATTTGAACGAGAATAAACGATTTGCCTTTGGTTTTTCTTAGAAATATAAACACATTTTTTTCCCCTTTTTTAAACAAAAAAATCGATCATTTTCACCACTATTTTGGTGTCTTTGACTTTCGAAGGAACTGTGTTTAGATTTTGATTAAAGATAAACAACATAAAATTCAAAACTGAGTCAGGAAGAAAGTTTGATTTAGAGATTTGACCCTGTTTTGTGGCTTTCGTTTCCTTTGCATCATTTCACTGTCATGCAACTGTTAGTGGTAGAAAAACACATTTCTCTCACTTTTCATGCAGATATTTGGATTCTGAGCCACTTTGACTGTAGTGGAGATGGATTTTTTTTTCAGAAGATTTGGAAATTTTGAAAAATTTCCTCACATGAGAAAAAGATTTGCCTGCGGCTTGGTGAATAATGGACGCCTGTTATTCAACTAAGGTCAGTGGTTCAATTCCCAGCAGAGCCACTTCATGTTTGTCTACAAAATGTGTTTTTGGGGAGTTTTTGCAGAAGGAAACACCTCAGAAAAAAGATTATTTGACGTGTTTGTAGAGGCGTTCCACTGTGAGCAACACTGCAATCAATCAGAAACTCCTTTAACAGAATTACATGGACATAATCGCTGTCCACTGGCTGGTTATCACTGCAGGAGATGCAGCATAAATCAGCACACATGCACAGATCTGCTGCTTCTGATAAACTTCTTCTAACTACTCTCGTTGCCACCGTCAGGAGTTAATTCACTTGCTGGCAAAAAAACCCGAAAGCTTTAGAAATCTGCCACAAAAACAGAATTTTTATGAGAACAGACATATGGCTTTTATTAAGAGGAGCAATCAACTTCACCAGCCACTTCATTGGACTGGGGGTAAATATTTTTCATTACCTTCTTTTTCATTTTAATTGTGCTTCGTTAAAAAGAAGCTTCAGACCGCATGGGAATTCTTAAACGCTGAGAAGGAGCAGCTTTAATGAGTGCAGACGGAGTTGTTTTTGAGTCCAGCTCGGCCGTTGTTTGCATTGCATGTTTAAGTTTTCTGCAGCGGGAGGCGGGCCAGGTAGACGTCTGGAGCTCCAGGTGGTAGCATCATCATCTGGATACCGGACTCTACGATGAGGCAACCCTGCTTTTTTTAGTGGAATAAAAGAGGGCAGGTATAACCAAGTTTTTCATGGATCTGCACCACAACTGTGGCCGGATTGATTCTTTCCTTCCCCCCCTATTTTCACGTAATAGTCTTCTACTCAGTTACATTCAGGCCTAAGCTATCATTATTTCCTTTGAGTTTTTTCCACAGTGCAGCTCTGAACCTTTTCACTTGGACAAGCTGAACTGTGCAGCAGAAAAGCACAAGAAGCGTGATGTATTGCGGCAGTTTTTCCACTCAGTTTTGATGTGTTTAGCTAACAGCTAACTGGCAGTAATGTATGCACACCTCCACAGTTCACATCCACCGGTCAAAGAGGTAAAGTCTGGACCGAGATCTGTGAAAAAAATCACAATAGTGAAGGTTTCTCCAACATATTTTGGTCGTGTTCGCAATGAAAAGAGCAGACAATCTCATTCGGCGCAGAGAAACTTTTCATGTGGCTCTGTAAACCAAAAAAAAAGAAGAAAAAAATACCACACACACACATAAACACGCACAAATACGTGCATGTGCGCTCAAACACACTCGTGAAGTACACATGCATGCACATACACCCACACTCCTACAGCCACTACAAAGTTTGTACATCTTGCAAGGATTGATCATGTG
>JAPZDV010000025.1:5058335-5077245 GCA_029814665.1 Acanthurus lineatus
AGTCTGCTTATTTTATCCTTTTTTTTTGCACAGTTAAACTCTCTTAATTTCCTCCGCAGCTGAAATCTTTAATTATATCAGTGGATCTGTTTTGAGTTTCCAGTAACAAGGCGATAATAAATAATTTGGATCTTTCTCAACAAAAGATTTCTAACCAACAGGCTCTTAAATACGACAGATGCCCAGTGCAGCTTGCCAATCTGTCCTTGGGTTCAACTCTGTTAATTAGCAGAACCGCAAACGGAAAAACTGATGAAACCGCTTCACGTCAACTCACATGTCACCTCTACGACACCGTCAGGCCGCCTTCGATCTGGCAAACTCAGACACTGTGGTTCAGGATCCTTTATATAACTGAGAAAAACAGGAAACTGTGCGTGTCCCCCCCCCTTCTTGGTTCCCCCGTTATGATCATTTAAGTTAAGTTCCAGGGGGACGAATGACTGCCAGTCGCACAGATTCATCACAGCAGGCGGCAGATCTGCACTCAGTTATGTTCTGAACATCACTTCCCTCCACTTCACTTTATCGTCCCCGAATGTCATCCTGCCGCAGCCAATATAAATAAACCTTAAGTCATTAAATATGTATATTTTACTAAGATGTTCACTCACATACACACACAAACACAGCAACCATCAATAAACACAAGACTAATGACAAAAAAAAAGAACCTAACAACTTAAAAATAAACTTAAACTGTGTGAACATCGAAGTAGAAGCTGAGCTGAGATGCTGAAATCCAAGAGGATGCAACGTGCAACGACTACACCTTTTCCTGTGGTGGTAATAGCTCGTGGTTAGATAAGCTAGGGGAGTGTGTGTGTGTGTGTGTGTGTGAGTCAGTGTTTATGTGTGTGTGTGAGTCAGTGTGTGTGTATGTGAGTGTGTGTTTATGTTGGACGGTGTCTGAATGAGTGAGGTCAGAAGGTACTGGATGCCACAGCCTCGGTCCCCACGGTGATGGAGAACAGAACCTGTGGATAACATTTGTCGGAGTGATAAGGTCACCGTGGTAACGCGGTTGTTTTGGATCACATGACGACAACAACACGAGTTCGGCGCAGAGCAGAGGGTGATGGTGTGGTTTTTACTCCTGTATGCAACCAGCAGGAAATACAAAAAACACTGAGAACACTGAGCTGAAGGAGTTTCAGCTGTAAAATACTGCAGAACTTTTTGATTTAAGGAAAAAAACAGTTTTTAACTTCACAAATCCAGATTAAAGACACCAGTTTGTTTATGAGGAATTTGGTTAGAAAACATAAACGCATTAACAGCCACCTATTCACTTTTGAACTTTGTGATTATTTATATTGGAAATCACATCACAGATCTAAAATAATGTACATTTCTACAACTGATTGACCTTTTTTTTTAGCAAAGAAATCAACCAAAATAAACTACATTACTTAAAGTTACCCTTCATTCACCTGCATCCTTCAAAACTGTTTATTAATATTTCTTCAGGTCTGACTGCATTTAGTTAAAATTAGGTGAAAATTAGGTTTAAAATCAGGTTTTTAGGCACTAAAATAATTTGGTTGAGTCAAGAAAAAACGTCATGCTTTGTTGTGGGGTGGGGCGTCCTCGTTGCCATGGTTACGGTAATAACCTCATAGTTGAGATTAGGGAACGGTTGCGTTCACAGTTTACAGAAACAGGGGTTTTTTTGGTTGGAAACAGATAATAAACAGCCGTGTCCTGCAGTGAAGTCTGACGTTTTCTGACCCGTCCAGTCCAGTCCGACCTCCACCCGACGGCGACTCCGTGATGCTATGACCTCACTTCCTGCTTTGCTTCGAATAGAAAAGAATCCTTGTTTCCACAGCCGATAGGGGATGTTGTTTTTTAGGCACAAACTAAGACTGACTCTGTTGTGTTTCATAGAGAGAATTTACTAGAAAATATCAGTCTTGTTCAATAATATAGTGAACTGGATTACGTTTCCCAAACAGCTGCTTCAACTTCAGTCAGGTTCAGAAAAAGATTCATGTCCATCCTTTTCCAATCCAATCTAATCAAAGCTAAATGTCATAAATTAAAGCAAAACATTGCTGTTGTGCCACGTTGACCAAGATCAATACGGTCACTGCAACTTTAAACCAGAGCTTCAGTGACCTGCAGTGCTTCCACGTCACCTTTCACTGTCAGAACAGCATGAAGGAATTTATCACTTCGATCTATAACACTTATTATCGACACTGACTGACTGACATCCTGATAAAATGTGGTGAATTTTCCCTTTAAAAGTTAAATCCAGTTTCCTGCAGTTTCAGGTCTTTGCCCGTTAATGAGTCCGGCTGACGTCTGTGACAAACCTCAGTTACAGCAGTGAAATAAGCGAGCTGGCTCGTGTTTGGCTCTTTTAGCTTTTGCTATGAAAATATCTCATGATGTTCAACACTTACAGTTACTACTTTCCTCCATCGCTGTGGAGTCATGAATGTTTGTTGTTCAACTAAACAAAGTTCAACATGAGAAATGAGCTTCGGAAAACAGACACAAAAGGTTTTCATCATCATCAACAAGCTCACTGAGTAACGTAAGACAGAAAAACTTAATTTGCGCTTTTGTAAATTACAGTGACAGTTCAGCTTTCAGATCCTTGAAATGCTTAAGAATGTTGTTGTGTTCAATTCCTACGGGAAAATTTTTAGCATCATACATCACTGCGACTGCACAGGGAATCAAATTAAAACAAATGCAGCTGACAGCTTCATCTTCATGGACTCTGATGAGGAAACACATGAATAATCCTTGTTTTGTTCTTCGTGAAATGTTTAGTTTTTGCAGATGTGTGTATGCTGATGTGGTTTACACTGAAATTCCCCTTCATCTCTGGTCGTCGTTGTTGTTGTTGCCGAACTGGGTTAATTCTTGCCAGTCGGAGGCGTGTGCTGCGCCTGCTGCTGCATCGCTGCGACACGTTCGAGGCTCGTGCGCTCTCGAAAAACACGTGCCCACAAGTGCAAACTGCCGCCCGGTCGTCCACACACCAAACCAAAAACCACAGGCAGGATGGCTGCGGCCGCGATGGTCAGAGAAAGCAGAGGAGAATCCACGAAAACAAAACCTAAACGCCGAAACGGTGCGATGAAACACACAAGCTCACCTCTGTGGAGCAGAACAAACAAAAAACACACACTTCCACACACACCTCGGATTCAAATCATGACTAGACTCTTTAAACAAGTGTCTCTCATGCTAACTTTAGCCAGTGAAATGGTGGAAAAACCCAAAATGGAGGCCTTGGCTGAGGTTTCAGAGGGACATGACCATACAGTGCTGTAATTATATGTGCTGTAATGCTCTGTTGATCATACTGGTGCAGAGACACACAGAGTCCTTATTAAAAACACAGCCTTTCCACTAAACCGTGACCAGAAAACATAGCTTTGCATTGTAAAACCCTCACAGTAAGAACACAGAAGGAGAAAAACCTCTCAATCCACAACATTAAAGACGGCTGCAGCTCCTCAGAAACACAAACAGCCTTTCAGCGTCCACAGCATGTAGAAACAACAGAGAGTAAGGCTGTTTGATGCAGGAAAATCATGACGTTGTAGTTATTTGTCATGAACCGTGTTTGAAATCGTTGCTTTATCACTAGTGACAGGAAAATATTCAAACATTGGGATGTTAACTTACTTTTTTTGTGAGCTGCTGTTTGAACAAACTGTGAAAAAACTAAAAGAAAAACCGATTCAGAAACACAAGAACAAGAATTTGTCCACGTTTTGTTCATGAAAAGCTTTATGTCTTTAAAAAAAAGAGTGTGTGTTTGGATGTAAGATAAAAATAGAGAAAATTTGTGATCATATTGCATCAACATGTGATGGACAAACTTTAAAGAATCTTATAAGTTCTTTAAATAAACTTGACAAAACAAAAACAGAACAGTAGTTATGATCAAAGTTTTGAAGCTAATGATGTCATTAGTGATCTTCAAAGTAGCTATGAATCATCCTGAAGGGAACTTTTGTCAATAAATCTGGTATTTGTTAAGAAAATATACATTAAAAAGATAAATCCCAGCCTGAACATCATCAGTCTGATGCCCTCTGGACGCTTCAGGTCCATCAAACAGAAACACTGACTGCCTGAGATCTCTCATTGTTTTATAGGTTACAGTAAATATTTATGTAGTTATTTATATATTAGCATCTTTAACTAATCTAAATTAACCTTTTTTCTTCATGTGTGAATGTGCTGTCAGGGCTGCTTCTTCGTATTCTGTGCAACAACGATGAAGGACTTCTATTATTATCTGCTGTCAATCATTAACATCATCGGTCCACTGAGTTCAGAGGCCATAAATCAAAACTTTCTGCAGTTGCAGATGTTAATAAATTTCACAGAATAATTGAAGATTGTGACCAGCTGGTGGCTCTGAATGAGAAGTCAGTGGATCATCAGAGTCATTAAGATTCATCCTCTCAGCTTCATGAGCACATGTACAGTCTGTGTTCATGGCAGTTCGTCCTATAGTTGTTGTTTCAGTCCGGACTGAAGCTGCGACCTGACCTGCGAATTTTTTCCATCACTGAAAATCAGAGCCAAGTTTTAATGAGCCACATGCGTCCTTTAATGGAAAACACGTCGACGGCTCACAAGATTTCCGCCGCAGACAACATAACGGCGCAGGAATTTCAAACCTCGCTGAATCACTTTCTAACTATTCGCCGTAATGATCCTATAAGCAGGATATTTACGACGGCCGCGCCGCCTGATTGATCTGCTGGAATGTTTTCTGCTCCATTGTTTCAGCCTGAATCACAGGCAAGTTGTTGGTTCAGACACACACTTCCTCCTCATCTCTTCCTGTGCTTCACTGTCTCACTGCCAATCAGGAAGCTCTCTGCACCCTGAGTGTGTGTGTGTGTGTGTGAGTCAACTTATTCTCTTTAATTCACAATGTCATTGTATTACTTTATGATAAGGTCATAACGCAGTGTTTTGATGCTGTTTTATTACTTCCTAGTGTCAAAATGAGGTAAAAGTGACTATATTGAGAGAAAATTATGATGCTGAAGTGCTGTTTGTTCATGTGGCATATATGAAAGGCTCTAATCTATTAAATAAAAAGATTATTTTCGATGTAAATTAGTCACAATTAATAAATTAATCTATAAAACATTAGAAAAAATCATAATATTCTACAGCCCGATATGACATCATCAAATGGCCAGTTTTCAGTGACCAACATCCCTAAAATATTAAATGTTTGGTGATAAATGAGCAAAAAAATAGCAGATTCCCACATTTATCAGCATAGTTTTGTTTTTTTTATTCAAGTCAAATCGCTAAGAAATTAATGGAGAAATATTTGCAGAACTCACCAGAGTTCATCTCTAGAAAAAGACTAAATGAATGTGTTGAAAAGTGGATGTTAAGACGGAAAATATATTAAAAACTAACTCTTTACTCTTGCCAGAAATGTATCTTAACCTTAATAATGACCAACTTAGAAACACATGAACTCTAAATTTCACTGTGTAAAGTGACAAACACACAAGCTTACAAGTTTTTAATTTAAAGGAAATCATATTTCTTTAAAACTTGAGTGTGTAGTTTGTCCTCTGCATTAAAAGATTTGATGATCAGATTATTTGGATCTAATTCACATCAAAGCAACATCATCAGGATCATCTTTCCATGAAGACAAGTTTATTCCTTTAATGAATCGTTAAATCTTCCCTTTCTTCTCTTGATATCGCCTCAGGAACAAATTATTTCTGTCCTCTTTCAGGGTCAGAAAGTTGTGGGAAACGTCTGTGTGTCTTTGACTGATCTTCCCATGATAAAACTATGCAAAGGCCAACACTTCTTCATTCAGTTTTATCAGCACGCAGAGTTCTGCGACACATATACAGAAACAGGCCACGAGGTCACGAGCCTTTGAAAATCTAAAAAAAACAGCCTAAAAAAACAGAAACAACCTCCTGGTGAACTTTCACAACAACCAAGAAGTGCTGATAAATCAGAGAGACTCCGAACAGGAACAGAGTCAGTAATTTCATCAAGCAAGCAGCTTTTTAAATCCACTCCAACACCTACAGTGCTGATAACATTAGTATGTCAGAAATAGATGCACTTTGCCCAAATTCATAAAATGTTACATGCAAAATGCCAAAAATACCAGGATGTCTGACTGCACCTGCTTGTCTCTGCACACACAATCCTCTGTAAAACTGCCTGCAAAGCAACAGAAAATACTTCATATATTTGCAACTTTTGACTATTAATGATGCATCAAATTGTTCAGCACAGACTGCAAAAGAACAACAGCGACACATTAAAGGTGATTATGATGAAATAAAGTGTCACAGTTGTGTGAATACTGCATGCAACTGTGCGTACTTTGTAAGGGCAGATGCAGTATTCATACTCTTGTACTACGAGTAATAAAATGTATGTTATTTGAAACATGGAGCCAAACTCATTCTGTTTTGGACGACATCCACTGTTGATGTTGGTCATAACATGATGTGGTTTGAACTCTTGATTGGATGTTGAACAGAACTGATATGCATCTACATCAACATCTGTTTTAATCCTGAAAAAATTTAATTTAAATTACTTTTTTTCAAACTTTTTTAAAGACTGTTTGTGCTGCAACTGTTACAGATGTTTTTTCTGTCTTTTTTATTCATCGTTTTTATGATCTAGAAGATGTCACTGGTCCGTTCGTCGAACTGATCCATCATAAACTTGACTTGGAGCTGTTTCTTAAGTCGACAAAGCGACATATTGATCCGAATGCTTTTAGCTTTGCCTGAGGAAAACTAATTTCTGAAGTCTGGCAACGTTCTGTTTTTGCTTATTGTCAGCAAATCCCATGAAAAAGACCGAAGCCGACAACAAACGGATCCAACTAACAAGTGCAGTCTGTGCAGCGAAAGCCTGATTTGACTCGTTCCTCTCTTCAGAAGAGCTTCATCGTTGATGAAAAACTACTTGCTGACATGGTCCTGTGTGATGATGATGAATACAGGGACTGTAGTTTATTTGAATCGATCCCACAAAAACCGTCCTGCTGCCATAAACACTGAATAAAGTCCCTACAAAGGCTCCACTGTAAAAATATTTGCTTCTATTTGAGTAACACTTGCAAAATAAAACAGTGAACGGCAGCTTCAGAACTTCACTGGGCCCTTTTTATAAAACAAAACCATGTATTTGTGAGCTGTTTTATAAGATTTATGCCTTCAGAAGGAAGCAATAGACTTCTGTGCACAGAAAGCACCGAGACTTTAACATTAATTTTCATGCTTGTTGATTTAGAAAACGACTGATCATTTAAATAAAAAGCTGAAAATAAATCCAGAATATATTATACTGACATATCAATGATCATAAAGTCATGATTATGTGTTGATTCACTGGTGCAAAGACTCATATATAAATAAATACAGTGGCTTTAGGGTCACATATACATCATGCACATCTGGATGCACTTCAGCCGTGGCGACACATGCAAAAACTATCCGAACCTGTTTCACGGCTTTGCCAAACTTTACGGTTTGTCCCCCCCCCTCGCAGGCTGGACGAACGGGCAGTTTCCAATCGTTTGTTTGACTTTTTTTTCTTACGAGGGGAAACAGGCGACCAGACGGCAGCCAATAAAGAGAGACGCTGAGCCGCCGCGGGCCGAAAAAACCTGCCAAGTCATCAAAAAAAAAACCTGCATCCAACACCGACATAAACACAGATGTGCACACGCAGACCTCGCCTGTTCCATGTGACTCAGTCAACACACACACCTACACACACACACACACACACACACACACACACACACACAGGCGCACTGGTTTCTTTCCATCGCAGCCTTTGTTTTGGCTGACGAGCCCACAGATTGCTTACTCTTGTGGTCTTGACCCTCGTTGTAGGGGAGCTGCTGTCCAAACGCTGCCGCAGAGGTGTGAAGGCAAAACCCCCACCAGCACAGAAGCTGCATGAGCTGTCATTGCACAATTTAGTTTTAAAGTTATGCACATTAAGAAAAAAAAAAAAAAACAGTTGGAGCAAGCATCGGCCTGCTTGGGGGGTCTGAAGGGGTCTGATTAGTATCACAGGATGCATCATCCGTTTCTGAGAAAACCAAGTTTTCAGAATGACATATTTCCCACCGCGGACAACGTTCTCATGCAGCAACTTTAACGGGACTCTTTAAGTCGTGGTGGTATGAAAGAGAGAGAGGGCAATTTACAGTAAAGGACTTAAACCGAGCTGCATCTGGTTTCCATTAAGACGACACTTCATATGCGACTGGATGGCAGCTTTTTTTCTCTCCTCTAGCAGCTGCTGAGTTACAGCGAACTTGGGAATCATTTTGGCTTTCTGTTGCTTTGTTGTTGTTGTTGTTGTTTACAATGTTTTTCTGCTCATTTGTTGTTTCCAGACTTTCTGCAGGAAAAACAACGTGACACCTGGGCAGTTTGGTAACAGCCGTTATGCAAGAAGAGCCAGAGACAAACATGCGTCTCGTTTTAACGCCATGTGGTCAGACGTCAGCGGTGACGGAGGGCAGAAATAAGCAGGAGAGACGTGAACACAAACAGCAGCAGCAGAAACCCAGCGAGCCAGGTGGAGTTCACCGGAGTAGTTATCAGTTATTATCTCTATTGCTTTTCCTTCTCTATCTCTATTTCCAGGAAGTCCAGCCTGGGCCAGTAAATTCCTGAAAGTTAAACCCTGTTGATTTACAGGCTTACCTCTGGCACACGGTGTGCTGCCTTTCTGGAGGACGAGGTGGAAACCTGCAACTTATTAAAATGATCATTTCAGGGCTTTTTTTTTTTTTTTTTTTTTTACACGTAGCCCCAAAAGCTCATTCAACCCTCCCTCCTTCTTTTCCAGATGGGCCTCATTCTGCGAGCATCTGGAAGTTAAAGCCTCATTTTCTTTTCACTGGAGAAAACTTGGGCCACGTGTGCTACCCTGAAGGTGAACCCTCGGAGATGTTCCTGCACTTAAGTCTCCTTCTCCAACCTTTTTTTTTTTCCCAGCAGTGTCACTAGACTGAAACCGTTTCAAAACCCCCACAGGTGGTGCCATTAATTCAATTTGTTGGACGGCCTTGTGGCAAAAGAGAGGGATGAAAGTGGGTGTTTTTGGGGGGGTTTTTTTGCAGAATGTGCTCAGAGTTTATTGAAAACCGTCGCATGGTCGTCTGCATGCAACTGGTGGTCGGACACCTGCGTTCCTGTCCAGCACAAACAGGAAGACGAGAGCCAGACTCATGTCACCACACAGGACATCCTGGGCAACAGTGTGGGTGGGCAAACACTGCCAGCTTCAGGAGGGAGGGGACGGGGGGGTCCAGGGGTTTGTCAGCTTGTTTGGGTGAATGTTTCACCTCAAGGAAAACCAAGTGGAGGAGAAACTGTTAACACTTTTTCTTTTCCTGGATGCCCAGAGACAAACAGAAGCAGCAGGAAACACAGCTTGTCTCCTGTGAGTCACGAAAGAACATTTATCATCATGGCGAAGCTTCTCTGCTGCAAATTATTTTCACCTTTTATACCAGGTAATGACTGACCGGGTGATTTTGTTGTTAACACATCGCTAAAGCAAAAGCACCACAGTATCTTGTCAGCAGTTTTATTGACAAAGTCTTTGAAGACAAACATGCTTTTCTCATTAGTTTTTAATTGACTACAAATCCCCAGGATGTTCTCCTCCGTCTCCAGCTGATGATTTCATCACCTGAGTTTCTTCTGGAGGACAAAAAAACAACAAAAGAAGAGGTTTTGAGTTTGAACAAAGCCTGTCAGGTTCATGCTCTCTGCTCCGTCTGCACACCAGGGGAACGAAAACTGGGACAAACGAAAGGAAGCAGATAGGAAACATCTTGCATGTACATCCAGCTCTGCATCCCAACGTTCTCTTCCTCTGACATGTAAACACAAATGAGTTGGGAATAAAATCAGGAAAAAGTCCTTCAACTATGCCCCCAGACCTGCACTGACTCTACTGCTCCCCCTTTTTTTTCCAAAAGCAAACCTCTTTTTTTATTCTTTTGTTTCCAGTTTCACAAAGAATTTCTTTTTTCCAAACACTTGTGCTGTTTTGAGTAATGAGGACACTGACAAATAGTGATCTACTGTCATCCAGCTTTTTTTTTTTTCCTGAGTCTAGGTTTGTCTCTCAGAAGTGGCCTGGAAAAAGGAGAGCAAAAAGAAAGAAAATAAAGTCTTCTCATAAAACGCAAGATAGACGACTGAGAGAGTCGCAGCTCGACGCAGCTGGTGGAGTGGATCTGCGTTTGAGCTTAAGAAAAACATCAAGAGTTCCAGGAGTTCAAGTCCTCGTGGTGCCAAGCATGACACAAAGGCCATTTGTTTTTCACATGCAAAGCTCACGTCTCGTACGGCGAACTCACGATTTTTCATCTCACAATTGACAAACTCAATGTTGCAATCATTTTTTTTAACTTGGATGAGCGTTAAAAAAGGACACAGACGCAAACACAATGGCGTTTTGGTCGCACAGAGAAGAGCGAGCAGCCCTCTTGGGCCTCGAGTTTTGTGCCGTTCTCTCCCTCTTTAATTCTACATCTCAGGTTTCACTCGGTTCCAGTCGTTCTGCAGAGACACCACAGCGAGTCAGACTCCGGCGAAAAGCCTCTGAAATCTTAATGAACAATGTCTCCACTGCTGCTCCACCCACCCACCCGCCGACACCACCCACCAACCACCAACACAAGCAACTACAGGAAAGACCCTCACCACAGTACAAGTAGTCTGTGGTCACTTCATCAAGCCGCTGCAGGCTCCTCCCCCCTGTTCCAGCCCTGAAACCCCCTGACCTCCGACTTTTTTTGGGGTTTTTTTTTTTTATGATTGGTTATTTGAGCAGAAGCCCAATGAAACTGTACATGTTTCCACAGCCGGAGCCGGAGCCGAGCGACCCAAACCCCCGAGCTGCAGGCTGCAGGCCAAACTGCTGCAGATTACTTGCACGGCTGCAGAGCACATGGGGGTTGAAAGGCTTATATAAGGCTGTGGGAGGAATATTCAACCCGTGTCACCTTCTTTTGAATCCCTGCGCTCTTTGTCTTTTTTCATCAAGACTTTTTTTTTTTGGAAGCTCGGGGAGCAGATAGAGGTCATGTTTTACATCTCCTAAACTTTTACAAGGAAAACTTTGTCACTGATGTGTAATAAGTACACGATGACAAACACGAGTTCCAGTGATATCATGCAACATTTTTACACGTAAATAAAAGTCATTTTTCCCAACATGCAACAGCTACCAACTGCATGATTTAGCAGCACATGCAGAAAGAGCACAGCAATGACTGAACAGCACCAAAAGTCCCAAAGATGAACAGAAAACAGTCACATCTGCAGCTCTCAGCTACCTCCACCTCAACACCTTTGACTCTGCAGGCTGCTAATCTCATCACGAGGCTCCACACAGTGAACTGGAGCTTAAAGCTTAAAATAGACGACATGATGTGCAATATGTCAAAGCTTGTGATCAAATTTAAAAGCCAATCTGGCTGCAAGACCGTTTTTTTCTTCACTGATCTGCCGGTTCGCTGCTGTCATCTGTGTGAGGAAACTCAGATGTATGAACTCATCTCCTGTTCTGGATCCCACAACATGATATATATGGTTAGCATGCTCACACACTTCATCCAAAAGGGGCACTAAAAGTGTGTGTGATTGGATGAAACATTGGCAATTTTCAGAAATCCAACTAGATTGTTTTTTTTCAGGGTGGGGGGGTCATTTTAGTTTCTGATTTGAAGTTCTGCTTCAGAAAAAACCTGCTGCTAAACGACAGACTCTCGTTCCGACGTCACACTCGACCGCTGAGCCAAAGTGGAAAAAAACAACATGTGGAGCCAGAATATTTTCACATTTAGTTTAAAGTGAATTAAGGTTGTTTTTTTTATTATTATTTGGACCGAGTCAGAGCCGGTGACTGTCGGAGGAGACGAAACACCAACCGAGATGGTTTCAGTGAGGGTGATTTTGTTTCTGTCGGGTCTGAATGAAGTGTGTTTTATGACGAGTGAACAAGGAAGCCGAGCTAATGTTAGTCTTCATCTGCTGAGAGAGGAGGACTTGTATGGCTGCTGCTTTATGACATGTTTGCACCTCTTTCCTCTTTAAGGATAAACAAACTCTCTATTTTTAAAAAGATGAATAAAAGAGATAAGTGGATTAGTTGATGTATTTCAGCCTGGATTAAAGTGGACCCACTGATCCATGGTGTCAGGCCTCGGTTCAGGCCTCAGAGGTTAACACAAACAGAGACTTCAGGCTGTGATCTCACTGAAATAACACACAACTGGTGTGTGGCCGTCGGGTATAAACTTGTCAAGAAAACTTGTGGCCTTCAAAAGACGACAAGCAGACGCTGCGAGTCACGATAAATTTTAAAAAACATCCAGGTACCGAGGGGATCAAATTATCACTGAAGCTTCTTCTTCTTCTTCTTCTTCTTCTTCTTTTACCTTGTCTCTTTGCGTCTCTGGTCAGTGTCACCTCCAAACAAAAAACATATCCAGTAGCTCGCCGGCGCTCGAGTCGTCTCCTGGACAAACAGACGGTAAGTCAGCCAGATCTCCAGCTGTCAGACCAGAGACGGGTTTCTGTTTCTCCACCAGACGAGAAAAATGGGTCACCGTTGTACCAGTGATAGCTGAAACAGTCAGGAGGAGGGCAGACATCTCATTTTCAAAGGATGGTGGTGGTGGTGGGGGGGGAAGACATGCTCTTTTTTCCACTAATGAGGATCTCATATGAGGACAGAAAAACAAAGATGGTTTCAGGGAGGCGGCGTCGTGTCTCTTCTCACATGCAGGATTCAACTCCTGAAATCGATACGTGTAAATAAAGGTGTGTGTTGCAATGAAAGAGAGCTTTTTTAAAAAAAAAAAACACTTAAAAAAAGGAAAGAAAAAGGTTAAAAAGATTTCCTGGTGATTTTTATTTTTGATTGCCAGAGCAGATGTGAGGGTTTCGAGTCCAAACCAGGTGGCTGAGATTCGCTCTGATAGTTAATCATATCTTGACTCGCTCACACATGTTTTTTTATGCCTCCAACGATGCCAAAGACTCCTTAATCAAAACCTCCATTCATGAGTCGCAGCCAATATATGCAAAAGAGCAAAAAAAGCTGAATTTGTGTGCGTGGAGTTAAATTTCAAAACAGCACATTTTTCAATGTACAGCGTTTGTTTTATGGCTCCAAACTGAAAGAGGATCGAGGCTGTAAAAGTGTCAGTTTGACCTCAAGTGGTCTTGAACAGTGTGGAGACGTGAGGAGGTTTTGCAGTAAACTGCTTCTGAAAAACTGCACGAGCACAAAAACAACCAGTCAGAACGAGGATGAAATCGGTTTCTGAAAGCATCTTTAGGTCATTAAATTTCCTTTTTATCAGTAATCTGTTTTATTTCTGAGTCTTGTGCACAGTTTTATCCCCGTTTGGACACAAAAGAAGAACGACAACATCAACAAACCCACCAGAGAAGAAGAAGAAGAAGAATCAGGGCTTCATCTGATAAACTGCACTGACAGGATGCTGAGTCACAGCATCACACACACAAACACACACACATGCAAAAACACACACAGGATGTCACAGAGTTTCATGGACTGCAGCCACCGTGCCGCCACGTTTCATTCGCCTGACTCAAAGCTCCTCCGAGACCAGAACGAGTCCAGAACCTGGACTGAGTCACAATCCACTTCATCAAAATCAAACACAACAGAAGAAGAAAGGAGGAGGAGGAGGTGAAAAACAGCAGACCGACTCCCATCCATTTCCTCTGCGATGCATCGATAGAGGAGAGATGTCAGAGATGTTCAGCCTCTCTGAGTCACTGAGTCTTTTGAAGGTCTTTTTTTTAAAAAAAAACGAATCCAGAAACCTTCAGTGAGTCAGACAGGAAGGAAAAAATACAACAAGTGCAGGGGGGGGGGGCGACACAGTGCAGCACAGGTCACTTACACAAGTGGGTTCACTCCCTCACTGATAAGAGTTGGCTGTTACGTCAGTGTGTGTGTATGTGTGTGTGTGTGTGTGTGTGTGTGTGTGGACTCTCGTTTTAGTTACTCATAAGTTTCTGTCCACTTTGTTGATGAACGAACAAAAAAAAAAGCAGCAAAACATCAAAATGTGTTCAGATTTGTGCCAAATATGCTGACAAACATCCTTTCACACTCTGAGCTGGAAAGTAACTGAGTACATTTACCCAAGCACTGAGGCACTTGCGTTATACTTGAGTATTTCTCTGCTGAATCTACCCCAAAACTTTCAAAAGTGTGAATTCCTGCTTGCATACAAAGTAAAATCTGACAGTTTTTTGTTGATCAAGCTACTTAAAACCTGAATGTTTTACATTAAGAGCTCATATAATAAAATACTACTGTAACGTAACAGTATCAGAGGGGGCAGTCAGCATTACAAGTACTTTTACTGGTACTCTGAGTACATTTATGCTGATAACTATTACTGATACTTCAGCAGTGGTGAAATATTCAGATCCTATGTTGGTAGCTGCAACATTAAAAAACACCTTTTTTCAAGTAAAGGGGAATTAAAAATGTCACATAAGTAAAAGTACTGGAAGTACAATTCCAAAAGTAAAAGTACTTGCAATAAAACACGATTTTCTACCATAAATATTGTTATTTCTGAAGCACAAACGTGAAAAATGGCTTATTACTGTTGTATTCTTGGTGGAGCTCATTGGAACAATTTTCGTTATTTTTCGGGTAGTTTGATCTTTAATGATGCATCACTTTTCATCACATGTCAAAGTGAAACGTTTTCCTCTGAACAACAGAAGTAAAAACGAGAGGAAATAAACTGCTTAAGTTAAGTTGTTTTCATAGTGTTTGAATTAAATGTAATTACAGATATTTTCCAACATCGCTCTTAAGAAAAACTTTAAACGGAACAGATTTTACATCGTTGTATTCCGCTTTAATTTAAATACTACTTCACTGAGTATGTATTCCGTTATTGTACACAACTATCAAACATCTGGAAGGTATCATGTTTTAAAAAGACTTATATAAAAGATCTGTCTGATTATCGAGCCAGAAGCTTTTAAATGGATGTAAAAGGCAGAAAAAGAAGCTCAAATGCGCAAAATTTCACCAATTTTACAAAATAAAGTCCATAGATTTGCAACAACATGCACAAAAGTGACCTTAAACTCACACCAGATGACCACAGTTTCACTTCAAGTCCCTTAAGATCAATTTTATGACTTTTCTTTGCATCCAAGTTGGAGCATTTTGGTGGTTGCATAAACGCCTGCAGACTGCACGGTTTTCCTTAAAAGCGGCGCACGTCAGATTGCGCAGCTCTGGATGCAAAGTGTCGAGTCTATTGACCAGCAACATGCATCAACATAACAGCGTTTGGCTTTCAAAGAAACCGTGAAAAACTTCCGCGACGATCCCGTTTCGTCTCGTTTTCTCTCCCATTGACAGCTTTTCACTCACCTTCGCCGGCCAAGAACTCCCGAGTTACTTGTCGCTCTGATGTTACAGTTACAGTTACACTTCCCAGGGACGAGATTTCAAAAACAAAAATTAAAAAAGAAAAACGTCTGTTTCTCAAGGACACACACACACTCACACACATACACTCACACACACTTAGAAAAATCTTCAGGCGTTGTAAACATTGAGGAGAAACTGAAGAGGTGGAGAGTGAGATCAGATGCATCCAGCGGGGGAGGGACCGAAGGAGAGCCAAGGAAAGTGGAAAAAACTGTGACAGCGAGGGGACTGATGGAGGAGGAGGAGGAGAAAGGAGGAGAAAGGAGGAGGAGGGATGGGGCGAGGAGGAGATTTAGACAAGAAGGAGGGTTGTTGTTTTTGTCCTCAGCAGCCCTTCAGCCCCTGATGTACAGAATAATGTGGGGATTAAGGATTTTTTAAGGTCCAGAAATAGAAAAACTTCGGTTTGCAGGAGGAAAACTAGATAGATAGATAGATAGATAGATAGATAGATAGATAGATAGATAGATAGATAGATAGATAGATAGATAGATAGATAAGTGCATAGAATATTATATCCACTCTTCATGTTCACTGAGGAACATAATTAGATCTTGTTTATTTAAACTAAAAACATAAGTTTATGGTTTTAATGGGACAGACTATTTCCTGGACTGGAGCAGTAACGTCCTGGAGTCTCGCTGGTTGCCTGGCAGCTGTTTCCAGCTGTTGGCTGCATCCTTATATGGAACAGTGAGATATGAGAGAAGTGTCGATCATTTCATGTGACCATGAGCTCAAAGAGAAACAGTTTCCAACTCCAAACAGTTTCAAGCTGTTTCTCTGATGGACACTGAGGTATTAGATGTTGAAATAATCTTTAAAAGGTGAAAATCAAACCTAATGGCACTTGACGGTGTTTATAGGTGCTGTGTGTGACATTTTAACACCAGTAACAGTAGATATTTGTCAGATTTTCAGCCATATTAGTAGCACATAATGTAAGAGCAGGGTTGATGTTTAAACTGGGCCATGAAGTACAAGTACAAAAACATACAGCAACATGATAGGCGCTGAATAAAAGACAAGAAACTGTTCCTATAATAGGAGTTAAACCTGGGCCACTTTTATGAAAAACCATCAATTAAACTGGGTTAAATGATTTTAAACCTTTTTTAAAGTCACACTTAGTGATCATGTGAGTTAATCTGAGAAATTATACTGTAATTGGAGCTAAAATGTGACATAAAGCACATTTAAGAAGGTGAACAAAGTCATTCAGTGTTATAAATATTCACCAAATGTCACAAAAATGGATCAAGATCTTTGATTGTGACTGTTTCTTCTCTTCTTTTCCTAATAAATTTTAAGAGCTGGTATGTTCAGGCCGGTCTAGTTCTCCCACACCTGATCCAGATGTTCCTCATGGGCCTGGACTTGCATGGAGTTACCGTCCTGTTTGACCTAGAAATACTTTCCTCCTGCAGACTGTTGACACAAAATCAAAGTACAGTTTAAAATTTGTTTCTTTGCAGCGGCGTTGCGAATCACCTTAATTGAAATCAAAGGTTCGGGTTTTGACAGAGCTCATTAAATCTGTCTCTCACACACTCTTCCCCTCTCACACACATATTTTTCTGACAGCTGTGTAATAACCTCCACTGAGATTACTGTCAGTCAGTCGGTCGTCGCAGTCAGCAGTCGGAGGGCTTCCTCTCAAACAGTAGGTCAGCGGCGATAAGCAGCCTGAGCAGGACGGCTGTTTCCCCCCCTGCTGAGTCCTGACACAAATAAACAGCTCGTGCATGGAGGCCTGCTGGAGCAAACATCCTCACTGCACGGAAACCAGGAGCAGAGGGAAATAAAATTGTTTCCTGCAGGTCACATTGGGACCGAGGACACAGAGAGGAGGATGCATCACTTTAGTGTTGATTTAAGTTGTCCTCGTAAGTTCAGAAAGGACATTCAGTCAGTAAACGAGGATGTGGCTTTCTGCAATCAATCTTAAAATTTTGGTCTTGATTTTTTCTTCCTGGAAATGTGCCGAGAGCGTTTTATAATCAGGAGTCTGCTTTCAGTTTAACATTTATAGCTAAAATATGACACAAAGATTTGATGGCTGCTGGTCGAAAATATCAAATCCAAATCAGGAAATTAAAGACAAAACAAGTAACTGAACTGATAAGTTTTAAGAGAACTTACTAACAGACTAAGAATTAAAAACATAATTTACACTTTAAATTAAATAGGCTTTACTGGATGTTGTGATATTTAAATGAAGGTTAATGTTTTTAATCTTCTCATTATTTTGGGAAACACAGAGCTCGGATCTCTTTACTCAGGTGATAATATTTGGAATTAACTAAATGGCTTTTGACCTGTAAACTCATAAAGGATATCCCTAAATTTAGATTTATTGTGAACAGAAAGCAGTGCACTAGTCAAATCAGTTTTGCCTCAACCTTCTCTGCAGGTCAAAATAAGTAAAACTCCCTTTATTAACACTGATTAAGACTCATTTCATGCATTTAAGGTATTTATACTGTTATTGCAATGAGCATTCAATTTTGAAACCTGTGAGGCTTTGAGAGAATCTCTTGGGTATTATATATATATATATATAAATATTATTATTCGTCTGGTGTGAAATACTGCCATCTACTGACAGTTTAATGCCTACTCAGAAAAACTCAACCTATGCACAAAAACATTTTTTTTAATTCTTATGTAGATCCAATTACTTTCAAAAATACTGAACATATCAAGATAAATCAGGAGAAAATAGTCCAAAATTATACATCACACTTATTTTTTTTTTAAATATTTCTCTTGGTCTAAGTATGACAGCTTCAGTGAAGACCAACAAGAAGTTACAAGTTGATTAAGTTTGTTAGTAAGTTAAGTGAAAATAAATACCCATCTATAAAATAAAATCACAAAATACATTAAAAAGTCATTCTAAAAGATTTATTACCCAGTGGTTGAATGTTACTAAGAAGTATTATATTTACTCAAGTACTGCTATTAAATTTGATGTACTTGTACTTGTCTTTTGAGTATTTTTTCATCTAAAACTCTTTATACATTGTACCTCTACTCCACCACAGTTCACAAAGACATGTACTTTGACATGTACATTAGAGCTTCAGGTTTTATTTTTTCAGATTTTTAATCAGTAAAGTAAAAAAAAAGAAAGAAAGACGTTTTTATAATGAAAAATTATCAACAGTTGACCAAACAAACCAAAAAGTAATGCATTTTTAGTAAGTAGGTTTTTGTTCCACCCAGGGGCGTTGCTAGGCCTGCAGCTTTAGAGGGACACAGCCCCCAACCCCAAACACACACACACCAAAGGGCAAACTTCCCACTTCCGCATTGAAGCCAACCAGGAAGTACAAAAACTTGCAATTCCTCGACTGACCGCTTGAGG
>JAPZDV010000025.1:5077345-5088149 GCA_029814665.1 Acanthurus lineatus
ATGCAAGTCTGATAAAATCCAAATAATGTTGATTGTGTTGATTGCAATCCAGTATTAACTAAAAGTCAGTGATTAGCCTCTACATTAGCCACTGTCAAAAAACAGACAAGTCACATGTTTGCCTATGTGCTGTTGACCTGACATAAATTTCAACTTTGCGGCAAAAGCTTGATGTTATTTAACAAGAGCACATACTGGACGAATATTTTTAAAGGTTTCTCTTAACAGCTATAATGGAGTATACTTTTTTTATTTAAAAACAGGGTCTGATCATTAAATCTGCAGTTTAAGTGATGACCACAGGTTAAATAACTCACCTGGAACAGACGCTTTAACTTTTACTTCAGAGTGAAGTTCCTCTTTTTGGTCTGAAAGTTGAATTAATGAGTTAATGGTTAAAACAAGAAGGAACATAACAGGTGATCATTTGTGTGAATGTACACAAAGTGACACTGGATGTCAAATATAGGTTAAATATATTAAATTTCTCTTTCTGATGTCTGTTGATGCTGCATGGATTCAGTTTTTCTCCTTCGTTTTTATGTCAACTGTGAAAACTGTAAAAGCCGTGACACAGCAAATGATATATTTACCTTATTGTTAATGATTTCTGATTCTCTTCAGGAAGTTCCTCTTAACTTTGAACATTTATATTATAGAAAAAACACAACTTTTGGAACAAACATTTGCTGTTTTACAAACTACAGTTTAGAAGTCTGAGTCACAGGCGCAGAACAAAAAATACTGTAAACACTGGAATTAATAATGTGGAAAAAGTTCTGTTAAAAACAAGTAGAAGAAAGTATGTTTTTTTATTCCTTTGACTTCCAAAAAAAATCCTCAGATTGACATTGAACAGTCCAAAATTGATAGATATATTGATTTCCAGTGAAAGCAATGCTTACATTAAAAAAAAGAAAGAAAAGCAGGAGTTACTTACCTTTTGAAGGTGGAGGAAAAGTTTTAAAAACCACCGTAGAATAAGTGACTTCTTGTTCCATCCTTAAAGTCACACACACATATATATATATATGTATATATATATGTCAGATATTTCAGTGCAGAGAGTGAAATGGGGATCAATCACCGATCATCTCGAACAGTGAGACTGAACGAAACTTCACAGCACTTTTGTTTTTTGTGGAGAACAAATGAAACTTCCTCTTCCCCTTTGACCCAGCTGTGGCTTCTGGGGTTTTTGGTTTTTTTTTTTAAGATACATTTTTACCAAACAGTCCTGAACAATGAAGCTGGAGGTGAAATGTGGCTTTGTGGCCATTGGTTACTAAAGCGTCTATATTGTCTGTTCCTGGAAGCCGGCTGCTGCTGTCATGAACAAATGTGTACAATATGGGAACAGCAAAAGTTGGCTCATGCCGGCGTTATCACACACCGACCTCAGCCTTTCAGCCCGTCATGTTTATTTCCGGTGTGTGAACTCACATCGGTGTGTCTTATCTTTAGATCGGTCTGGTTGCGACACACTGCATGTCAGGTGAAGGGTCATGAATGATGTGATGACAGAAGTGTGTGTGTGTTTTCCTGATCATATTCAGCATTTTTATTAGTTTGAGTAATTTTGAATCGGTGTCTGTTCCCATGCTGTTACGGGAAAATGATGGAGAGATTTTTTATTTTGTTATTGTCAACAAATTCATAAAAAAAGGCTAAAACTTACATTTTTTTGTTCCTTTACCTTCCAACTTTCCTCCTCTGTCTGTAGCACGCAGCCCCAAGCTTTTTGATTCCCATAGAGGATGTAAACTTTTAAAAATTAGCCTCATTTGTGATTTCTTTTTTTAAAATGATCAGTTTTTTCTTTTTTAAAAGTCTGGGTTTCAGCAAATATTCCTGACGCAGGAGGAAACAGTGCATCCATGAGAACTATTTTCAGCAGTGGATGGATACACATGGAGAGTATTTAAGGCAGCAAGGCAGAGTGTGTGGGATTGCATTACAATAAACTACATTTCCTCGAAGTAAAATAAATTGTTTTCCCTTGAATAAAGTGGCTCAGTGGACATTTTTCTGAAGGTTTTGGAGGAAATAAGACGACATTTCAGGTTTTTACTCCACAAAAAAACACACAGGAGGATCAGTTCAATGTCTGTTTTGGTGTTTTCATGGGATTTATTGACAGTAATAAAAATATACAATATCACCAGAATTATCATTTAAAAATTAAAATGTTAAAGTCATTGGAAATGTTGGTAATCTTCACTCTGTGGCCACTTTATTAGGAACACATGTACAAACTACTACAGCTCAATACAACAGTTTTGCTATAAATTCTAGTTAACAAAGTTTTTTGTGTTCAGTTTCTGGTGAGATTGTTAGAAATGTGTGAGATTACTTCCTGGTTTATCACTTAGGTTGTGGTTAAAATGTACAGGATTACACTGAAAGGGATGTGTAGTTTTTCCATCCTTCTCATTTATTTACACAATATAGGCAGCAGGTAGAAACACATCTCAGTATAATCCAAAAAAAAAAAAAAACCCAGTAACTGTGACGTTAAAATTAAAATATTATAAGTCTTGTTTTTGTATGTTTTCAATGGTTTAGTTGTTGCATTGCATTAGATTGTACAGGTGTACCTGATAAAGTGAGCTGATATGTCCAAGGATTATACACAATTTGACATGAACATAACATTTTAAAGTAGAATAAAGATACTTTTTATTCAGTTTGCATCCTTATATTTTACATATATATAGTAATATTTAAACCTGCTCTGATGTGATACTGCACTCTGCATCATTTGTAGAAATGGATGCTAAAAAGTTTTTAAAAAGTGCTTACATCTTTAGTTAAAAACCTAAAATATATGTACATTTCAGTTTCAGACAGATAGCTCTTTTAATCTTTGAAGAATTTTTGAAGAATCTATTCGGACTCTCTGATCAGGGCTTTTGTCTCACAGATCCAGCGGTTCCTCATTTCACAGCCCGTTTTTTGCCAGTTAGCCAGAGGATTTGCAGTCGGCAAACTAAGAATGCAAAGTGTTTTGTAGTTTCGAGTTTCTCGTGTATTCCAGTACCTGGACAAGAATAAATGTCACATTTTATGAATCTGTGCATTTATGCAACTTTTATGATACAAATTCATTTTCTCTTGGGAATGGGGTCGGTATAAAAGAAAGATATGATATGAAGTATCAGTTAGATTAGCTTTAGCATTAGCATGAACACTGGAAATGTTGACACAGCTAGCTTAGCTCTGTCTGCAGCTAACAAAGTTAGCAAACCAGAATCTCTTAACCTGATTCACATGTAGTTAACAGGTTTTTGTTGATTATTTTGAGTGTTAGGTTTTGTCATCTCTAAGAGTTTAAAGCCAAAAATGATCTTTCATTGCAGCTTGTTTTTAAAATTTTTTCCTCCTGTTTCAAATCTTTGTGCTAAGCTAAAAAAAAGAGCTAACTTTAGGGCTAATTGCTTTATATTTTAAATGCAGACATCTTATCCAACTCTCAGCAAAAGAGCAAATAAGCTTATTTCCCAAAAATATGAAACTATTTTTAAGGATCTTTTAACAAAAACTGTGTTTACATCCGAACTGTGTCGGTTGTTTTTTGTTGATCTTATATAATGAGTCTCAACTCTGTGACAAACTGCGAGTTATCAGTAGGTTTCCCACAGACTTTTTCCAGGTTTCCAGTTAAATTTCACCACCATCAACCTTCCACCAGCAGCAGTTTTCGATCTAAATGACGACATTTTGCATAAGTTTGCTGCTTCCTTCATCTTAAACCCCTCTTTTGCTTCTCCAGGCAAAGTTCCTGACTTGGCATCACGGACATGTTGAAAGTGATTTTCCCATCTGCTGCTGCAAAGAGCTGGAAGGTTGTTTTGCTTCCATCAGATTTCTTCAGGACACAGAGACACAAAGTGTAAAATGCAGCGTTTTTAAGAAGAGAAGCTGCCAGTTTTTCTTTTTCTTGCTGATGGTTTGATTTGTTTAAATTATAGTAACGCGTTTGAATTCCTGTGGTCATGACCCACTGAGGTTAAAAAGGTGTGTATGTGTGTTTGTGTGTGTGTGTGTGTGTGTGTGTGTGTGTGTGTTTTGCACTTACGTCACACTTAAATTGCTTCCATCCACCCACGTCCACGTATTCGTCACATCCTTGTTGCTCAGGCCGATCCAATAACCGTGTTTATTATCATTGTAGTATTTCGTGTGGTTGTTGATGAATTTCTACATTTGTGACACACGTGTTGATTAAAAACAAATAATCTTTGTCTCCTACGGCTTCATAATAAAAATGAGAATAAACAAAAAGATGCATCATTATCATGTGAATTTAAAATAGCATACAAAAAGGATCAGTAACATAGAAATGATAAGAATGCTCAAATGAAATCAGCTGTGAAGTTTAATTGGGATTTTAAGAAGACAGCAAAGGAACAGAGTGTGAAGTTAGTGACGCCTAGTGGTGAAACAGTAAATTGCAACTAGCTCAGTTTCCATCTCCTCCCCCTCCCCTGTTTAAAAATGAAGCAGGACTTTTACAAAAATGCTAAAAACACAAAGAGCCAGTGTTTGTTTTGTCCATTCTGGACTTAAATCCTGCTTTGTGTCCACGTTTCTGTCCATTTTACTTCTGGATAAGTGAGACACTTAAATCAGTTTATGTTAGTTGGGGAAACGTATTAATAAATTCAGTGGAAATAGATTTAATTTCTGCTTGAACCTCATTTTTCATTCAGTGAAAACATCTGTCGACTCTTTAATAAACACAGAAATCCTCAGCAGCTTTATTTCCACATTAAATCAGATTGAGTCGGCCTTGCCTGTTCCTCCTGGCTGTCAATCACCACCAGATCCGCCTTCATTTCTTTGCACTTCTTGCGACTTCCGTCCCAATTTTCCCATCGTAAGTAATAATTATGTTCAGGAAACAAGTAACAGCTCGACTGGAAAACCACCCAGGGGTCCAGACACGGTTTACACACTGTTAAAAGATTAAAAAATACAAAATCATTAGCATTTTTTATTGTACATATAAAAGGCCGGACTGCACCAACAGGGTTTGATTTAATCTAAGATTAACTATGATCAGAATTTAGTAAAAACTAAGTTTAAATTTAGCTAATCCAGATTTAAAATGAAGCAGAGCTCTGTTGCACCATGTAATATTAATCTGGGTTTAATAAAAAGCTGTTTATTCATTTAAACTGAATTTAAGCTGAGTTTACTCAATAGGAACAAGCATGCACATCGTAACTTAAATAATGGATTCATTAAATTTATCAATATATAAATAATCTGCATGCTGTCAGGAAGAAAAAAAGGTTAAAAATGGTTTCCTTTGTGACAAAAATTCTTCATTTGCAGAAAACTCAAAGCAGGTTGAGTTTGTCTTTCGGTTTTTGTTGAGGAACATAATTATTTTGGTCAATGAATCTCAAAAATGCAGCCGCTTTAAAAGTTAAACTCCCTCAACTGGAAGTTTAAAGTTCACTGTAGTTCACAGTTTAAATAGGAGTTTAAAGTCTTTGTTCAACAGGATTAAGTTTAATCTTGATTTACAGTAAAAACTAAGGTGAAGTTGAAAGAGTTTTAAAGTCAGTCTCTGGTTTTAAAGTTTGGTGCGACAGAATTTAAACTTAAACTGATAAATAATCCAGTTTAAAAGTTAAACTTTGTTGGTGTAATCCAGCCGTAATGTGATAAAATAAGAGAATACAAGTATTTTTGTTTCGACCAGGTCATTTTTTTCTGAAATTAAACACATTTTTTATAGTTTTTTCTGTTCAGCCAAGCAGCTCAACGGCACACACATGAATGGAGACCAAATGGTGACAGTATGAGGTAGATTACCTCCGTGTGGACAGCGTGTTTTCACTGGGAATTCCTCATATTCCAGAATGACTCCGACGGTCCAGTTCAGTCCGTCTCTCTCTCTCCTCAGCTCTTCTGTCTGCTTCTCTAACTCGACTTTTTCCGTCCAAAGCTGCAGATTTTGTGCCGTTAAATTGTGTTTTTCTCTGCTATGCTTTGAAACGACGACGCTGAGGGCGACAACGACCGACAGCAGGACGACGCAGACGATCACCAAACCTGAAACCAGCAGGCGAAGAGGAAGGAGGCGAACTCTCTTTTTACTGTCTGTCAAGATAATAAAAAATCAGTTCATTATGATCATCTACAGTTATCATATTTTATTTTACTTCATTATAAACTTCACTGAACCTGGTGGTTTCATGTCCCTTTCCAGCCTGCCAGTCTTCACTTCATCATAAACTATTTCCAGACTGCTCGACTTCTCTGCAAAAAGCAAAAGAGGTTTTTAAAGGAAATGAAATGTTTCGTTGCTTTCAGAAGTCACTTTCTGGTCTGCAGAGTGTGTGTGTTTGTCTGTCTGCCGCTGGCATCTCAAGAAACACGACTTCCTGTTACAGTAACACCTGATGTTCGCCATCAAACTGCATGAAACCAAACCTGTCAGAGTTCAGCTGATCGTCCATGAAACTGCAAAGATACACAAAGTTAAATCAGAACTGTTAGAGAGGGTTTAAAGCTGCAGGTCGATGCAGAAACCCGCTGAACTCTGCAGCTTTTTAGCTTTGTTTTGGCTCAAATCTTAAAGTTTTTTTCTCAAAAACACGTGAAGGCCGGCGCAGCAGGTCGTCCATCAGTCCCAGAGTTTGCAGCTCCTGATGAGCAGCAACATCAGTGCGTGAAAACATGAGTGTGAATGTGTGAACGCATGAGCATTTTTGTCCAGAAGCTATAAATTATTGCGTAAGTAAAAGTCTGGCGTTTAAAATCTTATTTAAGAACAAGATCAGTGAGAAAATAGAAACAGTATTTAACATGCTGCTCCTGTTTAAGTGTATTGTTTTATAATATAAATGTTGTACGAAAGTACAAAATGTTCAGTTTTTATGTGGAAGTTTAAAGCAGCAGAGGTTAAAAAAATAAAAAGTCTTTATTAAAATGCTTCAGTTTCTTTTCACAGTCATTCTTTAGTCTGAATCTAAACACAAACTGAGCTCAGAAAACAAAAAAACATGACTCACCATGTGCAGAGCCACCATTAGTCTTAAAAGTCACATTCACATAATTCAGCTCTTCCTCCATGTTTTTCTCTTTTTGCTGGTTAATCACAGATTTGCAGTCTTTCAGAGGCAGAAATGTGAGTTCGAGCCACCGCAGGAGGTTAAAACGCTGGTTTTTTGAGTGAAGTTTGGTTTGGTTTCAGAAACAGAGAAACCGACTGTGAATGATTCGATGAGCTGCAGTTCTTCTTTTTCACAGAGTGTTGTAACACCGACAGACTGGTAGTTTTTTTTTTGTATCTTCATGATTTTGACAGACAGTCAGAGAGGGCAGGAGTTACGCTGAGGCAAAACCATCACAGGACCTCCATAAAAATAAAATAAAATAAAATAAAATAAAATAAAATAAAATAAAATAAAGCAAAACAAAACAAAATAAAAAAAGATAAAATAAAATAAAGTAAGATAAAATAACGACTTTGTTTGCAGAGTCGCCAATGAAAACTTCTCTTATTTACACCAGAGGGTTGTTTTTTTTAATGCAACTCTTAAGAAAATTTAAAAAAACAAAATAAAATGCACTTGAAATGCACATGTGCAAACATCAACAACATTACACTGCACCTATTAATAATTTTGCTCTTAACTTTTTTTTTTTTTGGTCACATTTCAACTTCCTTAATTAAAATTCAGGCATGGGGCACCAACAGTGTCTCTGTGCAGCCACGAGGGGGAGCTGTAGAGCTCAATCATACTGTGCAGAGAATGAATTGACTGTGAACTGCGTTTAAATTAGGTAATTAATCTTTAAATTAAAGTGATTCAAACACAAACACTTCAAAAACATTAAAGCAAATGTGTTTTTTTATTATTAACATGTTATTATGTGTTTTTTTATGGTGAAATCTGCCTTTAAATACCTTTATAAATTAAATTAAACGTGTCTTTGTGAACTGAAAGTGCATTTCAGACCGCAGTTTTGACTCTCGGAGACGTTTTTCCTGCAGTGACTCGGCGGTTTGTGTTCATTTGTTTCTGTCAACAGAAAAGTAATTACGAGCTCTGAGAACAATAAGTGACTCACATGTCAGCGACAAATCAGCGAGCAGGATCCGTTCAGGAAACACCGAGTTTTTTTTTTCTACCTGCAGAAAGGAAACGTTAATGATCCTGAACACCGACACGCAAAGTCACCGAGGCGACCGAAAAACGGAAAGGAGAAGGAATATATTTCTGTTTTTATCCTAAAAGGAGTTTTTGCGGGAGAACAGCGATGGTTTGCGGAGGTTTCACCTGCACAAAGAACGCACTCTGCGCGCTCAACATACTTTATGTTGTAAGTAGGATTTTACTGCAGTTTCATGGAAAATAACTGAGACACGTTTAAAAAGGTTTTAATGCTTTAAAGAGGCGACAGGTGTCCGTGTTTTTGTGACACTAAAAAGAGAATAAAACGCTGAAGTTTGCGGTGATAAAACGTCAGGCAGGTGTTTCAGGTCGGTGATCAGGCCCAGTTCACGCCGCCAGCTGCTGTCGGTGGTTTCACTTACAGATGGTATCAATACTTTAAGATAAATATACTTATTTCAACTACAGGAAGTCACTTCTTTCGATTCCTGGACGTTTCTGCTGTTGAAAAGCGCAAAAAATCCAAATCTTCTGGGAGAAACATGAGGTTTCTCAGCTCTTTAATATTTATTTAATCAATTATTCATTTAATTTTCTTTTCAATGATCCAAAACTTCTGCTTCTTACAGATGTTTGTCATCCCCCGTTCTTCAATATTTATAATTATTAATGAAAAATTTAATGTGAACACAGTGAAAGAATAAATACTAAACTTGAAAGTGTCTGATTAAAGTAAATCAAATGAACATTCAGTCACCTTTCTGGCCTCAGAGACGACAAAGTCATAAGAAAATCTCCTCATACAGGTTTATTAGAAGCTGCAGCCATTAATCAATTAATCGACTAGTTGTTTGACTAAAATGAGTCTAAAACTGATAATTAATCATCGTTTTTGAGCAAAAAAAGTCAAATGTTCTCTGGTTCAGATTTGTTTTCTGTCTTCAGTGGCTGCAACCTGAATATTTTGACTTTTGGTTGCACAAACTGAAATGTCCCCTTCAGGTCCGTGGGAAAAATCAGACACTCTTCTGACATTAAAGACAATAAAAATGAATTACAACCTATGATTATGGTTATTGTGATTTCCACAGTGCAGGAAATGAAGCTTAAGTGTTTTTAAGATTGAAGCAAATGGAAAATAAACCTGCTAGCATCAGTGATCAGCAGTCGGGAGTCCTGAGATGCTAAAAAAGCTGATTTTTAACCCGATTAACTGTCTTTAATACGCTGATACTCAGCGTTCAACCTCCAGGACTCAGCTGCTCGAAACAGAAACTCAGTTTGAAGAGTCGACATCGGTTTGCATCAGTTTGCACTTCCTTCTTTCTGTCGTACAAACCTCGTTTCCTTCCTCCTCAGCTGGTGAGCCTGCTGCTCATCGGGGTGGCGGCGTGGGGGAAATGGTTCGGCCTGGTCTCCAGCATCAGGGTGGTCGCCGGGGTCATCGGCGTCGGCGCCTTCCTGTTCCTGGTTGCCTTCGTGGGGCTTTGCGGCGCCGTGAAGCATCACCAGGTCCTGCTCTTCTTCGTATCCTTTGGTCTGTCTGGTGACCTCTGACCCTTCAGCTCTCTAAAGGGTTTGAATGTCTCTAGCGTTGCAGCATCACAGTGAGGTTTTATAGAGTTTTCACAGTTTTTAATCTGATGTTAACTTCCTGAGCTGCGTCCAGTACATGATGATCCTGTTCCTGGTCTTCATCGTGCAGTTTTCTGTGTCCTGCGCTTGTTTGGCCCTGAATGAAGACCAGCAGGTACGTTCATTTGTCTCCGCTGAGCTTCACATGTGGTCATAATGAAGTTATTTTAGTCTTCTTACTGCAGTTAACTTCAGATTAATCAGGAAACTCTCACATTCAGTGATCCTAAAAGTGGGATTTTGTAAAATTCTGCAGCATATTTGCAAAAAATGTGTAGTTTTTAAACTTCCTTCTGCATGTTTCTGTTCTTTTTTTGTCGTTGCATCTGTGACCGTGTGATGTTCATTTGCAGAACCACCTGCTGGAGGTCGGATGGAACAAATCGGAGGCGACTCAAAGTGACGTGGAGAAAACACTGAACTGCTGCGGCTTCTCAAACGTGAACTACAACGGCACATGTGCCGCCGTAAGAAAAATCATCTGTAAATATTTGATCCTTTGTCCTCCTCTTCCTCGTGTTTCTGGAAGATTTTTGAATTTCCTACTTCCTCTTCCTTCAGAAATGCTTTCACAACCCGACGCCGAGCTGCGACTCGTGCTCGAGCATCATCCAGCAGTACACAGGAGAGGTGCTGCGGTTTGTGGGCGGCATCGGACTCTTCTTCAGCTTCACAGAGGTCAGTAAACATCACAGCCGCTGAGGTAACGGCTCCTGGAAATGCACATTTTTGAGAACTGACACCTGCTTCTTTTTTCTTTTCTTTCCTTTAAGATCTTTGGAGTTTGGCTCGCTCACAGATTCAGAAATATCAAAGATCCTCGATCGAATCCTGGAGCTTTTCTATAACCGTTCACCTGTTTAATAAACCAAAAATCCCACTGCTGATTGTTTTTCTCTCTTCAAACTTTGTGAATCAAACTTAACGGGACTTTTGTGAGATTTTCAGGGAGAATGTAACTTTTGAATGACAACATGTAAAACCACAGGTGACTCTTTCAGGAAAATGAATGAATGAATGAAAAGATCGAGTCA
>JAPZDV010000025.1:5093183-5145525 GCA_029814665.1 Acanthurus lineatus
TTTTCTCAGACTGGCCAACATTTTATTTAGAGATCCGTTTTCAGTGACCTAAAGCTGCGTCTCCGTCTTCTGTGGTATTAATTTGCAGGATTTAGTGGCTGTTTTAGTAAAAAGAATTAGCAGCTTTCCACTACAACTACATCTCCTTTTTCATACACATTGGACTGATTCTGCATTTTAATTTTTCCTTCCCAGGTGCAGAGGACGAGAAACAGTCAAATGAGAAGAGATTTCTTCCATAAAAAGAAAACGAAAGTAACAATCAAAGTAAGTGATCATCAGCTGGAAAACAAAAAAAATAATTTCTTCTACAATGTGACTGAGAATGAGCAGCATGTAAATATAATGATTCTTGTAAATATAATGATTCTTGTAAATTAATTACAACACCTGAGTTTTAACAGAATGAAAGGGCAGAACTTTGGTAAATGCTTCTTTTAGAAATTAACCTTCACACTTAGGCAGGTCAGTTTTAGAATAGCATTTACTAGGCTACTAAAGCTTTGTTACCATAAACTGATCCAATATTTCCTGTCCGAGTGTCGGCACAGAAGGCCAAAATGTCGCCTGTCTCATTGAGAGCAGCTTCACCGTCTGTAAGTTTCAGATTAAATTAAATTTATGTGATCAAATGTGGCCACAGCAATGCAGTGTCATGTTTTCCTGAATGTACAGTCTCCAAATGTCAGTAAAATGAGATTAGATTCCTTTTAAATGTACTTTTGACTACAGCTTGAAGAAATCTCGAAAATTTCAGTTTAAAACAAACAAATTTGATTTGGATCCCTAATATTTGGTTAACAAGAAAGATCATCAATTAGAATTATAAACTTGTCAGTGCCATCTGGTGGACAAACTTTGTAACAGCAACTCTTTTTCTCAACATACAGTGTGTTTGGCGTGTGGCTGCAATTTGTAATTTATTCTTTTCTGTCAGTTCTGATATCTGAGAATATCTGATCATGATAAAAAATTCTCAGAGACAGTATTCTTGTACTGTATCAAGATTTTTATTAAGCTTACTGTACATTCATGTACCAAACAGCATGTCCATCACATTGAAGTTTACTCTTATGCTTGAGAGTACTGAGAGGAAGTCAGAAGTTCACTAAATAATGAAAAATCAGGCTCCATATTAAAGCAACACGAGGATAAGATGGCAAATAATACAGACACACACGCTTATCCAGACAGAATTAAAGAGACCAGACGCAGTCAAACTTAAATCTGATATAATACATTTTTAACAAGGAGCATTCTCTCACCAAAAGTTGGACCAAAATGAACACAAAGAAATAAATAGGCACTGGGAAATCGGTCACATTAGCACTAAGCAATTAGTCTACAGAGCTGCTAACTGCTTACAAGGCAAACAGACAGTTTGGGGGTGAAGCTGCTGAGTGATGGTTTGATGAAGATCCTAGAAATAATAAAGATGAAGATGGGAGGGGCTAGAGTCTTGCAGGTTTTTCTTTTTTTTTGTTGTTTTTCATCAGTTAAACTTGATTATGAGTCTGATGAAAAGGCTCTGTGTGCGTTGGGGAACTGCTGAGAGTTGAAATCCGGGTCTTCTCTCACTCGTTTCTTCACGTCTGATTTGACCTGAGAGGAAAAAGACGTAAAGCAGCATGTTAGAAGCTGATTTAGTGTTTAGAGAAGCATGTGACCGCAGGTTCGGTTCCTATCACTGGCAAACTGAGAGCCAATGTGAAAAAATGAACATAAATAACTGAAAGTACAGCTTTTTTACATAATGTTACTGAAATGTTTCAGGTTTGTAATTATTGTTTAAACTGCTAAAATCACAAAAGTTTCAACTTCAGTGCTATGAAGGAGTTACAGTAAGTTACAGAAGCTTCCAGAAGATTCCAACCCAAAAGATAATCAGTTTAAATTCATATAAAATAAAGAAAAACAGCAGAAATTCAAGCTTAAACTTTTTGACTTGTTCGATCAACAGGCAGTGATAAAGATTTTTAGAAAATGTTTCACTGAATAAAACACATCATGGTCCAAACTGTGGTCATTACGAGCCTCAATGATTCTCATGTAAACTTCATTTACCTGTTCGGAATAAGCTTCCTTCAGCTCCTGGGTCTCCAGGTCGTCTTGTAGCTGCTCGGCTGAAGTGATGGGCCTCACTCCTGCTGTCCTGGCTGCCTGACTCACAGCATCAGTGAGGGAGAGGAGGCTTCCACCCCCCTGACCCGTCTGCAAACACACACAGACAGACAGGTAAAGATCATGAGGTAAAGTGGCATTTACATGTAACGTGTAGAAGTTCCATGACTTCAGATTACCTTTCTGCGTTTAGCTGGCATGCCGTGCAGATAGGCGTCAGACAGCGGGGGCTGAGCCTTCATCTTTCTCTGGGTGATCATATCACACCTGATGATGGGAACCCACTCCTACAACACGGTGGACACAGAGGACAGAAACCGTTTGTTTTGCTGCACTCACATGGACTCAGCAGACAGAAGTAAACTGGGGGGTTTCTTACAGGAGGAACAGCAGCCGCCCAGGCCTCGGACTCTCGGGCAGACTCCTCACTCCCTCCCTCGGCTCCGGCAGCTGCCATGTCGCCACCTAACGGTGCAGCTCCTCCAGAGGCTCCCAGGTCCCCCGGCAACACCCTGGTTTCCCGAGACGACGCCCTCGTGTCGTGTGACACCGACATGGCCTCCTCTGCTGTGGTGGCTGCAGCTGGTGAGAGGGTGTCCCCGACCTTTGGAGGTGCAAGAAAAGTTAAATGAGGGAACTTGAAGGTAAAACGGTAAATAAATATCAAACTGAGTTAAACTGAAAAGGAAGCTGACGACACGGCGTGCTCACCGTTGCACTTTGTGCTTGTTCAGGCTCTTGTGTGCCAGTTGCAGAAGACTGATCTCTCTGTGAAAAGAATGTCATTTAATATTTATTGGCCATTTCAGACGTGCTGTCCAAAGTAACAGGATATGTAACAGCCATCAGATAAGACGGACTCCTATCTCTGCATGTCACATGTTACATATCCACTCTGCTCTGCAGAAAACTTCTCTTTTTCAAAATTATTTGTTGCTTTTATTGCAAAGTTTGACAGCTACAGATAGCAAAATGAGGGGAAATGAACTCAAATGTTAAATGTTTGAAACACATGCAGCTTGTCTTACCTGTGTGTGAACGATGTAGTTTTGAATTTGCTCCTGTGTGACGGGAATGTGCTCCAGAATGACCTGCAGCCTCATCGTCATCATGCTGGTCATCCAGTTGACCAGGCTCGGGCTGATGTCACTGGACATCCGCCGCTGGAAAACAACAGAGAATAAAACTTTTACCTTAAAAGCACAACAGCTGTTTACAGTTTTTTCAACTATTTAAGCTTCTGCTTAGTCTTCTTTTATGACCACTCTAGCATCACAAACATATCTATCTATACTGTAAGGATGCATTTTACATATTTGACTGCTGCAGTGTTGATCATAATATGGCCGCTCTGAGCTTAAGGCTTGTTCACTTTGAGTCTCTCTACATAAGAGTATCAGTTTAAAATCAACCGTGTTACGTTATGTCATCTCTAGTGAGGAAAGAGTTCACTTCCCCATCCATAACACTTCTGAAATCTTGTGGCAGTCTAAAAAGGTTTTACAAATTAATTCACTAAGTCTAATAAATAATGGCATAATGTTGACATACAATTAAAAATCTGGAGCTTGTGAAAAGAGAATTACAAAGTAAACAGATTAGATTTGGGGATAGGAGACATGAACAGTGGCTAATTAAACAGCCTGGAGATTAATGCAGTAAAATCTTGCAAACCTGTGATCAAAACATTTATTTAAATGTTTTGATCACAAGCTTGCAGACTTGAACCACAGGCTTTGTTTGCTGAAATTTTTGCGAGCCAGTCAGGCAAAATAATGAGTGCAGCTTCTTTTTTGACACAAAATTTGCCAAACTCAGATCCATCTGCAGTAAAACTGCCTGCTGAAAAGCAAATTCCAAGCAGAATCAAACAGTAAATTAACAAGTGAGAAATGTTTACTGACTATTCGGTGGTTGATGACGGCGGTGAGGGCTCTTTGGTCTCCTCTCAAGCAGTGCAGATTGAGAGCAAGACACTCAAACAGAGCCTGGTTACACATCTGAAGCAGCCGGGGCCCAAATGAGTCATCTGGATGAATAAAATATTGATAACACATGATTAGCAAAAATACAAACAAAGTTCCACTTCTTCAAACTGCAAGCCACACTAAAGATTAAAAAAAGGGGCTAAACTGGAACCAAAACACCCACATAAACACAATCACTAAGACTTATTGATGAAAACTGCTGATAACTTTACCAGTGCAACGCAGAATGTGTGTGGCAATGTGTTGCAGCTGCTGTCTGAAGAAGGACATGTTGGTCTGAGTGACGTCGACGCCCTCCAACACCGTGACTGAAGACTCTCTCTGTGGGAGTCGAATCGACGGACGTCATCGATACATTTACAAGAAACACAGGCAGCATATGAATTACTTTCACAGATAAAAGTAAACCAACTTTACCACAACAGTTTCAAGACAGATGGACTAACAGATGTGTGTTTTGACTTTAGTAAACTTGTTTCTTCTGGTGCAATAAATGGTGCAGTGAAAATATAAATAGGGGTTCTTGAGAATCAGAATTTCCAGGGTTAACTCTGGGACAAATCTCAGTTTGTGAAGTCAGTGCTGGGCCTACATTAGCGTACAATGATGCTACAGCTAAAAAAACAAAAAAGCACTGACAAAATATGCATCAACACTTTTAGAGGACTGATCTACGTATGATCACACACTGCTTTGTGTTTAAAGAGATATCAGGGACTTACAAAGCTCTCAGTGATGTACTCCTCGAGTTCGTTGACAAGACTGTCAGCTGCAGCCTGAAGGGAGGAAACAGACGACGTGAGGAAAAGCAAGAAAACAACGGCACTTACAGTGCAGCTGCCATCAGACAGGTATTTTTAAGTTCATTCAAAACTTCTGGGTTAAATATAATTTACATAAATACAAACTTTGCTTAATAGTTATTCCCTGTGAAAAAGCTCTGTATTGTTACAAACTCTTGTCTTAATTTTATGTTTTTATTTAGTTCTCCTGACATTTTTTGAAGGCTTGTTTGACAGCATGAATTAGCTGAATAAAACAAAAATGCCTCTAACCGTGAGAATACCTCATCTATCTACTTCTGCCTCTGCTTGAGTAATAAAAGCTTGTTAATCCATCTAAAATAAACAACCTTTAAGGAAAAAAAAAAATTTCTTTGACTGATACTGACAGAAATGTTTTCGTCGGTGGGCTCTCTGCCGTTGAGGTAGTTCTGGGTGAAGAACTGGGACAGCTGAGGCTGGATGCGGCCCAGAGGCTGATGTTGGCCATGAAGCAGCATCACCAAGTCCGACATGGTGAACGTCTGACAGACCAACATCAGCAGCTCTCCGAAAAACCCTGGAAACAGAAGAAAACAAAGACGAATTTGAAAGCTGAAAATGCATAATAAAGAGTGATACCGGGAGCTAATGATGAAATGGCACCACAGTCTGCTTCCTGAACTGCTACACCGACAACAACACACACTAGCATATGTTTGTTCTCACCAGTAGGATCCTCAGGACTGATGAAGATGTTGGTGGCCTGGGAAAGCCTCTGCATGAACTGAGCAATGCTCTCTGTATCGTTCTGGGCCTGGCCAAGAGAGCCCATCATGGTGCTCAGGACTCCACGGACGATGCCCGTGAACAGCTCAGGGTTGAGGGCTTCAGCTGCCCCGGGAGGGTTTGGGGTGGGGTTGGGCCCTGTAGCATGAGCAGGGGTGGTGCCAGAGGGAGGTGGAGGTGGAGAGAAGATGGGCTGGGAGGCCTGGAGATTAGATGGAAACAAGGAGTAAGAATGTGTCAACATAATGTTACTTTCTGCTCCCTAGTGGACCATCGAGAGACATTTTAATGACTTTTACAGTGTGAAATTTTATATAAAAAATGTAAACATTCAAATACAAGAGCTATTATTATCATTATTATTATTATTATTATTATTATTATTATTATTATTATTATTATTATTATATTAAAATCTATTTGGGCTGTTTTGAAGAATCAGATTTTGATATAATATTTTTTAATGATGGAAGTCTTATACATTTTATCTGGTGGGTAAATTAAACACTCAAACACTGACCTGCTGCACAAATTCACTCACACCCTGGATGAAGGCTGGGACGCCAGATGTGGTGACAGTAATTGAAGGGGCCCCAACGGTTCCCACACCAGCCCCGCCGGCTACCCAAAGGAGGGAGCCCAGGAGTTGGCCAAGGTCAGGGGGCAACTCTTGGGGCCCGGGCTCGTTGGTGTTGGTCTCAGGTTGGTTTGTTTGGCCTGTAGAGTTTGTGGTGGGTGGAGCTGTTGGGCCGGAGGTGGAGAAAGAAAACGTAGCAGAGGACGAGGAGCTCTGAGAGGAGGTGGTAAAGGAAGAAGAGGAGGATGTCGAGGTGGACGTAGCAGAGGATGTAACTGTTTGACCAGCTGTAAGAAAAGGTTTAGGTTAGGATGAGCTTCAGGTAGACTAGAAAGTACAGTACAAATAAGCACATCAAAAATACCCCAGCAAGGTAAATAATTATTTAATCTTTTTATTAATTTATTATTACTAAAATTATTTGTACAAACACAGCTGTTTGAAGGATGCTAAGAGACAAGATAATGCGCTGTACCTATTTGTTGTTATGTAAAGTTTAAAAACTATAATATGAAAAAAGTGAACTTCTTATTTGAAAAACTGGAAAAGCTTACCCATTTGTGCTGGCATCAAAAGCTGTCCAACTAATCCACTAATCATCTGGTTGAGAGCAGCAGGGTTGAAAGCCTGTCGAGGAAGATTTTATTAATTAGTCCCAAATGTTGAAAACTTACTAATAAAAACAAGAACAACATCAGAAGTTTTTATTCCCACCTGTCCTGGCTGCTGACCCGGCATGGCGGCCCTCACGTTGATGGTGGTTCCCCGGGTGCCGAAAGCTGGTGGGGGCATGTTGGGCGCAAAGGGGGGTCTGGTGAACACGACCCTGGCCTGGGGTTGGGGGCCAGCATGGGGAGGTGGTGGGGGAGCAGTGGGGGTGGTGGTGGGTGTGTTAGGACCCGTGGTGGTAGCTGAAGAGTTAGCTGTGGAGCTGTAGCCGGGAGGGGTCGGTTGGGGTGGGAATGGCTGGCCTGACGCAGTGGCGGTGGCGGCGCTGGTGGCTACAGCAGCAGCATACTGGCTGATCTGTTGCATGAGATTCCGCATGAAGTCAGGGGGGAGGCCACCTGAGGAGGCAAACCAGCGAATTAGAATAAATAGTAGTTCTGTAATTATCAGAAAATGAGAAGGAATCTGAAAAAGTTTTTTTTTTCTGACATAAATCAACATACAACTTAATCTGAAGTTAATTAAAGCAGATCCCAAAAACAAAAAACTGGACTTAAGAAGGTTTGCAAGAGGGTTATGTTAAATGTGCTACAGATTAAGCTTTACCTGGTTGTCCAGGTATTTGCTGTCCAGCTGCAGCAGGGTTTACACCTGGGCCTGCACATACACATAAAAAACAATACAGAAATAGTTTGAACCCCCTTGTTCAATCTTAAATTAGCTGCTGGTACGTTACTCTCTGCAGTGAGGATGTAGGTGAATTGTTACATACAGAACAATCATTCAATAAACAATGGGGAAAAAAATTTGAGCTCGGAAGTCTGATAAGTTCACAGTTCCATCCTTTAGATCACTCAGAAAATGCTTGATGCAGCAGTGCATGGAGGATGCAGTTAGTTTCACAAACAGTTATTGAACTCCAACGCACTGCTGCCCAGCAACAAGACACACAAACAGCTTCGATGTGGTGGAGCATTCAATCAGTGGCGGGTAGGGGACAACACACCGTCCGTGTTCATCTGCATCATGACCACCGGAACTGCCTGGTGGCTGATCCTGATGACCCGGGGGCCAGCCTGTCCCTGTCCAGCCTGCTGATTGGACGGGGAAGTCTGTGGGGGGGAGGTCTGTCCCTGACCTGCCTGCTCCGACTGGCTCGCCGGCTGGGTGGGTGGAGCTTGTCCCTCTGTGCTGGCAGTCACTGTAGCACCCAGGTTCATCTGGAAGATGCAAACACAGTCAGCCTTCCTCTATTAAAAGGTTCACATTAAGATCTTTCAGCTAAACTATGCTTGCATTCATTTACTTGCACTGGGATGTGGTGATGAACAGCTCCGGGCAGAGTGACCGGGGTGGCATAGTGGGAAAATGGCCGAACCACATGAAGGTGGCGAGGCACAGGGCTCATCAGGTTTAATCGCAGGTCACTGAGAGCCACAAGGGCATTGCCAAGGAGACGGAGACACTCCCACGTCAGGACAAGAGTGCGCTGGTCCTCCTCCCTCTCCTTTGGCAAGAAAGAAACCAGCTTTGGTAAATTTTAAATAACAACCTCATAATCAGCTTTAAATACCCAGAATTTGGAGCATTATATAATTAAAAAGATATTTTGGGAACTATGATTATACGCTTTCCTGCCAAACATTAGATGAGTGGACCGATACCTCTCTTGAGACTGTGTGGTAAATATAAAGTAGCTTGCAGCTGGCTAACTTAGCTTAGCACAAAGACTGAAAAAAGGGGGAAAAAGCTAGCCTAGCTGCCCACAAGTACCTCTAAAATTCACTTTCACACATCTAATAGTTTAGTTCTGATCAAAACAGGAAAGTAAAAAGAAAACACAACCAGCAGAGACTCCAAGAAGTTACTCTATGAATATTTCTTGTATAATATTATAGATATTGAATATAAACTAGTGGGGGTTATATTAAAAGAGTATTATCATTTGCACAAATATGCAGTGCTGTTGTTTATAGACTCCCTTCCAAAATATTGCTCATTGCTGCGTCCTGGTCCAAATGACTTGGGATAATTAGATGTTTGGAAGATAAAAATAAATTTAGTGACAGGTAGCAACTTGCTTCATTTTCAAAAAAAGCCACAAATTACAAATAACTGTCTATAAATTACCTTATAACAAAGTTATTTCTGCCCTGTAATTTAATACATACATGCAATTTTTACAACATTTTAATAAATATCCTGATGTAGCTGTTTGAATCCTACTGTATTATTGTTGTATTCTGCAGTGGTGGCCGTCTCCAGGATGGTGTGAGCTCTCTGAATGAAAGGCTGCAGTCTCTCCTCAACCCTACGCAGTTCATACAACATCTCCGCCAACTCAGCTGGGCTGGGATGACTACAGGGAACAAAGGAGAGCAAAGCTGATTACAATCAAACACAACAGAAAATTTGTCGGTGGCCATGACAATGACACACAATCACCAGATAACCATGTTAAGGACAGATACATATGTAAGGTTAAATGCAACACTGTAATATGAGTCAAAACGACTCCTGCCATGACGCACATGGTCACCTTTACGTTTGCAGAATATGTCTGCAGTCAAGACATTTTAGTCATTAAATCTGCAAAATAATTTCCTTTTATTTTTCAAACATCTGATTTGAAAATATTTGGAGTAAAAACAAATAATCAGAATTGTTTTTTCTGAAAATGTGAGTATGTGGCATCAGCAACAATCTGAGTCTGTGTTCGAAAGAATGACTCACTTGGGCCCAGGTTGGGGTGTTGGTCCTTCGGACTGTGCTGAAGAGGTGGGTTGGGGTGGAGGTGTGGTTGGAGGTGGGGAGGTGTCCATGGGCTGGGCAGAGGGGGAGGGAGTGGAAGTGGTGGAAGAAGATGAGGGAGGAGGGGGAGCAGCAGCAGCGGCAGCAGCAGCAGCAGTTGTCTCTGTTTGGGAGGATGATTCGGTTACCCGACCCTGAAAAAAGGAAAGAACGAGGGGAATTTGTTACTAATACGGCTGTGATTTCTCTGGAGTTTTGCAACTCGAGTATTTGAAGGTCGGTCTCTCACCTCCATTCTGTGGATAACATCATTAATGTCCCTCAGTAGGTTCTCAGCCAGCACCAGCCTTAACCTCGGCTCGCTCTGCATGGGTTGGTCCATATCAATGTGCACATTCACAGACCCGTTGCTCTATAAGGAAAAGCTGATGGTTAACAAAACACAGGATATTGTTGTGTGTTTCTCTGGCATTAGTAGGCACAGTATCTTACCCCAGTGCTGGTTGTGACTCTGGCATTCCTGGCATTCTCTCCCATGCCAGACACCATCTGCTGAACTGACATCTAAATATGAAAAATAACAGAAGAAGGGTAATGCACCAAACAATTTAACAAACAAACCATCTGACAGCCATGAAAGAGATCAAATTAAGGATGGGTGGTATTCTGCAGATTAAATGTAAAAAACAAACCAAATGATATTCTTCCATAATATGTATGTTATTATGAAGCAGGGAATTTGTCTGTTTTATGCCACACTTTTTTTGTCAAAACCTTGCACATGCATAAAGCAAAATGCTGCTTCAAGGTCAACAGCTTGGATTAATACAGACTACATAAGTCACAAAGCAAGCCCACCTGTATCTGCTGAGGGTCCATGATGTTAACAGGGAGGTTGAAGGTGCCAAGCATCACGTAGCTGTTAGCATTGCGATCATGCGGGGGCACTTGTGAGGTTCCCTGGGAGGATGATGATGGCCCACTGTCAGCTGAAGTGCCTCCTGACCCTGAGCCGGGCTGGGATGGTGGAGGGGGGGCCCGCTCCACGAGGTGAATCACCTTGCCACCCACATCTAGAACAACAACAGAGAATTATGATATCATCTGTACACAGATAACATCAGCTGATTTCACAGTTTTGGTTTGGAAAACACAAGAGAATTATTCTATGATTTAATTATAGAATAATTATATTTAATTTACTTCATTTTCTCCCATTACTGGTCTACCGCAACAACAAAATACCACCAAAACAACAGAAAATTCACAATTAAGTAATGGCAACCCTCAGAGTAAAATTACTGTTTAGTAAAACAATGTGTGAAGAAAAATATAAGAAGTTAATGTGCAAATAATTATAAATAAATAGGAAAACAAATTCATGAATCTAAACTGGCATTATATTAAAAAGAAAATAATGTGAAAACAAATCTGTAATTTCCTTTGGATTGAGGGCCCCTTTAAATAATCCTTTGGTTACTTACTATAGTCTGCCAGAGTCCTTTCATCCTGTAAGACTCTGCCCTGGTAGATCAGCCTCTGTTTGTCCACAGGGATACCCACAGACGGCGCAATATGCTCCTTGAATTCTTTGACTGTCAACTGCAAAAAAACATGCAACAGATATGCATCAGACCACCACAGAGTCACCAAAAATGAAAATTCATACCGGGGGTTGAAGGGATGATGAGTTTACCTGAGCACCAACAGTGTAAGTTCTGCTTTGGGAGTCTAGTGTCTTGACTGTCACCTCTATGTCTGCAGCTTGTTCCTCCATGGTGTTCCTGTGTCATGAAAGTAAGCATAGACACTGTTGGGCATGTATGCCAAAATGATTAATTTGTATAACTATTGCTAATAATGTGACAGGTGTTTTAAATTATTTAGTCTTTTTTCATGAAAATATCAATTATCATATGTGAATTTATCGGAAAAGAATCACTGCTTATGCCAGTTTCTCAAAGATAGTGGTTATACATTTAAATTGTATTTATTGTCTTGATTTGCTTGGTTGACCAACAGAAAATTATTTTTCAATACAAATCTCCGTCAAGGCAGCCTATCAAGGAAAACGTCCAAAAGCTCAACAGCTCCAGTTATGTAATAGCTAATTTTTGCTTCTTTTATCTCGTTTTTACATCACTGTAAACAGTCTGTAATTTGGCTGTAAACAAAGCTCACACAAAAAGAAGAAGTTATAAGACACAATTCTGAGAAATGGTAACCAGTGATGGCAGCTTCACTACTCTCTGACATTTGACAGGCTAAAGACAACTGAATCAAAGTCAAACTTGGAAACATAACGTTTACTAAAAGGTCAAACTACACTGTAAAATTGTTGCTTCCCTAATATCAGTGATATCAGATGTTGCCGAAGGATCGAGAAGTTAGCCATATGTTAGCTTCGTTTAGCTAGGCCAAAGAGGTTAAAGAGAAAAAGAAGCAGAGGCTGAGCAACATAAGCTGAAATAAACAGTGAAGTTTGCTCGCTAAATACAGTTAGCATGTTAATGTTAACACAGAACTAGTTAACCTAACTGAGTTAACTGCTAAGCGGATTAACGTTACGTTAGCTAACACCGGGATGCGTTAGCAGCATCTTTCTAGGCCAGTAAATGGTGCAGGTATTTAACAATTTAACACATATTCATCAATGCGAACAGTTTTGTACAACGTCAACGTTATCGTTAAAACGTTAGCTCGCTCCCGTTAGTTAGCGTTGGCTTACTGGCAAAGCGATTACCTGCCTGGAAACGAGTCAGACCGAAGCTAGCTTTGACCAGCTAACAGCTAAGGATGCTAAGCTAATGCTAAATAATAAATAAACGTTACAGTTAGCTTATCATATCAGTGACAGTCAGATATTTTCATATAGACTTAAGTGTGATGTTTAACGGTTACCTTGAGAGTCACACTATCTTCTCAATTTATCCAGTGTATGCAGCTGTTTCTTATTTTCAAATAACATGCAAATGACTTCCTAGTAAGCCTCTGGTATTTGCCAGAAGCTACCGGGGTGCACGGATGTGACGTCAGGACGACACCGGAATCGCTGCACAGGGGGAAGAAAAATGGCGAATCTCGTGGAGGCGACTACCGAGCAGCAGTTTGAAGATATCCTGGCCAAAGCTGGAAAATGTCTGACCGTGGTGCATTTTCACGCGCCGTGGGCTCCTCAGTGCGGCCTCATGAACGACGTGATGGCCGAGCTGGCCAAGGAGCACGCGCACACCACGTTTGTCAAGATCGAGGCGGAAGCGGTGTCAGAGGTGTCGCAGAAGTATGAAATCGCCGCTGTCCCCACTTTTGTTTTCTTAAAAGGAGGGGAGAAGGTGGACCACCTGGACGGGGCCAATGCTCCGGAGCTGACTAAGAGGGTACAGCGCTTGGCAGTCACCGGAAGTCCCGGTGGAGCCGCTGAAAGCAGCGCCACGGACCTGAACCAACGACTGAAGAAGCTGATCAACGCGGCCCCATGCATGCTCTTCATGAAGGGGTCCCCGCAGGAACCCCGCTGTGGCTTCAGTCGGCAAATAGTGGCCCTGATGAAGGAGCACAACATCAGTTTCAGCAGCTTCGACATCCTGTCTGACGAGGAGGTCCGACAGGGGTTGAAGACGTACTCAAACTGGCCCACCTACCCTCAGCTGTATGTGAATGGAGAGCTGGTGGGAGGACTGGACATAGTGAAAGAGCTGGCTGAGTCTGGAGAGCTGGAGAACACCTGCCCCAAGGCTGTCACCTTGGAGCACCGTCTGAAGACCCTCGTCAACCAGAGCCCAGTTATGCTGTTCATGAAGGGCAACAAGGAGGCTGCGAGATGTGGCTTTAGCAGGCAGACACTGGAGCTTTTGAACGAGACGGGGTTGGATTATGACACCTTTGATATTCTGCAGGATGAAGAGGTTCGTCAGGGGCTCAAGACATATTCTAACTGGCCAACCTACCCCCAGCTCTATGTGAAAGGAGAGTTGATTGGAGGTTTAGACATACTCAAGGAGCTGAAGGAGAGTGGAGACCTGGTATCGACACTGAAGGGAGAGTAAACAGAATGATCTGCCATGTCATGAGAGAGGAGGGAACGAGAAGCTACTGCACATGCCCAGATCGACCCTGTGTCACTGATGTAACGTTACACAGCAGACCAGGAAGTGAAATCAACCAATTTATGAGGAGAAATCAGATTAAATAATTATATTCTTCAATAATAATAAACTATTGTAGCATTTGGATAGGTTCATGTTTTACTTTAAGGAACTGCAGTTATTGATGGGAACTTCGGGTTTAAATTCTGAAATTTCAGTTGTGTTACTTAAAATTTTATGCCTTTAGTTATTCTTGATAATACATATGAAATGTTGGAAGTGAAGTTAAGCGATCCAATCCCACATGACTCTGGAAACAGCTGGCTTTAGTTCATAATATCTGGTGTCTGCATCTTTTGGTCACATCTGTCCTTCCAGTATTCATGACCTTCACATTTCAGAACTAATTTAAACTTAGTGAACCATATTTTTGCTAACTGGTGCAGCCTCTGACTTTCCGTGCCGTCCTGTCCAGCTCCCATCCACACTTTCTTCACCTGAGAGACAGAAAACTCTATTTACTTATGAGCAGGAACCACTTTGGTTTACTTAGGACTAACTCTATGTTGCACTTACTGATACTTTGTTCATCAACTGCAATTAAACAATTTAAGAAACTCAAGATCTGATGTTTTGTTTTGTTGCCGCTTCCTATTAATTAGCTAACGTGTGAATTAGAATTTAGTACAATTCACCCATTCAAATATTTGTCAACCATGTTTAAAAATTAGAACACAAGTACTCATGTCTAAGAGGGAAATTTGTTTATAATTGCTTAGCTTTGGATGTGTTTTAAACCAGAAATACAGCACACCCATACTTCTCGGCTGTAGATTAAACTTCCACAGGTGGCAAAAAAATTGTAGTACAACAAACTACAGCATCAAAAATTTAAGTTGAGTTAAATCAACAGCTCTCAGACAAAGTCCTGACAAAATTAATTGAAATATATGCACAAAGCTTGTAATTATTTGCAAGTCTTGGAGTTTTGTGCATAACAGTAGAGAAAAAAGGCTGATCTGGTCACTTTATTTTAATAATACATAAATAAAAAATATTTTTAGTGAAGTGTGAAGAAACCAGAGGTAGTTCTACAGGTGGAGGAACAGACTGCAATGAAACTGCAACATGTGAACTTTGTTTTCAACAGATTTACTGTCACAATGGAAATACAAATATTTTCAGGTGTGATTCATTTGGATAAAATCCTTTCACCAGTATGTGAAGATCAGATGGCACCTTTGACATCAGTATGGATTTCTGGAGGGGCTCATCCAGAGGAAATGTACGCAGAAACAGGTTGTTGTTTGATGCCCCCTTGTGGCAGCATTAGACAGTACAAGTATAACCTGACCTCAGCTAGAAATTTAGGTCATGCATATGAAGAACAGTCAGTCACCCAGATTGCTGAACAAAATAAAAGTATTCTGCTATTATTTTGAAAAATGATTAGTCATTTAAACAATGTTTGAACAATGTACTTTTTTAAGGTTCCACAGTGTTAACATTTTTTCTTTTTTAATCTTTTCAGTAAACTAAGTATCCTTGGGTTTTAAACAAAACAAGTTATCTCACTCTTCCACTTTTTGTTGTGTGTTATTGTGACAGGCATTTCTTTTATTTACTTCTCTGACATTTTATGAATCAAAAGATTAAATGATTAACTGAGAAAATAATCAACATGTCGTATAATAAGACAAGATAGACAAGCACAAGTGTAATATGACAAAAAGTCAACTTGTATTTCAAACAAACGGTTAATGATTTCTAGATGATGTGTGTTAAGGGAGAGTGTGTGTCACTTCAGCCAGGAAAAACCAAACTCAAACAAATAAGCAACGCTCTGTTTTTTTTGAGCGGGGATTTGAGGTTGTTGCGAATTAGTTCACTTGCAAATTGTAAAAACCTTCCATAGCCAAGTGTTATTTGTTGAGGTGGTTTAAAAGAAACCACCTCCTCTTACAGAAGGATGATGACTCAATTTGCTTATGAACAGAGTTTTTAAGTTTCTCCTTAAAGCAAATTCTGGATGATGTCTGCAAGAAAGAATGTTTCGTTTTACTGTGCTTGTCCTGAATCTGAGTCTTTACATAAAAGGATGAAGACACTCCATGTTTAACCCAGTTTTAAAGATCAGGGGTATTTGCAGCAGTACATGTTAATAATTTACCTACACCCACACTGTTTCAAAGCGATCAGAGCATATCAGAAAATTGCCCTGCAAATTAACGACATTTTAATCAGGTTCACTGTCAAGTATTAGCTCTCAGTTTGCAGTAATGTTAAAGGAAATGTTGTCATGTGTTCTCTCTTTATCTAGTTTATTGTATCAGGCCATTGTTCCTTGCTCATTCCCTGAGCTCCTGCCTCCAAAAACTGTCGACCAGCAACAGGTGAGGAACAATATTTTTTTCAAAATGCAAAATATACTTGCATACTATAATTCTACCAAGGTACCATAAAAACATTTTATATTTTTTAGTTTTTTAGACACTTTATTTGAATAGTTTTCTTTGGAAACTGCATTTTATAACAAATTCGTCATTTGTTGATACACTCAGTTAAACTTATTCTCCTTTTACTATAAATTACATACTGTGGTACACTGCTGAAGTGTGCCTTGCTAATGAGTAATGCGCTGGGATTTCACAGCTACTGCAGACACACAGAGGTTTACCGAGATAGACCGAGATAAACAGAAGATACAGGCACATTTTCCAACCCCCTGGTTTTTCCACAAGTGGTCTTCCTCGCGCAGTGTGGGCTCATATCTTGATGAAGCTCTTGTTTCTGTAACGTTAACACCACCCCACACTGCTTTGCCACCTCTGTATCTTCATCTGTTTCAGTATCTGGGGAAATGGTATTTTAGAGCAGCAGTCAGTCACAGAGAGGCTGACATCCAGAGGTTCAAAGCATTCGACAACATTTTGTTCACCATGGAGAGGAAGACAGGCAACGACACACTGCTGCTGACTGGACATATGCGCATGTGAGGCAGCAAACACACACACAAATGGAAGTTTAAACAAGGAGAAATTAAAGAAAAGGATGTTCAAATGCTTCTAAACACACATTGTGTCTGAATCTTTTCTAATGTGGTTAATGATAATGAGCTTAAAGGATCATTCTTCAAAACTGGTATGAGATGTAGCAAGAATATTAAAATAAACAAAAATATGAAGCGATTCCTTTCTTAATTAGATTCTTGTGACATGACATCTAGGATGTGTGTGTAATCATTAGTTAAAGTTATAGTTGACTGAGATGAATCTTATTCCCACTAATTTATATTGCATATTGTGGACAATATGGTCCAATGTTTCATGAACTTTAGGTTTGACCCCTGCTAAGAGTCATAAGACTGAGGAGTTTTGGTGTAACTGATCAACCCAGTCACATCAAACTGCATATAAATAACATGACTTTACACACTCAAGTTGTGTGCAGTGCAATTCATGTCACAAGGTCAAATTTTGCATGCTGGTGCTTTCCATGTACCCCCACACATCTTTTTTTGGGCTAAGCACTGTAGGCTTTGACAACTGTGTAATTTGTGCGCAGATTGAAGCAGCTAAGCTGGATTGAAAGAAGAAAAATCTAGTCTATGCTTTTAATGAAAAAAGTAACGTTACCTCTGAAACAGTTACTTAAATAAACCATCTATAGACATGACAAGTTATATAGTGAAGATTTTTTTCCCCTCTGAACTGCTAAGAACCATAAGTATATAAAAAGAAACTTAAAAAAAGAACTTCAAAAAAAGCACTACACTGCACAGGTCGAACAGGTCATGTAAAGTTGCACGTGGCACATTTGTTGAACTGCAGCATTTTTATGACTTCGTGAGAAAAAACAGAAACAAGAAAACCCAAAACTGTAAGCTTGCACCAAAATTAGGGAAGTGACACCTATAAGGTGTAAAAGGTGCGATTGTTAGTTTCAAAAATGAAAGTTTTGACGTCACGTTTTTCTTAAAATGGAATTATTTAATGAGATAAAGAACTGCGAAGGACTAAATCTGTGTTTTTTAAAAATCTTTTTTTAGAGGAGATTTCTGTGTGACTCAGAACTGGACCTATCATATAAGACCCGAAAGGGATGATTTGGAACTGGAAGGTAACTGCAGTGTAATCTGCATTCACAGATGCTCAAAGCAACAGATACACACAGGAAACACTGACAGGTAAAAGCTTCTGAAGGCCAATTTTAGGTTTCTCAGAGATATTGCAGATGGAAATTCTGTGCTAGTGCTCACACCAAAAAAAATCACAGGGATTCAGTAATTTTCCCAGAATTTTATTCTTAGCAGGGTGGAAAAACCCCTGAGTATTTCTGTTAGACCATCTGTGATGTTGAAGTTCACCACTGAAATGACTTTGGGTAGATCCCTGAATAAATTCACAACAACTTTTGAACATTTTAGTTGCATGCTTGACAAGCCAAAAATACTCACAGAGCCTCATGCACAACATTTAATAGTTTAAAGAAAAGGATATAAATCCACTGACATGACGTGACAATGATAAGATAAAGACTTTTAAAAATTACAATTTCTATTGCAAAGTCTGTACAAAATGGGATTTCAACAGGTGGATACCAACAGGACAAAGAGAGAATAATTCATTAAGCAACAACAATAACAGCAAAACATATGGTGTTAATTAGTGAAATTTAGAGGCTTCGACTGTTTCTAGTCTTTGCATCAAGCTAAGGAAAATAGCTAACTCTGCCAAGAAGAAAATTTGTATATTTCCCAAAATGTGGGCAGTGTCAGTCGATGCTTTAGCGCTTTTGTTGTTCAGAAACCAGCTGACCTACAGTTAGCCCGGAGCTGCTTTTTTTGCCCGTTGGTAATCCAGCCTTGACCATCACAGTCAGTTTCAAACACTTGGGGGAGTACACTGCAGCACGTTGACCTTATCTAGTGTCAGTTATGACGGTTGCTGCCTGGCTGCCTTGCTTGTGTCTTGTTGTTTCTAACCAGGAAGGACCTTTAGGAGGAACCTGCTATGGAGCGGCAAATGGGCCAACTGCCCCCAGTGCATAATTTTTCAAGAGGTAGAACCACCTCTAAGCCAGACAGACTCAGAAGACTCCCTGCATCGATTCATGCTGTATGGTAAGCCCTCAGTTCACCTCAAACAATACACTGCTAGTATCATATATACCTCTTGTAAACTTAAACCAATTAAAGCATAACTTAAATATCCATAAATTATCTGCAAAGAACTTTTTTTAATAATCTGTGATTTGTACTGTTCAAAATATGCAGAGAACAGTAATTACAGAAGTATTAAAATTGAGAAAAAGGTTCCTCTCAGCTCACTTCTTCCCAGCCTGCCAACCTCAAATGTTCCTGTGTTACAAAAATCATTCTTTATGGCAGAAAGATTGTAGGTGATTGCCTTTATTTTATGTCTGTTTATGTTGACTCTAAACTTTCATAGCTAACAAAGTTCCTACACGAGACCAAAGAATGCAGATACCCGTTATCTACACTTTATCATTCATTTAAACTAGTTTCTTCATTTGCTAGTGTCTGTCTGCCCATCTACAATTAGTATTAACAGTATATTGAATTAAATAAATCCCCAGTTTAAAACATTGTAAAGGTTGTCCTGTGAATTTAACAGGAGTTAAAGCTGAGATGGCAGTCAGTGCTACTCTGCTTAGCTAGTGTCTTTGGCAGGAGCATCACAGTTGGCTCTGGCTACATTTTCATTTTGTTAACAAACTGAATTACCAAGATGATGATTCATCATTATGAAAACCACTTGAGCAGATCAGAAAATATTAGCTTTGGCTAGTCTGTAGCTTTTTCATTAGCCAGCTTTCATTTATTTAGTATTAGTTAGCTGCCTGCATAGATAGAGAATTATGATATCTATACATAATGCTGCTTCGATTTCTTTCTCTTTTTAAAGATAGACATAAGAGTTTTACACTATTCTACTCAAGTTATAGTAGTAGTATATGTTTCAACAGCATTATAATCTGTTTTTTATGCTGAAAAGTCAGATTTCAGTTGTTATGTAGGGTTAGTTAATGTTCTTTGGCATTGTAAGGCAAGTGTAAGTCAAAGCAATACTCTGAGGGTGCTGAAACCCAAGAGTTTCAGGTTTACCTTTAACCTACTGAGCTACCGGTGACTCCAGCAACATTTGGGAAATCATTGAGGTAAAACCTTTGAGTTTTATTTGGCTAAAAAGCATTTAGAGCATTAAGATCACAACAGACTGGAAGAATAGATGGAAACCAAACCTTCAATCGAAGGAAACTATTTTAACAGTTATTCCACGACACCTCATGTAATTGCTGTAAATTTTTGTCAGAAATCAAACATTTTTTTTCCCCATTTTTCTTTCACTATAGCACGTCACAGTGACGTCGAGGCTGAGGTGGTGAAAACCTTTCTGAAAAACGCAGCTTGTAATAACATGTCGGCCAGTGTCACACTGCCCCAGGAGAAAGGTTTGTCATTCAGGCTATTTCGCTTTCTTTGAAAAGACAATGCTTCTAAATCTTTAAATGTTCCTCATTGAATTTAACAATTATATCTGCATTTACAGAGTTCTGCCCCTTAATGTAACCACTGAGGTAGGCACAAGTATTACATTTTACTTGTTATTTTACTAATTTTATATTTAATTTGTTCCGTCCTTGCTGACTGAAACTGCAATCTCATTGTTTCTTACACAATTTCTCACAGGATGTTGCGAGAGCCATAGACGTCCTTGATGGAAATTAGTTTTCATCTTGCTCACCTCGTGTTACCATTAAACAAATAAAGCTGTTTTATCTCAGGAAATGTGTTATTTTATTCCCCTTTTAAAACAGACTAAGAGTGAGTGACAACTTTTTTCCTAAAATCAAAATAAAAAAGAAAAAACATGTTCTTATTGTGTCTAAAATGTTGTGATGAAAAATTGAAACCAGACATGATGCTGTTTTGAACCTTGAACACCATCCACCTATTATCCCTGCAACTTTCAGTCCAAATAACCAGAGGCACAATACCTTGAGATGAGAAAAGAGAAACCTTTGTGGGGGAGGAACCACCTACAACAAACCAGCAAAATCCCGGGGAAATCCCAAGGTGGCACTGAACAGAAATACCTGTTCACATAACTTGAATGTACGCAGTGCGATTTTGTTCTGGGTAACACCGATTCCAAAAAGAAATTTGAAAAAGTAAAATTAGTAACATGCAAGATCAGTCTCACTTATATTTATACATTTTTGCTACCCTATGTCATGGTTTTACACAGTTTTTTGAGCTGTTATCAACATTGAGTTTCTGGTTCATTTTCCCAGATTACTGGCTTTCAAAAAGTGGAGGATATTGTGTTTTTTAAGACAAGCAAGAATTTATTTAACCTCTATTTAAACAACAATGACAACATCTGTTGATTCAAAACAGGTGGAGAACGAAGGAAGCAACAATTTGTTTGTGTCTGTTGTTGTTCTGATCACAGCAACAGATATTTAACAGTCACCTCCACCTTCCCAGCACTTTACTTGATGACAAACAAAACAAAGCATGTTTGCCGAATCATTGCTCTGCCCTGTTTCTTTACCACTGAGTGCACCACAGGGACAGTGACACATTCCAACTTGTAAGACCTGACTTCCTCAAATGTATTAAATAAACAAAGCACAGTCACCTAGTAACGCAGACACTTGTTCGGTTGATGAAAATGCTTGTGGAGATGAAAAGAGAAGTTGGATTCCCTCCAAAGACTCAGACTCTTGTATGTTGTTTGATATATGACGTGGCACCGAGGTGACACTGCTAGCACTACTACCGCTTGGAACAAGTCTGCGTACAAAGTGTTTTTTGTTTTGTTTTTTTTTCTGAAAAAAAAAAACCATAACTTTCTCATTAAAATCTTTAAAAGGTCATCTACTGCTTCAAATTCATTAAAAATTCTAGTATCTATTAATATGCATATTTGTTTCCCTGTTGGGCACAATATGTCTCCTTTTCACTGTTAAGTCCATTTTCAGTTTAAGTGCACTGGTGGCCTCAAGTTTTACATCACACTGAGGCCGCTTTCACACCTGTCTCTACTTGTCCGGACTTTTGGACTTTTCAGTTTGATCCACACTAAAACAGCAGGTGTGAAACCTTCCACAGGTCCAAGGTCCCAGCCAAACGGCGGAACTTTGGTCCGTCTAAAACAGGTGGTCTAAGTCCAGATTAAACTGAGCCATGGTTCAGTTCGTATCCAGTGTGAAAGCAAAGGTTTGGACCTTCAGACCTTCATACCAATGCCAGGAAATCACAGCAGGCTACCCCGAAAAAGGAAACCAAGTAACTGTTACCAAAACAAAAAATGAGCTGAGGAACTTCATGGAGGGAAGAGGAGACCAAATGTCTTATTGACATTTGGTCTAAGGACTTTATTAAGGGCAGAAAAAAAAACTCATAAAGCTACAATCAAGCTACAAAACAAGGCATTTTCAACACCCTGACATCAGACGCCTGCCAACACCAACCAATGTGAAGTATAGACAAAAACCCACATAGTTGATTACAATATGACGTAAGTTTGTCATTTAAAGTTCGGTAGTTTGTTGAAACCGAACCAGTGTCACGAAAACATGAACCTTGGTTCAGATCTTGGTCTGGACTTTCAAGAGTGAAAGTGTCCTTAAATTAACTGCAAATTGGACTGAGATTAACTTCCAAAATATTTGTGATGTCACAAATTCTGCTCATAGGCCTACTTCTTAAAATCAGATTTTAAGGAAGCGCAGAGAAACTTTCCACATTTTGAGGACAAATTCTAGCATCACAGTCTGTCCATACATCGTTCTGCACAATGCATCAATCATCCAAATGTAGGAACAAGGAGACATATTTGAGTTGCAGGGTAAAATATACTTAACTATCAAAAAAATAAAGTATTAAAAAAATGGCCTATGTGAGTGACATAGTTTAGTTCAAAATTTAGGGGTAATGTCATTCAAAAGGGTCACCAGACAAATCTGAAGGGTTGTTTCATCAGTTCAGCCATGTAAGAAAAAAGGAGAAAAAGAGTTCTGCTTTACAAAGTTTTATTATTTATCGTTTTTTTGTCTCTTCTCTGCTCTTTGCCTTAGAGAGTAATTACCTGAAACTATGTAAGAAGTTCAGACAGGAAAATCTCTCGGGTGGAACTGTGAACAAATCACTGACATTTGAAACTTGACAAGCAGCCCCAAGTAGACACTGCCTTATTGTAATAGGTTACCAGCCGGAAAATAAAGACAGAAACCCATCTTTCTATGTTTGAACAATTATTTGACTCGAGGCCCTCAATCGGCTTATTAAAAGTGATGGGTTGCTACATGTCCATTAAGCTTTTTGTCAGTCTTTTGGCTAATATCATGATGGGGAGAGGCTCTGTATTTTATTTTCTCTGTGCTCTTCTCACGAGTTAATGTTGATGGACTCAGGTGGAAAACATGAAGTGACATACTTCCTTTAATTAACACAAATTAGCAAACTTTTTGAATCTAATAATTGTTGTGTGGTTGTATCCTTACATTGTTTGGCCACATCAATCAAATATGATCAAATTACAACCATACAGTACCAATAAAGCCAATAAGGTGAGTTTTTTTCTGTTAACTCATAATTTATCTTAGTATACTGTATAAAGACTTCTTTGGTTTCTAAATTAAACCTTACTGTTGCCCTTTAATCATAAATACTGAAAATTTAAGGAAATGTTAATGATGTGAAACTAAGGTTTGGCTTGAAGTTCTGTTTGTGGTTTTTACAATGAAGGGCTTGCTTGTATGAGCAATGTCTTGAAGAACGGGACGTTTCATTCAAACAAACATGTCTGTGATCAGAACTGTGGGACTCAGCAGAGACACATAATGTTACATGTGGGGGAACAGTGTTACTTCTGTATTATGACCTTTTACCTTTAACTAAAGAAAAACCTGGTGTTATGGCTGATTCTTAGGACACGCAGTTCTTTGTACCTGACCACAGTGACCTCACAGGGTATTCACTTCGTGTTTTGTCTTATCTTCATAGAATCAAAGCTTCTATCAGCATTTATTCATATGCACTGACCTGTTGAACCCAGTGGGAATTCATGTGGATTTGAAGAGAGGAACTTGTTTCTGTTCTTTTATTTAGCAGTTAAGTATTACAGGTAAGATACATGGAAGACTACTGTTTGTTCCTTTTGTTTGTTTAGAGTCGGGGCAGCACCTACGCGCCCACATCCAGCTGAACTGTGTTTTTGTACATATGTAGGTGTTTATGTGAGCATGTATGTGAGTCGATGTGTTTTTTTTTTTGGTGTGTGAGTGTGTGTTTAGAGATAAAGTAAGAGAAAGTTGGTGACATTTCAATAATCCAAGAGAACTCAGAGTGTTTAGTTGGGGATGTCCCATGGAGTATGAAACCAAACGCAAAGAAGTGAACAGGAAATTGACCCTCATTCCTGTCTAACACTGCATTCTTCAAAAAACAACTGCAACTTTCACTCCTGTTCTCACCGAGATTTCTTATCTTCATTTCTACATTTTCATTTCTCGTTTCTTCTTGACTTTTACCTTCCTCTCCTCTTTTTTAATTTTCCTCTCCTCTCCTCTCATCCCATCTTGTTTGTTCGGTTACTTTAAAGTAAGACTGGTCACTCTTAACGCTGTGTTAACCTCTAACAGGATGTGGGTTGATGTAAAAGCGTGAGGCAGCTTTCTCAATGCAACTTGTTCCACACAACAGCATAGGTTCACAGTTTTTCAAGCTGTTTCTGAAATAGTGGTGACATGTCCTTGTGTACATTATAACAGTTTATACTCACTAAAATCATTCATCCTGTTTATACGGGCCTTTGAGTAAACCTGTCGCACAAAAATTACAGGTAAATTGTTTTCCCAATTATGCAGTACTGAAAGAATAAATCAATAATTTCAGCCACGTGCCAGATAAGTTAATTAAAAAAATTGTTTTATATTAGTTTAATTTAAAGGAGATAGGTTTGCATTAAAGATCTTCTCCTAATTTGCTTTCAATGCACAAAATAAATAAAATCAACAATTCCTTTTATTCTTTTTGTGTGTAAAAATACATTTAACTTCATCTGCGGGGCAGCATGACAGTGCAGAGGTTTAAACTGTCACTGCATAGCAAGAAGGTTGTGGGTTTGTGTCGAGTTTGCATGTTCGCCACATGTCTGCTTTGGTTTTCTACGGTTGCACCGGTTTGACAACTCAAAATTGCCCTCAGGTGACTGTGGGTGTCAATGTTTGTTTGTCTATATGTGTCAGCTGTGTGATCTGGCAACGTGTCCAGGATGTACCTCACTGCTCACCCAGTGTGAGCTGGGATCCCCTCTAGCCCCCTTCAATCCTGCAAAAGCGATTAAAGATAATAGATGGGTATGGATGTTTTCCTGAATCTAATACAAGGCATTTGCTGTCTAATTGGTCAAACCAGAACAACATTCCCTCTTTGTGCTAGTGTCCCTCCACTGGCACCTTACACAAAAACTTTTTCAGTGAAACAAAAAGAGAGATCTGTACTAAAATAGATATTTGGATGACACCCACATGATTTGTATATCCTGTTTAAAGCATGAACCTTTAACCATCAGTATGAACACTAAAGCTATTTATGGCAAGCAGAAACTATTTACATGGCCTCAGATTGCTTGATGTTGTAAAATTGTAAAACTTTATTTTGATTACAGCACAAGATAAATAACTAAATTCTGACAAAAAATGCAATAGATCACTTTAGTTGTACTTTAGCACAAAGTGCTTGTAACTGTTTATCTAGTTTGTATCTGGGTTATAACTATGCCAACCTAACCAACTAACAGCTTCTATTGAACGTACCGCCCATGTAACATCCAGTACAACAACATTACCTAAGATAAAAAGGTGTATAATTACCATTCATCAAAAAATGTTGGCCAACTACTGTGATTACAAAACACATGTACTGTAAATCATTGCACATAATCTTCATTTGTGCCTTGCACTGACTGCCTTACCTAACGGAGAGATTTTAGAAGATAACATTTATTGATAAGCCATGGTGAGAAACTTAGTCACCAAAAAGAGGCCCAACAAAAATGAGCAGCCAAAACAACCGCTCAAAAATTGTAGGAGGGAAATTACACTTGAACTTGCACTTGCACTAGGTGCTTGTGTGACATAACTCAGTAGCTCAAAATAACCTAGAAAAAATCCCACGCCAGCGACATGCACCTTTTCAAGCCAAATGCATCAGAAACTTATAGAAAGTATTTAGTGTATGTAGTTGATTCCATCATCAGTCCTCCACGGAACAGTAAAGTGAGAACTGGCTGAATTTAACTTGTGATGGAATTTTTTTATGCTTTTGTAATTTGTTTGTAACCCCAGCTGTTCACTGCTGTTTTGTCCAGTTTGCCCAAAAATTGAATTTTCAGACAAGGAAAAGGAGCAAAGTGTTTAAGGAGATGGTTTCAAGCACTTCATGAAGCTGTATTGGAGCTTGTTTAACACTCTGTTAACTGACAATACATGTAAATCTTTGCATATTACACTTATTAACAGAGTCTCTCATTCAAAAGATAGACTTTGAGAGAAACTGAATGAAGCAGCAGAATGTCCGAAGGGATGTCATATATACCACATTATACAAAAGAGACCAGCAGAGTATTTTTCATATCACACATCAGATTGATTCAGATCATTCACACTGTGTGAAGAAAAAGCCCCTGTCATATTTGTTTGGGTGGTACGTTTACACATTGACCTATAAACGTGGGAAGTCAAAAACCACCCACAACTATTTGTCAGTGAGCGGCCGCTCCACAGGCCTACTTCTTTATGTGTCACTACAACCGCATGTCTTCACTTCTTACTCAACATATTTAAACTTTAGAGCATTGTTACGACCCGGAAGAATGGTTAGGTTAGCACCAGCCGTAACAAGCATCAGGCAGTTTAATACACTTCTCTTCCCTTATTTTAGGGAGAATTAAGAGCACCCACCTGGTCATAAAATTATACTACATGAAACTGTGTTTTGGTTTCATACCAGCTCTTATGTGGTGCTTGTCAGTTTCATAGAACATGCAGTGCTCTTTATTGTCCATAAGTGGAGCCACCTACACCCCAGCCTTTTCCTCCTCTCTGTCAAACCACAAATCTCCCTTCAGAGGGGAAAAAAAAACTCTCTCTCATCTTCACTTCAAGCCAATGTAAAAGGGAAAGCCCTGTCAACCTGTCATGTCTCTCAGAGAGAAGCAGCAGATGAATTTGGACACGGAGAGAGCAACACACACTGGGTGAGTCAGGATTTAATGATTAATTTTAGTTTCATTTCTTAAAAATGTGTGAAAATATTACTTTTTCGTTGCTGTGAAACCTTTTGGAGTTTGTCATGGGTTTAGTTAGGGATCTATGGGTCATTGCTTCTGAGATGCTGAAATCTGAAAACTATCAAAGGAAGTGTGAATGCATGTCAAGGATGGCATTTTTAGAAAATCATTTCTCTCAATAGAACATTCATAGTAAAATAATGTTTTAGTAAAACTGACAAAAAACCCCACACAATTCAATGTAAGTTCTCCACAAACTGAGCATCAGGCTCCATCTGTCCATAATTACAAGTAAAATGTACTTTTCATGTAAGTCCACAAAAACAAATTTAAAAAGACCTTTTTTGGTTGCGTTTTGCATTTATTGCCCATTTGGCTTTTTGTGTAATTAACCTATTAATGCTCAGCCTTTATGGGACATTCTGTACAAATAAGGATGTGATGTAGAGTCACATACTTGATGGATCAAGTAAACACAAATACATGAGAATGCTGCAGCTTTTTATGATTAAAAATGAGTGCAAAAATGTTTTTTTTTCATCTGCAAAACCCAGAGACATAAATTTAGTTCAGATAATTTCTTATTCATTTAAAATAGATCAGGGCATCAAACACACTGTCTTTTCTTTTAAAACTCTCCTGAAAATACACTGCGTTGGAAAGGTGCCATATGAATGAAGTTTATTATTCAAACGACAAAAAACAATCGGTCATTGTGACCTGTTTGTCAGCTGACATCATGATGTGCTGGGAGATTAACTTGCAGCTAGTCCCTTCTGTGTCTAACTCTGTCACTTGAAATGTGCTACACCCACTCCTTATCATAAATCATATGTGGAGAATGAAAAGCAGAGCAATGTACTTAGACCAGTAAGAACAACATGCTACTGGAATTTACCTGGTTATGATCATGACATTCTCACAGAAAGGTATGCGGTTTGATCGATGGCTTTTTGACACATAAATGAGGGTCAGTGGTATTTTCACTGAACACTGATAAGTTTCACTTTATGTCACAACAAATAAACAGCTTAACCACAAACTGGAAACTCACATGCCCCTCAGTGCAGGACACATGAAAAAAAAAAACTCCCACTGAGGTGAAATCCCAGAGAAACAGCAGCATGGTGCTTGAGCTGAGGGTACATTTACCCATAATGCAATGTGTGCACCGTAATTCTCCACACAATACATGAGTTTTGGCCATCAGATCTCTAAGTCGTGTTTACATATCTGGAATCAATCTGGAGAAGCAACACGAGCAGTTTTTCTTTTCCCCCCTTTGTTGTTTTGATAGTTTGGTTGAACTGAAGGTTTGTTTGCAACTTTTGTAGTTACGTGTCACTTGTGATTGTCGGCAGTGATGTTAGAAATATATTTTAATCTAAAATGAAATTCAGAAGTATTAAGTAGTTTAAATTTAAACATATAACTTATACACAAATACACTTTCTGCCGTTGACTTTGCTGAAATTCTGCACAGGATGTCAGTGTTCCAATTACCAAGTAAAATGATAAGAATGATGCTAAAAACTTCTAACATATAAAGGCCAAAATGTAAAAAGAGTCAGAAACCATAAGCCTGCATGTAGGAGAATAATCAAATTCCATAAAATCTCCTCAGGTATGTGAGAAAAATAACATGCCTGAGTCTGTATTTGACAGAATGGAGAGTTCATCGAGGGCCTCTCAAAAGCACCTACTGCTGCAGGTGTGGTGTGGTCTCCTCACTGTGGCCGTGGTGGTTATGGCGGGACTGCTCACTTCAATCAAGCTCAAGTCGACTGAGGTTAGTGCTTCTGCCATGGAAAAAGAACTAACTTCATGACGTAATAGCAATGCTGTCTGAACTGGAACAACTGCGTTTGGCACCATGTTTCATGCATGACATCCTCATGTAGATGGTACATGTCACATGAATGATTACCACATTATTTCGGATGTGGATGCCAACACACGTGAAGTCTAACGTGTGCTTGTAGAATTCCACTTGTGTAATGCTCAGGATGGAAATGAAATAACATTGTCATGACATTAAAACTACCTTCGTGTCTTTGTTACGTGTTTGTTTTTGTTAGATTTAGTGTCTCTAGGTGGCAGCCACATCCTGACATGAGTGGAATCTCCAGAATATTGACAAAGAGCAAAAGTATTTGCAGCAAAGTATAGGATTACTTTCTAATGTACAACTGTTCTTATCATTGTGTCTATCTGCTGTGCTGTATTAATCAAGAGTCTATCTTTTTAAGGATGAAGTCTCTACCCTGAAGACAGATGTCAGGCCAACAGGTACATTTTTTGCCATTGAATTTACTAGTTGCTCTTTGAACGATGCCTTTTTAATAACAGGCAAAAATTAAGGGGTGTATTTTAAAACATAAAACATGCCACATTTCCATGAAGGAAGCTGAGTTTAACCAAAATCTTTTCTTTTGCAGACAAAACTAATAAGGCTCTCTTAACGGCAGTAGGTAAGACGGACAGATTTTTACTTTTAACATTCCAAGTCCTTATAATGAAATCATATCAACTTGAAAGATACTATGGGAAACTAACAAAGTAAAATATACACATTTAAAAATTATATATTTCTTCTGCTATATCATCAGAAACTAACCTCTAAATTATGTTGCTTTTTCAGGATCCCCTTTCTCATACATTGAGCTAACCATGCGTAAGTGCACTTCCTCTTCTGGTTAATATTCAGATTAATTTTCATGACTTCTTCTTATGTGGTAAATTTTATTTGTTTTGGTAACCGTGGGAATATCAGGATATTGCGTTGTCATGAGAATTTTTAGTTTTGGATAGTGTGTGTTTTTCGCACTCCTCTACTGCTGCCTGTGGTTATAGTTTTTACAAGCCACAGGGCAAACCTTACACGTCAAATAATGTAAGCTTCTGTTATGTCCCTTAAAATGCTCAGTTCTCTATTTTGAATTTCCCGGATCTGATGTTATTTCTCTAAAAGAACAGAAAGACAAAAATCATGACATGTCAAGTCAATGTATCATCAGTGACAACAGAAACAATTTTAACTTTCATGTCCATGTCAGGTTATAGTCTCAGTGCAGAAGTTGCTTCTCTCTGGAGCTGTCATTTTAAAACTGACTTTCAGTGACCACACACCAAAAACTGCACTGTAAGTGAGACAAAAGTGCCACTGTCTCTTCCAAACTTTCAACTGAAATAAAGAACACAAGACATGTTTTGAGTACAAGGCCTGACTCACGCTGTCCAAAAGCTTCTATTGCATTCAAACTGCTGCTATATTTGACACCTACAGATGCTGGCTGCAACAAGCTCAGACATGCTTTCTGAGAGCTTCTGAAAGTCATTCTGAGAAACGTAGGAAGTCTTTAAGTGAAGATAGAGTAGATGGAGATGACGTGGCTGCACCACAGAGTAAATAACAACAGGATGCTCACTGAGTACATTTTGGTTATTGATATTTTAAAGGGAGAAGTTCAATCAACTCAAACAGATTTGAGTGGGTCTACTGGATCACAGTTAGTTTCATCATCGAGGTTTAAAGTCCTGAAAACTTATTGATATTTTCTGCAACAGGTTCCTGCTATTAGGTCCTAAATAGACATTTTTCTGATAAAGCTGTATCAGTTTTTGTTATTTATCATGGCAGATTATCATATTTCTAACTTCTTTTCTTGCTTTACTCACTGGCCGAAAGTCAGAGGGGTTAAGTTTAAAAAGGTGGGCCGCCGTTTAGCTCAATCGGTAGCGCGGGCGGCTCATGCACGAAAGGCTCAGCCCTTCATGCAGGGGTCGCGAGTTTGACCATGTGCTGCATGTCTCTCCCCCTCTCTATCCCCATTTCCTGTCCCCATCTTCAGCTGTTCTAACAATAAAGGCGCAAAAGCCCGAAAAATATAATTAACAAAAAAAAGTTTAAAAAAGGTGATGTGATATACTTTATAACCAAACTGTAAAGTTGTGGGCTTATTTTTGGATTAAAATAAATATTTTCTAAGTGTTAAACTAAAAAATTACTAATAAAGATGCAATTTTTGCTTTTAGCTTTGCTGATACAATCAAGAATATTGTATTGTGCAAAACAAGTTTTAGGAGGCCTTTAATTTCAATTAATTGTACACAAAAATCTGGTACAAATTTTACACTTGGATAGTGAGGTATAAAATTAATTTTCACTCTTTAGTTGAACAACTGCTATATCCTTGGGATTAACATATACTACCTACACATATAATTAATTTGCATGCTCACCCAGTAAAGCTAAACCACTGACAGGGAAAGACAGTATAGCTTTGTAATGTATCCGGTCTCATGCATTGTGTTACGCCCACAACTCTGCCTTTTTTCTCTGTGAAGTGGGTTCTAAAACTTCAACAAACCTGGAGCAGAGCTGTGATGTGGGCTGCATTTGCTTTCGGTATATTTACAGCCCACAGCAACAGACATAATAAGTTTGTCAGGGGATGCATAGTCTGCCAAATGGAAGGATAATAGTTAATCAGTCAATTAATTGACTGATCAACTTTGTTTACCTGATGCATTCATTTAATTTGAGATGAAAATTTGAGTGTGAAAGTTTCAAAGGCCCCTTGTAGATTGCTGCACTAAATTTTGAGCCAAAAAGGTCTCATATTCAAAACTCTAGCATTTCTTTTGTGAGGTAAAAATGTTTTGATGACTGAGCAACTAAAGACAAGTTTGCAAAATCTATCTACAGCTTCAGACGGGCTCTCTTGGAAGGTCTCATATGGTTGTAACTCCTGCTCCCTCAGACTGAGTGAAAACTTCATCCACATCACCAAGGACAGCCTCTACTTCTTCTATGCCTATGTCACCTTCAGAGAGGACAACACGAAAAATCAGAAGAGATCTGTGACTCTGTTAAGAAATGAATCACCTGGTAGAAAAATGAAGATACTGGTTGAGGGATCGTCCCAGACCACATTAGAGGACTCTGTATGGGTGGCCAAGATTGTCAGCTTTAAAGATAAAGACAGTATTAGCTTAAATATCACAGGGGATTTTCTACGAGACCCCGCATCAACATTCTGGGGAGCCTATCAGCTTCATTAGCATTGAAGGTCTCCAACACATAAGAGAGTCACTGGGTTGGGCTGAAATTTTAATAGTAATCATATAATAATATGTTTTAACAGAAGTTGTTTGTCACCTTTTTTTTAGCAATGTTTAATGCACATCATTTAAATCCATAATCCCTTTTGTACAATTGATTGTCAAAGTCACAAGGACGCAGTGATTTTAAACAAATACTGAATCTTATTTTTGCTGGGAAGTAAAGCTTTTTGAACTATTGTGGCAAACATGGAACACTAAAATGCTTAAAGCGCCTTCCAGTAGGATGAGGAAGGTTAGATTTCACTGATCAAACCTTATAATAAAAGGTCAAATCCTGTTAACTTTGGTTGAAAAAATATCCCCATCAAAACAACAAACAACATCAGTTCAATTGCACCAGGCTCTCTGCTTTTAAGTATGCCAGCTGGTTCTGACATAAATTGTGCTGTTTGATGGTGATGTAAATTTTTAAGCTAACTGCATTTCAAATAAATGTAAATTGTGACTGGGGTGTGAATAACTTTTCTTTTTTTACAGCTATATTCTTACTTAATTTATAAAATGAAATATTTCATTGTTGTGATTTAGGGAGGGGAATTAAATGAAAGTGTATAAATAAAACTGTATTACTGTATTATTTGAAAACCCATGAGTCATTTGCTGATGCTCTATTTGCATTGTGAGCTGTTAGCTGACCACACGGTGGTGCCATTTTCCTCCAAATAAGAGGTAACAAGAAAGACTATACGTACCGAGTCAAACTCACCATAGTTTTCTCAGATCACGATGTACAGAAAGCACATTACAATTGACTGTGAAATTTAAAAAACAACACAAACCACAAAGACATTCCAAAAAGGTTCAATAAACCTCATGAGTAATGTTTAAATCCACATCAACGTAAAACACAGAGTTGCTCATAACAAGGCCTGAGGCGAATACTGTGCACAGATAACTCAGTGCCACTGAAGTGACATGTTGCTTTAAGCTGGCAGGAGCAACAGGTGCAAAACAGGAAGTCACATATTTGGTACAATCAGTTGTACTGCTTCCCCTACGCATCACATCAACATAGCTGAACTAAAAACACCCTCAGATCAAACCCCTTAGAGGCAGTCTACTTTCTCTGATGCAATAGGTGTGAATGATATTAGATGAGTCACTCTTAAATGATGTGTACTTTTCTGTCACTATGTCTGACCTTAGCACTGCATTCCTTAACCATATAACAATTAAGCTGTTGACATTTCACAAAGTCAAATACATGTGCTATCATAAACTGTTATGTTGTTATTGTTATTATTACCACTATGATTTCTGTCATTATTATAGTTGTTGTTGTTGTCTTAGTTGCTGTGCATCTCCGATTCTGTGTCTTTCAGCTCAGCTCAACTGTACAGTCAGTTCCTGTTCAAGGTTTCCATTTACAAATGCTTTCTTATTTGGAAATTGTTTGGCCTCTGTAAATGAAAGAGCTTGGTCTAGACCTGTTTTATATGAAAAACGTTACGATACAATATATCACATCATTTACTACATATATGTGAAATTAATTTAACTTGAGCTTAGGCAAGAGTAATTATTCAAAAGAACAGGCCACTTTTAAACTTCTCATTAACCCAGAACCCCATTTGAAAGCTTTATATGTTACTTTTCCACATTAAAATGTCTAAAAATGACCATATATGTGGTGTATATGTTAATGAGATGTGTACATACACTTTCCCATGTGTTTCCAACAATGATTAATCTCAGAGAAATCTGTAATTTTATTCAAAATAACAGTGGCTTGTCATTTTGTCCCATTTCTAACTTTCCCAGATAACACTAGTCAGACAGTGAGGAAGGAAATTGGCAAACGTGACCAAATAAATGTGAATAAAACTTTGATACATTATCTCGTCTGTAAACATCTCTGCCTGCGTCAGTCAGACAGATTTTGATCTGCAATGGTGGCTGTTCAAACAATGAAATAAACAAATCCCATGATCCAATGCTACATCACGATGAATTGAACGGCGTCTTTTCTTTGTTTCAATAAGGGTGGAATTAAAAATATTTGAGTTAAATTAAAACCGGACACTCTATCTAAAAGAGCTGCTAAATGCTCTGTTCCCTGGTCACTATGTAGTACACCACAATTACTGTCTGACACATAGTTTGTCAGAGATTGGAGATAGGAGACTCATCCTGTGTGTGACTCTACACCTAGCATCACTGATGATAACTAATGTCCAAAATCTCAATTTATTGCTCAACAGTGAGAAAACTATAAGGAAAGTATGAAAAAGAGACACTGTGTTAGCATGCTAACATTAACTATGCGGAACTGAGCTCAGAGTAAAATTGGGTCCAATGAAAATGTTCTAGTTTTGGAAACATTTATTTTTTAGCCAGACAAGACATGTAACAAAATCGGCAAATCAATGTTGTTGTGCTGCTACAGGAAATATCAGGAGATCACCAAGGTTCATAATATTTGTCCACTTAGAGCAATGCATGTATGTACGAAATTTCCAAGCAATCCATGTGATGCAATCCATTGCTTCTAACCAACATAACAAGCAACTTTCGAAACATTTTCTCTGGCCTACATCCAAATTTTCAACACTAATCCAATGACTGTTAAGCACACATGAACACATATTTGAATGTAGCCCAGAAGTTGACTCAACATCTCAGAATCTGTTACAAACTAATTATCGTAAAACTGAGTCAACCAGTTTGTCACAAATACCTCATATAAAGGATTAGCCTTACTTTATGTGAAGAGGCAAACATTCCATTTTAGTGAGGCCTTCCCTTGCCTTCACCTTATCAGTGTTCACACAACCTGTGGACACATGAGCAACTTTAAGATCAGGATTTTAGAGATAAGGACTAGCATGACATCACCTCCAACAGGTGTCTTAGACTGCTGATTTCCTCATACATTCCCTACAACACTTGCTCCTTTGTTCTCTTGTAGCTTTGTAGTTCTGTTGGGATTGTTTGTCAGCCTTGTCATTTCTGTCACCTTCTGCGCCTGGGCTCTGACGACATTTTGAGTTTTTCAGAGAAACAGAAATGTTCTTGTCAATGTCTAGGAATAAATTTGCCTGTGGTTTAACTCTGGTAAAAAAAAGGGGGAAAAATAATTGCTAAGAGGTGTTAGACATGTTAAATTATAAGATAAGGAAAGATGATTCTTATGTAAACGTGCAGGAAAGTAACATTAAGAATTTAAGAAAACAACGGCATGTCATCTGTATGTTAAAACACTAATGACACACAAACGACACAAAGACGCAGTTTGATTCATTGTAAAGTAGTGTTGGATCATGAAATTTTTATTTCATTGTTAAACAGCCACCATTGATAAAAATCTCTGACTGTCTCAGGCAGAAATGCTCACATACAAGGTAATGTTTCAAAGTTTAGTTCATGTTACATTCAGTCACATTTGCCAACTTTCTTTCTCACTCTTCGAGTGGTGTCGCCCCAAAAGTTAGCAACAAGAGACGAAATGAAACAAACCATTACTTTGTATTAACTTACACATTTCTCTGAGTTTGAACATTATTATGTAAGTTCACAAATCAACAAATATATATAACACAGACGTAGTTGTTTTTTAAACATTTTATTGCAGAAATGCTATGTATTATAAGTTAAAGAGTTAATAAATGCAGGGGGTCTTTGGGATGTCAAATAACCACATTACTTGTGCAGATATAGTACATTTATTTTATACAGTGTTTATTTTTGCGTTAACTTTAAGCATTTACCAGACTTCTTTTATTCTTACACAGTAAAAGTGTAAAATACCCCCGAACTTTTTTTCTTTACATACAACACTTTCTTCTTAAAACAAAACAAAACATACTTTCAAGAAGATGGACATGTTCCACGTATGCAGTGACTGAGGTTAATAATAATAATAATAATAACAAAGGGGAAAAAAACATTTATTGCCACTTCCTCTGTCTTGTCAATGACAAAATTTTTCAAATGTCAATCTCCTGACTTTAAGTCACGTTGATGGGATGTACTTCCTATTTTCCAGAGGATTTTTATCCAAATATAATATTTTGGTCTGTTTAACCGTGTCTCTGGTCACATGTGCTCATATTGAATGTACTGTTGCTCATGTGATGGTGTTAAACACCTGCAATAACTGACTGCTAGCATTGAGGGACAAAGTTTTTGAAGAGAGAACAATTTTTCTGTTTCACTGTCAGGGTATTTTTTTCAGTTTTTAGTAAAAAAGAGGAAGAAGAAAAAGTTTGACTCGTTGAAGCCAATGCATTGCCAAAAGTAAACTCTGTTGTTGTTTTGCCATGACAAAGGTAAAAATGTGTGACCATAACGATCAACAGGGCAGAGCAAGTGTGGGAGGAATTACCTGACAAACATTAAATCATGCAGAAATTGATGCCCTCAAGATAAGAGAAGTGGACCCAGGACTGGAATGTTAAATTTGAATCCCCAGCAAGAAGAAAAATCTGAAATAATACTTTCTGTCTCTCTCAAAAAAGAACAGCTGAGAGGCCCTTTCGTAAGGTACTTCACCAACTTCTGCTAAAGAGGCAAACAGAAGATGTGAAACTGAGGAAAACTCTGCAAGCCCTGCAATTCCTCAAAGGTCAAAGGGAGTAATCTTTACTCAAACAGTACTGCATCTTAGTCACACAATTAACTTTTCTTACTCACAGTCATCCATCTCTCCAATTTCTGACTGTTTCTGTCTAACACGGCCTGGACAGATTTTATTTATTGTGAAATCCAAGATGACCTACAATGATGGGTATCAAGTTCCTGTTTGTTTTGACTCTTCTCAAAAGTGTTGTTATGATATCTTAAAGCTGCTCTGATCAGTAATTTTACATGAACAACGGATGGAATGACAGTAATGTAAAAGCTGCCGCTGTTTGTGACATTCTCAGAGAACCATATGATGCAGTTTCCATTCACTCTATGAAGCGTTTTAACATCCTCTATCTTTTTTATTTCAGTTGTTCAACATGTGAAAAAACATGCAGCTTCTGTAGATCTAATGCCACTATCAATGTGATGGCATTAGATCCATACATATCTTTTATATCTATATATATTATAAATATATTTGTCTGTGCCTTTCAAAACCATCACAAATGCTTGTTAAAAAAATCAATTTTAAAATCTTACAACACTGTGGTGAAGGTTTGGTTAGGTTTTGGCACAAAAACACTTTGGTAAAGTTTGGGACACATTGTGGTTTGGGTAAAATTACTACTTAGGCAAGGTTAAGGAACCATCACTGTCATGATTACAAAAATAAACACATGATTAAGGTTATGGAAAAATAACCTTAAATGTGAGCATATGTCGTTTTAAGGCATCTGCTGTTTTCTAACAGGACTTTCTTTCAGTCATTAACTTCACTGATTTGACTATTTCCTTCAGCCTTGTTTCCAGCTGCTACAGGCAGCTGTTTTTTACCAGGAAACCTCTAATAAACCCACTTCACGCTACCTGGGCCGCATCAAAGTGGCGGATTCAATGAAATGCTGTGACAAAAGAGGAAGGCCAATATTTGTAACTACATTCAGAATAATAACTGGCACGTACAGAGTTTCCATTTGTCAGTTTTTGAAATAGGCAACTTGTTACGTGTTACAGTTCTATTACCATGGACTTTTTCCAACGAACATGTGACACACAGCAAAGCACTTACATCAGGTCTGTTCACAGTATCCGGAGGACAAGATTAAAAAAATCAGAACTAGAATTTGCCTTTTGTTTTCTATTAGCTCTCTCAAAAAGTCATTTCCTCTTGTTACTTATGTCTATCAGAGATCACCTTGGTCATCAAATTCAAGATTTGTGCACATTGGTACACAACCAAAAAAGTCCCACAGGGCAGGACGATCAAAGAAGTTGTAAACAAGATAAAAGATTAACAGAATTATCTTCAGTGCTCTATATGCAAGTGAAGCTGAGACTAAAATGTTGTTGTTTAGCTCTCATTATACAGAAAAACTGTGCACGCAGAACTACAGCAAGCACTGCAGGTGGAATACGAAGCAGAAGATCAGTCTGTCACAGATGTCAGCTGCAGATCTGTGGTTTACACCCTGAATGTAGTCCGACAACGCACCTCATTTTCCTACTCAAAATAAGTCTAACTACCATGTTTTTAAAATATCTTTATAATTGTCTCACTACCTGAAATGTAATTCTTTCGCTGTCAAACTGTTTCATGTTCTCTTACCAAAAAAATTAACTGTTTCCTGATAAAAATTATTGTCAAAAAAAAAGGAAGACCAAAGCTGTAAAAACTAGAATTATCTTTTAAAACTACACAGAATCTTTCTGCTTTTTTATTTAAAGGCAGTACAAATGCTGCAAAGTCCTTAAAATGTAAAATGTATTCATCCAAGATACTAATTGCATTTTAACTGGCATACTGATCTTAAATTAAATTGCGCCACCGAAGCTTCATAACACTACCAGCTTTTAACAGCCAATTAATCTCCAAGGACTGCATGTGCTGGCCTCTTCAGGCTTCTCTGTTTTTGCTTTGGACGACCATCAAACACACATAACTTTTAAAACATATTTCCCACATACTAACACATGCGCTTGAATTATGTACAGCAACTATCTAATCTCCCTCCTTATATCTCAAAGGAGTTTGCTCCCATTAAACTCAGCACATTTTTTCCTATCTCTTACCGTTAAGCTGTAAACATGCCCTCTGCTCTGAGAATCAGCTTATTTTATGGTTATGGCTAAAGCATAATGGAAAATCTTTGATTCAGTTGCCTTTTCAACAATTATTTCTCTCTTTCAGAACTTTTGAGAAAATAAGACACCCTGGATAACTTTCTTTTTTGGTCCTTGGTTCATTAGGTGTTAATTTCCATAACTGGAAAAAATAACAAGGAACCTACACTTGAAATTACTTGAGTATTGAAAGTACAGTGTCTGAGGACAGCAATTAAGAGAAAACAATTTGACAAGAAGTGGGACTTCAGGGGAGCCTCAAAAATCCCCCCTTATCTTCTCTATTCAGACCCTGATACAATTAAGAAAAACCCTCATTTCTGATGAAGCTCTTGATCTAATCTATTTTTTTTTATATGCAATCCTGATAGACAGTAAGTGAACAAGGAGGTAAAACACCTAATAGGTGCAGTGTAAATTCTATGAGACATTTCTGGGGTTTGTAGGCCACCAGACTATACAGTCTAGTAGCAGCGGAAGCCACCTTGCATTTGTGGTTAAACCTCATTTTGGCCCAGTTTCTTCCCTTACATATCAAGAGCTCCCTCTGAGCCCACACAGGGCAAATCTGAAGAAGGGATGATGAGACAGAAAACCAAACCCTGTGATGTGGATTTTTTTGTTTCTTCAAAAACTGGCACCTGTGATTGTGTCACCAGACAAATCTTAAAATAAAGGTCATGGCATAAATGTGGCATCTTGTTTGTATGTAACAGCTTCCTTCCTCCATTTCCTCCCTCCTCGGCCTCACACCCTCCGTCCATCCTCTCCTTCCTGCCCTGAGGTAATCTTTATCTGCACTGTGGCTGAGCTTTGCTGCGTGATGACCACACAATCCTGGGATTTCATGATGCAATCCATGAGCAAAATCAGCAAAGAACAAAGGAGGGCTTTTTCAAAGTGTTCCAGATATCGCGGGGGAAATATGTCACCATAGGAGGGGACGGATAATGATTCAGTCACGCAGGGAAAGGAAAAGGGCACCCAGATATGAGGGCTCGAACTGTGGAGTTTCAGTTTCTGCCTCCATGAAAAGAGTTTTTTGTCTCCCGGAGGACTCCAGTGGGAGTCTGTCAGCTACATATTACAGATGACCTCTGACCAGGAAAACATTTGTTTTTTGTGTCAACTTGAAATGATTAACAGATTATTGCACCTAAAAACAAAACATACAGTATAAAATGTAATACATTCAAACATACATTAGGGCTTTGTTGTGTTTTTTCTTTCGCTTTTTTATTCATAATAATTTATTATATTATACTATAGAAAGTGTGGTAAAATATTCTTGGTGTCCTGAATTAATGTCAGTATTGTTTTTTGATTAATCCAAATTCAGATATGCTAGAGTCCTTGATATTTGCAGGAAAGAGGACCCATTTCTTCTTTTTTTTCCCAGAGAAATGCCAGTTTGACTAGTTCAAACCATTGATGAGTCTTAACAGTTTTTGTTCTGTTTTGGTTTTTAATCCCAGTTTCAGGTCATTGCTTTTTCTTTTCTTTTTTTTTTAAACCTCCAGTTGAACATGAGAGAACCACAAAACATCTCCAGAAGCATCATTATTGGTATGTTTTGGGTCCCAGTAGTTTTTAAGTTCCGTACCACTGTCCTGAAAGATAATCCGTCTGTGCTAAATTAAAAACAAAACTCGACCGCGTCCTAACCATGTTCTGTCCTTAAAACTTAAATCCTGGAGTAAACATGCGTTCTTTGACATTTTTTGGCAGCAAGTTCATACAAGTCTTACACATAACTCAGAGCAGCTGCATGCCGAGCCGACTTAACCGGAACCAAAGACACTGAACGGGAAACACCTGGCTGCTAAACGCCGCCGTGTAAAACTCTGCTGACAGTTGACATCTTTGCTGACACAGCAAAGCATCAAAGAGGTGCCATGATTAAAGACACATGACTTAGCAAGACAGGTAATGTTACTTACAAGTCAAACGTCAAGAAGTCCACCTGGGCTCTGTCCCACAGCCTTTTATTTTTATAACGACTGAAGCTCCGTCCGACATTAACGTTACTCCTCCTGTCCCAGCCGTTGGCTCTTTCACTACCTTCTGTCTCCTCTCCATCAATGTCCTCCTCTGTGATTTAGCCTCGATATTAACGTCGCCAACGACAAAAAATCGTTGTTTTACCCTTGTCCCAACTTCTTTTTCATCTTGTCTTTCTTTCTTCTCCCTTAAAGGCCTCCAGACTTTCTTCGCCTGTCATTTTGTCCATCGAGGCAGCTGAGTTCCCGCCGCTTCGACCCCTCGCGAGCGGCTAACGTTAGCAGCACGGCTAACAGAGCTAACTAGCGTTAGCTTCTATGGCTAGCAGTTACAGGTCACTTCAGGAAACTTCGTAAATCACAGAGACTTGAAAGCAGAGCAGCTAGTTAACGATAATAAGGAAATAAAATATGATAATTTTTAATAAAATCAGTGATAAAAGTTTATATGAGAGACTTAGAAGAGCCTAACAAAGAGCTTTCTAGCCGTTTATTAAAGTTAGCTAGTGCAGTAAACTTAACTGACAAGGTAGGGTGACTGACACAAATGCACCATTAACCTTTTTTAAAAGTCAATGTAAAGTTTAAAAACTGACTTTGAAGCTGTTAATTTAAGGCGAAATAACATAATTTTACTCAAAAAATACTTCCCCCTCTTGTTAATAGTCTAAGTAACCATCTGTAACTGGCCTTTGGGATGCATAAGCCCCAAAAGGGTAAAAACAATTTCCTGTGGTCAGAAAATGTGGGAATGAACGAGCATTTATGTGCCCACACGATCTTCCGACGCTGCTGCTGCTGCTGGCTGCGGAGTTGTTTATTTCTAATTTGAGGTGTGATGAAAAGGCAAATTAAATTTTTCCAACCAAATTCCCCCCATTTCCGGGAGTCTGATGTGTGGTTGTGTCACACGTAATAAAATGCCGGGCCTCTGCTTCATATCATTAATATTTTTTTCCACTTCCACTTTACTTGATATCTAAAGTATTTGTGGATCTTAGTAGTTATATTGAAAGCAAAAAAAAAAAGGTGGGAATTTAGCCTGTATGTGAGCTGTATGTACAGTATGAGGTAACCGGATATCATTTTGTGATTCTGCTTATGAATAATCGAGAGGAGGTGGGTGAGCGAGCAGGAGGAAGTGCAAACAACAAATATATAAATATATAAAATAAGAACTTGTTTGTGTGTCATGTGGGTGCATATGATGGTGGTGACGGTGTCGTCCTGTAAGATCTTGCGGTCGGATTATGTTTGCATGATGGAATGAAACAATCAAGGGAAGACACGGAGACACAATTTCAAAACTGATATGACACGCACTGTACTCACACGCAAACTCCCACGACCTCCCGCACACATACACGCACTTGAAACTACGGCGCATGAGCCCAGTTTTCCAAGATATACACACACAAACACACACACACACACAACCACGCATCATTTAAAAAGCCACCATGTGCCCTGAACAAACAAACACACACACACAGCAGATAACAAGAGGAAAGTGAATGAGAAAGAGCCAAAGCAGAACAAAGAGTGCTGGATATGTCAGGCATGCGTGATTTTACAAAAGGAAAAAAAAAAAAAAAGTCCACGCAAAATGTCAGGTGAGAAAGTGGAAGAGGGAAGAAGCAGACAGTGGCCAGAAAGGAGAAGAGTGAAAACCAGTTTTGCCGAGCGGTTCAGCTGAGTTGCATCACCTTCCAGTTCTGAAACGGAAAGGGGGGAGCTGCCAAGTTTCACTTTAGCACTTTTCTCTTTTGAGACTCAAGTAGTTTTCAAAACTAATTTGCGTTTTTCGTGTTACCATGTCATAGGGAAAAGGGAAAAAAAAAAACACCCTCCACAAATCTAGAGCATGACTCCCATGAGGCTTTTCAGCATATTAATTAGCCTTCAGTGTTTTAACCTAATAATACATTTTGTCATTATATAATTTTATATTCTATTTTTTTTTATTGTTCTGCAGTCATATTTCCTGTGAAAATAAGATCTCAGTTCCAAGACACTCAACAAGACTTAATATTATGTAATGTCTCTTTTTGTCACCTTTGTTTGTAAAACAGATGACTGTCATTGAGTTTATAGTTCAGGTATCCGGTAATGATGCTGAACCTCAGCTGAACCGTGAAGATTAAAACAGTGGAAACACTTAAACTCCACTTAAACTCTTTCACCCAACACATTAAAATACAGTTTTTAGTGGTTATCAGCAGACACGTGTCTTCGGTTACCTTTTAACATTTTGTGAGGGGAATTTTCATCTTATTGGAATACCCAAACAAAACCCTAAAAAACAAGAACTACGAGGTCAAAATGTACACGTGAGGTTTCGTAAACATTCTGTACATCTAACAATGTATAGCACGTCCAAAAAAAGCATTTAGTTTGAGTCAGTGTTTAGGTTTTAAGTAGTGCTTAGCAGTTTTAAAGACACTTAAAGCTGCTGGTCTGTGATCAGGTGGTCATGAACAGGTTAACTTCTCCACAAACTGGTGTTTTAATAGTTAATAAATGATTATATAGCTTAAGACAGCTGTGATAACATAAAAAAAGAAGCTATAACAGTTTTTTTTACAAATGCTACACATGAATTAACACTTAAAATGAGTTTATATCTGTTAGCAGCCACATTTCAGTGTGTTGTAATCAGTTATTAAGCATTTAAACTGAGCTTAAAGTGCTTAACAGGGCCAGTTACAGTCGTTTGTCACCAAAATAGCCGCTAAAACAGGTGGATTGTTTACAAATTTTTGTGGTATTTTCAGAAACATCTGGACAATGTGACCAAAAAATGTCGGTGAGCAGCAGATTTCTGTGTCAGGCTCAGCAGTTACAGACTGAGCTTACATTCTGTGGTCGGCTCAAGTCAGTAATGAGCTCAATATGTGTTTATGTGTTTATGACATTGTGCCCGTCTCAGTGTGTGTGCACATTATTTTCTTTTTTTTCTTTTTTTTTGTACAAAAATGTCTGTTTGTGTGTTACAACACTGTGTAATTTTTCAAAACCCAGAAGTGGTAACCCGACCACTTTCCCATCCTGAAACCGCGACTCCCGTCGGGTTTCTCTCTCTGGTGAAAATCCACTGAAATTTCTGTGACTTCTCTTTCCCTCCTGGCTCTTTTCTCTCCGTAGCCCAGGTTCGCAGTGCCGCTGCCTCCTGCACTGTCTCCGCTTACACAGTGACATCACTGGAGTTTCCCTTCTGCAGAAGCAGCTGCCACTGCATAAATACTACAAGCTCTTGTGGCACAAGTTCATTCTAACACAACAGCAACTCGTAGAGAGAGAAGCACCGCCGCAGAGCACTGGAGGCGCCTGAGGACACAGAACAAAAAACACAAAAAAAGCATCCGGCCAAGTGCTCAGTTGGTAAATATTTCTAGTGAAGACTAAGACGGGAGCTTTGCACAGCATGGTGGCATACACAACCACACCAGGAGACATGGAGATGGGTCTGGATGAGAAGACGGTCGTTTTTGTGGAGAAGAAGTCGTCCACGAGTTCTGTATGGAAGGTGATGGGGGTCCTTCTCCTTGTGGCCCTTTGTCTCGGAGGCATCCTGCTGTTTGCTTGGTACTGGAACGGAAGGCCAGAAATTACGGTAAGGAGCATGTTTGATTTGAAATCTTTTAAAAACCTTGTATTTTATAATGAAAAGAGGAATTTATTTTTAAGTCTCTAATCTGTTTTTTTCTTCTCTGTTAAGGAGAAGTCTGGCCAAACTGAAGCACTTATCGAGAAAAACACTGCTGAGAAAACAGGTGAATATTTGCATTGGTTTTCTTCTGCTAAAGACTCTGAGGGGGCTTTTCTGAGATATATTTAAGTCTATGTGGTTTTTGTTGTTGAGACGCGCTCACATTTATCTTCCTCTCTGCAGATCCGCACTACACGCTGAGGCGCATCAGCAGCAAAGCCAAAGCAGCCATCCACTTAGAAGGTGAGTCATCTCACCTTGATTTGATGCTCAGCAAACAATGGGCTCATGATCTTAGCTTTCAAAGGAGCCTTTCAGACTCTCTCTTACGTTTGTGTGATTTTCCAGTTGCGGCTTCTGTTTGAGAATTGTGTTAGTCAGGAGCACTATGGGAAAGTTGTTGCATGAGTTACTCATTGGCTTGAGGCGGTTTATCATTCCTCTCTCCTGATAACAAAAGCTGTTTATTACCTGCTCCTGTGTTGACACCTTGTGGAAAGAGGAAGCGGAGTGTTTCAGGGCTGTAACAGCTCTTCTCCTCGTTGTTTTTCCAGGCAGCTACGACGAAAGAAAGAGTGTGACGGGCAAGCTGGAGTGGAAGAACGGTCAAGGCCAGGCGTTCGCTCAGGGCGGCTTCCAGCTGCAGGACAACAAGATCATCATCCCGAAAACTGGCCTGTACTTCGTCTACAGCCAGGCGTCCTTCAGAGTCTCCTGCAGCGACGCCGACGAGGAGGGGGCCGGGAAGCACCACACGCCCCTCAGCCACAGGATCTTGCGCTACTCAGACTCCATCGGCAGCGACGCCTCTTTGATGAGCGCGGTGAGGTCGGCGTGCCAAAACACAGCTCAGGAGGACAGCTACGGCGTCGGACAGGGCTGGTACAACACCATCTACCTGGGCGCCGTGTTCCAGCTGAACAGAGGCGACGAGCTGTGGACGGACACCAATCAGCCGACAGAGCTGGAGACCGACGAGGGCAAGACTTTCTTTGGCGTATTTGCACTTTGAAATGACTCTCTGCTGCTAACAGAGACGTTCGCAGCTCTGCACAGCGTCACAGATGTTCATGTTTTAAGACAATGTGTTACATTTTCTTTTAATTCATCTTCTTGGTGATGGTTGAAAAAATACAAATCTCAATGGAGATAAAGCTTGTAGCCGAACAGGTGGTTTTAAAAAAATCGTATAAACTGTAACAGTTTGCAACATTATTTCTATTTGAGGCACTTTTTTTTAAAGAAAAATAATTATTGTTATTTATTTTGACCTGAGATTGTAGTGGACTAGACTTTCTCTGCTGTATCACGGGATGACACAGCTCTTCTCTGGAGAGTTTAGCTTCAAAGATCATGAGGATTATGTACAGATCTGTTATCTACTTTATTATTATTGCAGCCTTTATGTATTTATTTGTATTTATTACTATTTAAATTGTTGGAATTATGTGTTAAAGAGGATATTTAACTACTTTATGTGCACATAAACTTGATTAAAAAATGCAAGAAAACTCACAGAACCTGTTGTGTCACTACAAAGGATGAACTCATTTGTTGGCTGGGTTGGCAAACAGCTCCAGACTGAAGTTTACAGAGACACACACAATCCCACACACTCACACACACACACACACACACACACACTACAGTGGGTTTGGTCTATTATTTGGCAAAAGTTGCTGTGAAATTCCTCCACAGCCAGCAAATACTTCCTTTGTTAGATCAGACAAGACGAGGGGAATTTCCTAGTTTTTGTGTCTTGCCGAGTGCTGTGTCAGGTGGAGGCCCACAGAAGCCTCAGCCCAGAGCGGGTTTTCCCCAACGACACCCCCTCACACACACACACCCAGTCTCCCACACACACAAACACACACACACACACACACACCTTACAACCTCGCTCCTCCTCCACACCACCAACCCCTGCACTCCATTACCACATACCTCATCTTCAGTCAGCCGGAAAGAGACATGACATGGGAGGAAGTGTGTCTTTGTGTGTGTGTGTGTGTATGTGTTTGTGTGTGACTACACTTTCTATGTGACTGCATGTGTGTGTGTGTGTGTATTGTGGGATCATGGGACTGCAGCACAGCTGGTTTTTTTTACACATTGTCATAATCTAAAAACACACATCATATAAACAGCGGATGTAATTGGGAGCAATTTGTCCATAATTTCTTTTTATCTGCTAACATCCTCTTATTGTGTCACTAACGAGGTTCCCACTGGCCCTCGCAGCTGGTCATCGTCCAAAAATAAACCACTTCCCACTTTCGTCTAATGATCTCTTCTTCTCGGTTTATTTGCTCTTGGACTTCAGCAGGCTGACCTCGAGAAAAAAACTAATGTTTCAGCGACATGAACGCTCAGTTCGACGGGGTCGTTGTGAGTCAGGAAGGCGATAAATAACTGCTGACATCTAGTGGATAATGTAAACATGCTGTGCTGTTTAAAGATGTTAGGCCTGAAGATTAGGGAGCTGTTTGAAAAAAGGTTTGTTCCTTATGTTTCTTAGATTTTTTTTTAAGGGAAGAAACTGAAAAATTCACGGTAGAGTCGGCGTTTTCTTCAACAGATAGGATCTAATTTAAGCTGAAAAATCCACTGATACATTTCAGGACTTCAGATGATCACAGTTTCAGTTTTGTTCGATGCTGGGGGGGAGTTTTAGAAATCAACCCTGTAGTTCCCTTTTTTGTATATTTAACATTAAATCTCCCCCCTGACAGAAGAGGCATCACCGCAACACGAAAAAAATACCCAATGAAAAAAAAAACAGTTATTTTATTTATGGTACCCATATATTTGCATACACATACTCTGAAATATATCAACATCTAAGATCTTAGATATAGTGAATACAAATATCCCCAAATCCTCGTATATCGTCATATATGTGCAAGATAATAGAACATTTCCTAAATTATTTCTGCATTCATATGTTACACTGATCCCGGCACTGCACAGTTAATACATATGGCCTATTTCATTCATTTATATCCCGCTCATTACCCTGAGCTGAAAGGTATCAGAACTACAGCAACGTAAAGAGGAATAACGATAATTTGTTCAGTTCTTAAAGTGCACACTGAAATATATATATATTATATATTTAAAAATATCTCACAAAGTATTTTCTCACTTGCTGATAAAGCTGCTCAGGTGTCATTGCTTTGTAAAGTCTGGAAATAGCTCATGAATGAAATAGTACATCCAGATTAACTGCTGCATAAATACAGTATGTCACATTACTTTATGTATATTCTCCTTTGCAATAATATAATCCAAAGGCAAAACGAGAGAGAAACAAAAAAAAATACAAACAAAAAGAGAATCCGTACAGATTGTCTGTTATGGAAAACATTAAAAAAAAACATCCTCTTGAAATAAAAAGCCTTATGAGATGATGGTGAACATATTCACATGTATAAAATCTTGAGAAACCTGTGCTTTCTCTGACCCCCCCAGAAACAGCCATCGTTGAAGCCCCTCATCTCGCTGCACTGATGTAGAAACATATATTGGCTTTCGATATCGGAAGGCAGAGAGTACAAACTATTCTTCAGGCAAGCTGGAAGTTTCGGATGCAAACATCCCGAACTGTTGGTAAAAGTGAGAATTCAGAGGCGAAGACGTCTGCGAAGCTTCGGCTGCAGGATGAGGAGATCTGATCTGATGGCTGCTGCTGCTCTGCACTGCTAAAGAGATACGACACAAATACAAAAAACCACGTTTCAAAACATCGTTCCAAATGGCAAAACTATCAAATCGTCCTCACAGATGAACAAGATTTTCTCCTTTAAAGTGGGTTCAGTATGAAACATCAGCGAGGGTCTGGATTCTTAAAGATGAATCCTGCGTCCTGACAGCAGACGTCCACACAGGCCGAACTCCTCCGTCCTTCCAGTTTATGGCTATTTAATAACAAACATCATCTCTTATTTGTCGCATTCAGGCTCGTCTGCTCCTCAGAGGGAACATTGGAAAAAAAAATCTGTACATTGCTTCGTCCCTCGGTAGTTTTTTCCAGTTTTCACGACTTTCTCGAAAAAGTAAACAAATAATTTGAACAACAACTACGTGACAAAACAGATCAGATATTACAGAACGATGTAAATCACTACTGCATGTGCTTCCGCCTAGTCAACAAACCGGAGAGACGAAAGGTGGAGACGAAATAGCAAAGACACAAACACAAACGTTTCTTTTTTTTTTCTCGGATCCTCGAACGTCGCGTCTCCACAACAGAAGCCGATAACGGATGAGGGGGAGGAGACCCGGAGCGCCGCTCGGTCCGTGATGTGCATGTCGCCGCGTCGTTGCTGGGTTGAACACAGTGAGATCAAACCTGTGAGGACGGGTGTTTTTATTTTACCTGTGTGACTCTCTCTGCCCCCCCCCCCGCAGTGTAAAACGCTCCCGTGTGTTCGTTTGTGTCTCCACGCCGCGACAGTGTCACTTCACCGCCGTGCTCGTCGCCAATACAAGTGAAAGTCACAGTGTCTCCTTGTGTTTCGTGTCCCCCGAGTGTGTTGCGTGACTGAGCCCCCCTCCCTCACCCCCCCCCACCTCCCTCACTCCGTGCCTCGCCTATTTATACAGCAGTGGGATCTGGCTGTTGTGACAGTGGTTGCGGCTCATCTTGCTGTCGGCCGGGTAGAGGTTGGACGAGTTGGAGAAGGAAGGCGGGAGGGAGTGATTGTCCGTGGTGGGGTTGGGGTAGCCGGGCGGGGGGAGCAGAGACTTGGGATCCGGCTGGGACGACGGCGGCGGGGCGTTGTGGTTCTGGTTCTGGCCTGCGGAGGGTCGGCGGCGGTTGCGTAGAGCCTGGCGCTCGGCCAGCTGGTTGCGGAGCGCCGACACTCTTTCTTCTTTCTGCAGAGAAACAGAGAGATTGTTTCATGTTTCATGTCTGCAAATTAAGAAAACGAGAGGGCGACATTTTACTGAACTCCAACCAGAGCGTTTAGCTCCTACAGCAGCAATTAACAATTAGACAAATGTCAATTAGTTGTTTAAAAATAAATTAATCAGCAAAAATTTTCATAATCAATTCAATTATACCAGTCATTTCTGGGGCAGAAATGCCAAACATTTGTTGGTTCAAGCATCTTAAATGAGAGAATTAGGTATTTTAAGGTCAAATATGCGTCAGATTTTGGTTTTGGATAAAAGAAAACATATCAGGACATCATTTAAGGCTCCAGGAAGCTTTAACGTGGATTTTTAGAAGGTTTTGACATCGTATTGATTAAAAGATTTGACAAATAAACATAAAAATTACCTACAAAATATTTGATGCTTAACATGATGCTTAATTGACCCAACTGATTCCTGTGACTGTGGCTTTTCTATAAAACAGATAACAAATGAGAACTTTATGCAGCTCCATAAACATGAATCAGTGTTTCCTCCTCTGTGCGTCTGCAGAGAGAAAGATCCACCAATCAGGGAGTCAAACTGTCTCCTATAATAGTTTTTTAAGTGTATTAACCTCACACATGTCTAACGTGACATAAAATAGGCTATAAATTGCCTTAAAAACGAGCCCCGTCCTGCTCAGAGGATAAAATATTCTAATCTCTTTTCCGTTTTTCTGGTGAATTTATGGAGCTTCACTTTTGTAATAACACTGAATAAAAGAGAAATGCTTTACGGCCTTTTCTTCACATCATGTCAGTGTGAATTAAACCACAGAAACACGACTGCAGTCTTAAAGAAAACGCTTCAAAATCACATGAAATAAATAAAACCTTGATAGTATAAAACCCTCGTCTCTTATGTCACAATGTTGTGTTACTGTTTTTCTTCAATTTATTATAATTCTTCATAACTGGAAACATTTCCTGCTGCAAAGTGCAATCAAATCACACAAACATACATGCATAAAAAACAGCAAATACACTATACATGTAATCTGTATAATAAATGCATATGAATATTTAAACATGCAGCACATGTATGTCCAGGGAAACGAGTCGTACATGTATTATAGAACGTCTGCCTGCAGGATGAGCTGAAACTTTAACTCATATGGCGGCGTACAGTGTGTGTAAGTCATTTAGATGTGCATGTTTCATAGCAACACTGTGTATGTGTGTGTGTAATGCGACATATATGACGGCTTCACCTCCTGGATGATCTTCTGCAGCTCCCGGTTCTCCCTCTCCAGCTGCCTGGACTTCTCCTCGTCGTTGTTGTTGGTGGACGAGCCGGTCTTCAGGGTGTCCTGCTGCTCCGACTGCCACTCGCCTCGGGTGATGAGGCGTCGCATCTGAGCCGCCGCAGGAACAGGAAGTCAATAAAAGAACAAAATCAGGCCTGAGAGGACAGCGTGCTGGATGAATAATGCATCTACTCACAACACCTAATAAGAACATTTTCAATATCTGCAGCCCTTTAAGCTAAATCTCTCACTTTCTTTCTTATTTTGGTGACATGTTTGGTGCTTAACACTCACTGCTGTGCAGCTTCCTCTCTGCCAGAAATAACCAGTGAATCAAACTCAAGCTGTGATCGTATTATGACTTTTTTTTTTCCCTCCTTATAGCTTCTGTTATTTAAATCTGAGTGTCTGTAGGTGGCGCTCTTCCCTCTGTCTGTGCGCTTCCTCTATTTATTCCAAACAAATGATTAACGCTGCTGCCAGACATATTAAATATCTCACTTTCTTTCATGCCAGGGGATTTTTTTTTTCCCAAACACCAACTGTTTTCAGCAGCTTCACATTAAAGAGCTTGTTTTTTTTTTACAGTAACCGTCTATGCTGAAACTTCACAGATTATTACCGAGATGCTGGATTCACAAACTAGTCAAGGATTACATCATTTATGAGTCCAGTGCAAACATTAAGGCCTGAATGCAAAGTTTGTTATTTTCATGCAGCAGAAAATACAGGCCGGACTTTCTGACTTAAAGATACTGAGACTTGCACGCTTGACCTTTGGTTTGACTGCAGATACGAGTGCACTTATCAGCGTGCTGCACTTTCTAAAGGAGTCAGTAACGAGTCAGTAACGAGTCAAAGCACCTTGGGTACAAAAAGCACCACCAGGGTGATGTAGGCAGAGAAGACGATTGCTAGAGAAGCAAAGGCAAAGGAGGCGTCCTGCTGGGAGGACAGGATCATAGTCACCGGAGCCGTGATGAGGCACAGCACCTGCAGGAAGAGTGAGACCAAAGAAACACAGAGGAGGAGAGAAGAAAGTGGGGGGGGGGGAGAAAGAAAGAGAGGTTGGAACAAAGGAAGTGAAAGTGTGGGAGAGAAGGAGGCGGAGCAGGGTGGTGGAGAGGAGGTGGGGAACAAAGTGGGATGTGAAAGCGAGAGCATGAGAAGGGAGGAAAATCACATCCATAAAAGCATTAGGCATCTGTTTATCATTCCGGGGAGGCGTCCCGTGTGAAAACAGCATTAAAAAGTCATGACTGAAGTGGCAACAGCACACTGACGATCACCACATTGTCATCTCATCAGGGCCCGAAGCCCCCGGCCCAGCAAAGAGGAAGGAGGTCCCTCCACAGACGCCATTAACGACTGACAGCATCATAAAGCCCAGACGCATACATCATAATAACATAACATAAAAACATTAGGCTTCTCGCACATTACGGAGCCGTGTGATGAAATGAGCACGCAAGCCGCATTTAATGAGCTCATAAAATAACCATAACTGATTATCAATGATAAATCCTCTCCTCATGGAGGAGGAGGCGAGATCAATCCATTCGCTAATTACGTATCCACAAAGTA
>JAPZDV010000025.1:5162596-5175489 GCA_029814665.1 Acanthurus lineatus
AAAATGGAAAACTAAGTAACTGTTACTGAAACAAAAACTGAGCCAAGGAACTACATGAAGGGAAGTGGAGACGAAATTATTAACCACTTATTAACATTTGGTCCGAAAATTTTTTAAGGGCTAATTAAGAAAAACTCATAAAGCTACAATCAAACTACAAAACAAGGCACTTTTAACACGCTGACCTCAGACGCCAACAAGCTAATCAGAGTAAAGTACAGAAACACGTAGGTTTGTCACGTAAAGTCCGTTAGTCCGTTAGTCCGTTTGCATAATTGTGGTGTGAAACTGAAACTGACTGGACTAAATGTAGTGAAATCACAAACCTTGGTCCGGATTTTCAGGTGTGAAAGTGCCCTGAACGAACATCGTGTACACTGATTGGTTGAACACATCAGCCAATGCAGAAACAGCAACCACCATTTTTTAAAAATGGTGTAAAAATGAAAGAAACGATGAACAAAAAGGACTGAGAGTGAAGTTTGAGGCTTTCTTGAGGACATTTGCACCAAGACCAGCTTGTATCACTTTGTGCTCCTATTGATGGTGAAAACACAAAACCCTTGAAGGTGCATTTCTCAGGGGGGGTTTTCAGGTGGGTGGTCCGAGTCCAAACTGCCTGTAATGTTTGAGTCACTGGAGCCTGTGAGACTTTAAAAGAGGCCCATTCTGATCCGATGCACATTTAGCTGCTTTCAAAAAGACCCTTGCATGCGATATCTGTTCATCGCTGTTTACAGAGACTCGAGCCTGCAGCTGCAGAACATTAAACGTCGTCGCTCGGCTGCAGAATTAACCAGAATTGTATTAGCTACGGTACCAAATAAAGTTAAGTATCAATTTTCCCTTCAGTCGCTGCACTCGAGCTCCCTCTCTTTGCTTTCTCTTGCTGCTTTGTTTAAAACGAGTCCGGGAGTCTGTTGAGTATTTAAGCACCAATGTGACTGAATTAGAAACCCGGTTCACTAAAACATTCAACTGAGGTCGAAGAAGGGTCACGAAACCAGGCAGAGCCGTCCTGATCGTTACTGAATCAGTCTGAAAAGGGTTTAACATCGTTAACATGAACCCATAATGCTCCTTTGTGCATTTTTTTACAGTTTAAAAAAGTTCCTCACCGACAGAAGAAAGAAAAGAGGCTTTGAAGTTGTAAATATGCTTCTTCAGGTTCGTCAGACATCCACATCAGATGGTCCACCTGTCCTTCTTTACATTGGGAACCATTGTGGACGTTTTTCCACCATATTAGCATCAACAGAGGGGGTTTCAGGATGCAGAAGCTTCCTGCACAGTTTGACACAAACCACCTCTGTTCCTAAAGAAAACTTGCTATGTTTTTGGTTTCAGTTTAAAACAGGATTTTTTCAGTTCAAAATCAGCCTTTTTGGGTCCAAATTCTGTCAAAACGGTTCAAAATCAGGTGCACAAACTGGAGGAAAGTGGTTTTGTTTTGCTGCAAAAGGCCCGTGTGTCTGACTTTTTCTTTAAATGTGTGAAACAGACAGCAGATAACATTATTAGAGCTGCTGAACAGTGAATTTAAACGGCCAAGTGGAAGCAGCAGCTCTACATACAGAGTCTTATGGGGAAATGAATCATTGAAGAACTTCAGTGATTACCGAGCTGCTGCAAGTTAAACAAAACTTAAATCATCATCAGAGCAGCTCAGTATGCACTCGCAGTGATAATTCTTGCTGTTTGTCGATTGCATTGAATAAAAAATGCGTCTTGAAATGATGCCGCAGGTGCACAGAGTTGTTTTTCATGTTAATTACATACAGTTAAGAACAAATGTAAACAGCCCACAGGTTTGCATTAATGTCTCAACACAACAACCTCCATTAAATATTGATGATGTTAAAGCACAGAGAAGCAAAATACACACAACTGTTAACTGTTACCTATAAATCAAAACACAAATATCAAGTGCAGTCGTTATTATATGCTGTCATGTGATGTAATGAACAAACGGAAAGCTTGTGTAGTTAATTAAGAGTTATGGTTTCAGGGGTGTAAAGTGTGTGTTTGTGTGTGTGTGTGTGTGTTTACAGTCAGGACAGAATTATTCATGCTTGTGTAGCTTGAAACCAGAAGAATTCCTCAGTGAGGCGTTCAAAGACACGCAGATGGACAGGGAGACTCTTCTTACCCTCACCAGCTTCTGAATCTGTCTGCCTAAATATGCGACTGCCTGCGTGTGTGTGTGTGTGTGCGTGTGTGTGTGGACTGTATATATTCTGTCAGGATAAGCATGCAGATCTATATAGTCGCATTAGGGTCCCTGAGGAGTGGGGGTGGGCAATTAGTTTTCCTGAAGGGCCACATGGGAAACCTGAGCTGCGTTCGAGGGCCGAACCAACAATAATCTGAACTTAACTGTGTTTGATATTAATTTTCTCGACCTGTAACGAGCAGTAAATTATATATTTTTCATTTTGCTATTGATGATCAAAAGATTAAGGACATTCTGTTACAGTAAGGATTAGAAAAAGTCATAAACAGGAAAACTAAAATTACATCAAGTATGTAATTTTATGTTTAACAGACTGAGAACTCAGAAACACTGAACGGTTGTTTTGCAAATGAAAGCAATGAAATAACTAAATACAAAAAGCAACAAATGCTTTAGACGTCTTTTTGTTCACTTTTCTGATTCAGTGAGTAAAATCTGGTCTGTTTTGGGCTTCAACAAGTGCACTGAAATCTGGCTGAAGATCTGAGGTGAACATGTGAAAGACAGCTGAGTGGTGCACAATGGTGACGGAGGATAGTGTCGTAGTGCCGGTTTAAACTGTGTTCCTTGAACACATCAACCTGCGTACCACAAGCTAAACACACAGCTTCTCCCCTAACTTCTGTAAATAAATATTCTGCAGTCCACGCCTTCTTAAAAATGTGGCATTCGGTATCATTTTTTTTTTTTGCATGAGTTGACATTTTGAGGGTCCGAAGTTACGCATGAACACGCCACCTGCATGCGTCTGTACATAAATAAAGGACTTTCAAAATAAAAGCAGCACAGTGTGCATAGTGTTAACTAGTTTTCATGTACATTTCTTGTTTGTGAGTGACCTCACACGGCTGTAAAAAGCCCAGGTCTGCTGAAGGGGGTGCAGAGGAGCATTAACAAGTGCGTACAGTGTGTTTTTGTGAGATTGAGGAGGAGGGTGTGTGTGTGTGTTAGTGTGTGTGTGTGCACGTTCGAGGGGGAAGCACTGCAGGAGTGTCAGCACCACGTGAAGCTGATGTGTCAGATGTCAGCGGAAAGTGTCAAGAGTTGTCGCGCCCTCGGGGGTTGCGGGGTGTCGAGACGCCCATCATGCTCTGTTTGGATGCTTGTCACCGCCGACACTCGAGCCGTTGTGCATCAGGCTGAGGGACGACAACACGCCAGGGATCCTGCGCACTTCCTCAAGTTACAGTAGAGACGTTTTTAAAGGCCTTTCAAACACCACGAGCAATGCAGTTTCATAATTACAGCAGCCAGGAGCATGAAAGCGAGAAGCAGCGGATCAATATGGTCCTGAATTATTTGTTACCATGAGAAAAGTGCAGTACAGTATGGAAGCTCTTAATGAATGTAGGAATTAATTCAATTAAAGCTGCGTGGAACCACATAAGCAGCAGAAAATCACTGAACAGATACGCTAATTAAAAGCCTGAATTCATTTGAGCTTTTATTGGAGTCATCACCTGCACACAGGAAGCTGAAAAGCTTCACAGCCTCTGATGGATCTGAATGAAACTCCACAGAAAACGACTGAAGTTCACCGGTGTGAAGCGTCTCCTGACAGTCTGACAGACGCCAAAACGTTCTTTAACCAACATCAATATTTACAGCAGCCGAGACAGAAAATACAACACGTTTTAATACCTCGAGAGCTCTCAGATGGAACTGAACTCAATGCTTTTTCCTGCAGAAAAGCCGTGCACATTATTTACCCTACAGAAAGTAAAATGTGCAGTTTACAGCTGATCAGCTTTATGAACTGCACCAATGTCACGACAACACACACAACAGACGCCCTGACTCGTCACAGGTGTGTTTTAAAAGTGTGATGTTATTATTATTATCATGCACAAAAACTGAAAAACCTGAAAAAAAACATGAATCGGGGGAGTTTGTCTGTGATTGGCCAGCGCTTGAAAAGCATATAAACATCTGTGCCTATAGAAAGATGAGAGGAAATGATCGTGTGGCCTTGCCCCCCCCCATGCCGCCCCCTCCCTGCCTGTAGTTGTTGGTAATAAAAATAAATGCAGTTTTATTCAACAATTTATACCAGTTTAAAGGCAGCAAATCAAACTATTGCCGTTTTAATAAAGAAGACGAGTAATAAATAGCCTTCATTTACAATTCTGACACCAGCTGTGATGTGATTTCCTGCCGTAAAGTGCATTAATCTGAGAACAGCGAGGCGCAGTGAAAGGAGTTAGTTACCTTTGCTGAGGAGTCGGCGGCATGCAGCCTGTCGCCTGCAGCTCCTCATCTAACGGCTCACTGTGGCTGCTGCTTCTTGTTCAATTACTCCCTGCAATATTTCACACCGAACCGCTGTCAAAAAAAACACCGAACAAAACCGCTGCTGTCTTGTTCATGTGATGCATTTTTGATGCAAAACAGCAGTAGGTGCAAAGCTAGCAGAGCAACGCTTTGCATCCTGCGATTACATCACGACGAAGGTCAAACGAGCTTCACGTTGAGCTGAATGCTTTTCACTGTAAAGCTGCAGCTGTCCGACATGTTCGGGTTTCTATCACCACAAACTTAACGCAGCGTTTTTTTATTTTCTCTCTCTGACATCCACTTCATAACAATGCAAATATGGAGATGTTGTAATATTTTCATCAGCGGGGGCCACAAGCTCCGTCACCATCATGTTATCTCATCTGGTGATAAAAAAAAAAAGGAGAATAAAAAGACATTTTTATCTAAAAAAAAAAAAAAGAAATAACATTTGAAATCGTGGCTGTGACGCCGCGTTCGCCTCGTGTGTGCATGTGTGTCAACTGTCCATTCAGCCGGAGCGTTTGAACCATTTATACCCTCCTCCGTCCTTGATCAAGGAATCAGGACAGGGTGTTGCCATGGAGACCCAGCTCTATAACAGTTGCCACAGCGATTAGAAGAAGAGCCGAGCTGAAGTGGTTGTTAGGGCGACCGTGAGGAGAGTGAGAAAGTGAGGCAGGGAGGCGCCTGGCGGTAATCACACAGGAAAACAAGTGGAGGGGTAAAGAGGAGCCCTGAGCACGCTCCACCCTGTCAGCACGGAGCAGATCCAACACCCCCCCCCGGTTCAAAAAAACTTCCCCAAACTGAGTCATCTCCAGAAAGCAGGAAATTACTCATTTCCTCACAACAAGTAGATGTCAGATGCATCTTTTTTTGGGGGTTAAATCGAGCTCCAAATAAAAAGGAAACGAGACCAAAAAGCGAGTAAACAAAACTCACCTCTGACGAGTCGCAGAGCGAGCGAGCGAGTCGGTGACGACCCAGCGGGTTTAAACTGGGCTAACGCAGAGTCTGTCACGTCGCAGCGAGCCAAACTAAAGAGCTGGCAGCCCCTGCGCTCCTCAAGAACATGTCGCCTACATGCATGCAGGTCAGCCGTCCCTCGCCGCCGCCGCCGCCGCTGCCGACGCCGCTGACCTGGAATCACTACCTCTGCTGGGCTCAGTTAAGCCTTGGCAACAGATCATTTCCCTAAAAGCCTAAAAAAAGGCAGCTCTCTGCGGCCCAGCGAGCCATGCAGGATTGATTAGTGGCACACTCTGTCCAGGCACAAGTATGTCAGCCCTCCAGGGGGGGGGGGCCGGGCCAGTAAACAACCACTGAATCGGTCTTGGTGTCTGAGGCAAATCAGCTGTAATAGTTCCTTTCACAGCAAACTAGAAAAAACAGGCAGCAGGAGTCGAGCTTGAGCTTCTCCTGACGGCAGAAAGTCAAAAAAACAAACTTATAGTTGAGTTTAACTGCAGAAACAGAAGTTTGAGGCTGATAAAAACAAGAGAAAGTCACTGTACTTGGACATCGATCACAAACAGAGAGACGCTGCAGTCGATGTGACACACAACTCGCTGAAGTAATTAAAGTACTTTTCAGATCTTTGGTGTCTGACTGCGTTTCTTAGAGGCAGAACTCAGTCAAATCTTAACACACACACACGAGATTCACACACAAACGCTTCAAACTGAACGTGAAAACATGATCGTTTAATAACTGCGTCCTAAAAAACCAACTGAGACTTTATGTTTTTAATAATGTAGTGCAAAATGTTAACAAACGGGTGCAGCTGACTCACTAAAAGGAGAGGGGGGAGCATGTTTGAGAGGCACATTTGTCCCCCCCACCCCCCCCCACAGAGAAAACTCCTGGGTTATTTGATTACTGTGCATCTGCTGCGCCATCGTTTTGACACATGTTGGACGGTGAGTGTGCGGGCGGAGCGTCAGCGTCCAAATAAGCAGCTTCACCCAAACCGGCGGTCGCAGAAAAATCCAGCATGATTACATGTAATTTAAAACAGCAAAGAAAGTCTAAATTAAGCCCCCGCCGAGGAGGTCTGATGTCACAGACTCGCAGAGACGTGACCCCGCTGACTCAGACGGGAGTCAAACACAGAAACAGGAAGCTGAGCGAAGGCGGCGTCATGATCTCCGTCTTACCTATCCAGACGTCGTTGCCGAACCAGGAGAGGTTCTTCTGCGAGCTGTCGTAGTAGCCGATCTTCTTATAGCTGCCTCCTGCAAACAGAGCGAGAGGATCAAAATTAAAACACAAAAGTCAGAGAGAGAGATAAAATTTAATTAACGTCGCCAACGTTGTGAAATTAATTTCCTTAAAAAAAAAAAAAACACAACAAAAACAACGAAAAACAAAATCGACAGAGCTGATAAATATTCATATTAAGCTATTTTTCCATCATTCCTGTGCTTTCAACTTAATGGGATGCGTGGGAACAGAAACACACACACACACACACAATGAACAGATAAAAGAAATGAGGGATGAGGAGGTGCACAGAGGAGGACAAACACAGAAGCACCAAGGGGAGAAGAAGGAGAAAGGAGGAGGAGGAGAAAAAAAAAGAAAAAGAGCTTATGTGGCGGTCTTGACCACGAATACAGATGAGGTCCCGCGGTGATTCAGGGATGCGAGTCAGGTCGTCTCATTGTGGATGTCAAATTACCTCGACACCACAACAGGAAATATATGAGACAGGGTGTGAAGGGGGGGGTGTGTGTGAAGGAAGGGGGGGGGGGAAGAGCAGGATTATAAATTCTCATCCTTTAGGACGCAAAAGAGAACAGAACTAGAAAATAATCCTCAACCTTATCCTGCGCGAGGAAACTCATTAAGTCACCGGTGACAAATAGGATGCCGTTACCAGAGACGGCTTAAAAAAAAGAGAAGAAGAAGAAGAAGAAGAAGAAGAAGAAGAAGAAGAAGAAGAAGAAGAAGGCAGCTCGTGCCCAATTAGAGCAGAGAGACACACACACACACACACACATGTCATCGCATCATTCGCATGTACATTTACAGGACAGTGAGACCGGTCACAGTGCCCCCCCCCCAGAGACAGGAGAAAAAAAGGGGGGCTTTGCTGTGAAACGAGCTGAAAGTAAAAATCGATTGTTGATGGAAACATCAGCAGCGATTCTCCTGATGAATGAGTGAAACGTCTGCGTTCACACCGGATCCTGCAGCAGCACGGCGGCTTCGTGCACGACAGCGTGGGGGGGGTGTTTTACCTTGCAGCTGCTCGATGAGAGTCATCGCCATCCTGGAGCCCTGGGCGTCAAACACCACTTGGCCCTGGGACACACCCACACACACACACACACACACACACACACACACACACACACACACACACACGCACACACAGAAAGTTTGTTTCGTGTTTTTTCTGCAAATGATCGACTTCCTCCTTAAAGGAAAAGCCGGACATCTTGACAAATGTATTTATTTGCCCTCCCGCCAAGGGCGAGATGAGAAGATTGATGCGACTCTGCACACTAAACATCGAGTCAGCCAGATAAACAGCCAGCACAGAGCTAGCTTAGCTTAGCTTAGCTTAGCTTAGCTTAGCTTAGCTTAGCTTAGCACAAACATTGGACAAAGGGGGAAATGACTTGTCTGGCTCTTTTAAAGGAATAATAAGATTTTACCAACGACTCTCACTGTCACCAATAAGACTTCCAACAGGCCAAAAACACAAACATTAAGACAATCAGACGACTTTTAAACAAATCGAATCCAAACTGAACCCAAACAGCAAAGCTATTATCCAAAGTGTCCGATTAAAATCATTAATAACAAGGTTTTATCTCCAAATAATTACGTTTAGATAAACTTAAACTCTTTTCTTGTTTTCAATCTGTCTGATCTTTGGATTTTATAACAGAAATAAGAAGACAAAACTACAAACAAAAGACCCAAGTTGCTTTTTTTAACTGATTGTGGTGAATTTATGTTCAGTTTCCACTTTATTAAGCACACATTCACAATTTAATGCAACAGAAAACAGCTCTGCCATTTCTAAAAGTGCAAACCTGAGGAAAGGAAATGATCCAATCCAGCAAAACATCACAGCAAACTACAACCTCAGTGATGCTCGTACACACACGATGCACGTATAGTTGAACTATAATGTGTCTATAAGATTTAATGAGAGCTGAACATTATTATCCTCCTAAAGGAGCAATATGAAGCCGAGCTGGTTGCATTAAACTTTAGAGCTTCAGCTCCTAAAATCTGTCCACAAGGACCTTTAACACTCTCTTCCTACATGTTATCATGTTGCTTCTGTTTGCTGGATAACTTATCAGCAGTTTATCAGCAGTTTATCAGCAGTTTATCAGCAGGTATCGACTGTAACATCTGTGTTACGTACAGACATGAAGCCACCAGTTTCACACATAAACACAAGCACAGAATACAAGCTAATGTGCTGCAATGTGATGCTAATATTAAAGAATATGTGCCCATGATTAGTTACTATATTATTAATGTGGTTATGATTATGTAGAATTAAGATATAACCTGAAATATGATGAATTTCTATGAAAAAAAGATTTGTAATATTAAGTTTTTCACTTGTTTCTTCCTAAAGTTTTGAAACAAGAGTGTCTCTATAAGTGCATCATCATCAAAAGCAACAACTGGAATTAAAAAAACACAACATTTATGAAAACTTTAACATAATATTTTATGATTAAAGAGCGATTAGGAACCAAATTAGAGCACAAACAGATGTTTTTAATGTCTCTTTCTTCTTCTACACTCACCGAAACGCCTTCGAAGGAGCTCGTGTTCAGAGCTCTGTAGATCTCGGAGGTGATGTCGTGGTTGTTGTAGTTGAAATCCTCCAGTCGTCGGCCTTTAGCCTTCAGCGGCTCCACGGTCTTATTGAGGGCCAGGGCCAGGGCCCACACCGCATCGTAGGCCAGGGGGGCCTCCTGAAACCCGCCGGTCTCCTCAGGGTTCATCCCACCCAGACGAGACATCAAGGCGGCGATAAACTCCTGTGATGTCTGACAGAAAGAGGACGGAAATCAAAGGGGAGTCCTTGAGAACAAGGATCGCACTGAGGGCATTTTTATATTTCTATTTCTGGACAATATGTGTGTTACCGAGTGACAAAGAGGACGAGACTGTGAAAAGGAAGCAGCTGTGAATCATCTGGAGCACTTATGGGAGATGTCTCATATGCGCACAATAATACTTCTTAAAGTTCAAACAGTTTGAGTTATTTTTTTAAACAGATTTCCTCAAAAGTTCAACTTTTTAAAGCCACATTTTTCAAGGTCTTTGAAGGAATCACTGCAGGTAAAAGGTGTGACCTCATTTCAACTCTCATGATGAAACCGAGGAGAAGGTTTACACATTAAATCTGTCAACACATCACAAAGAATATTTGATGCAAAAATACAGAAAAATCCACAAAACAAAAGCAGAGAATGACGCAGAGGAGGCAATTCTCCTAAAGTCAGAGTTCAGTTTTGCCTCGATGTCACATTAAGACCAAAACCTGCACCACTAAAGTGCCAAAAATGTGGGAAATATTTCCTTTTAAACAAAACAAGAGACTTCTTTTTGCATTCAGAGCTGAATGATGCTGCTGCCAAGTTACAGCGTGACATTTCTGAATGAATATACATTTTAAAAAATATGTTTCTCAGTTGAAAAAAGGTGTTTGCACCATAAATGTGAATCTGGAGGTGATTAGCTTAGCTTAGCATGCAAACACTGGAAACAGGTAACCTTTTATTAGTTGCTTTAAATGTTAGGGGAGGAAAAAAACTTGCAGATTGGGGGGGCATGAACTCTTTTAGCTCCTGGATGCAGGTTTGTCAGAGAAAGTTTAAAATGCATTGACTTTAAATAAACTGCACGAACGTGAGGAGGAAGCTGCTCACAGGTTTTGAACCAAAAGAGGCCGTTTTCTTCAAATAATGAAGATTCTGCTTTTGCAACTCATGAAAAAAAAAGCCACAGTGAGGAGCTATGATTAGAGTTTAAAGCAAAAGAAAAAAAAATCTATTTCCATTTTGGCTCTGATGATTGACAGGATTGTTTTTTTTTAATCTTTTAACTAACGATTAATCAAGTACAATACACCCACATCTGGATGCAGCTGAGAATTTAGAGATGCAAAAATATAAAAACTGAAAGATTTTGACATGCAGGGTTTTAAAAAAATATATTAAAAAAAAGGCTTTGAAAGAAGTTTAACTTTTTATTGCAACAAAATCCTGAACTCACAAGTGAACAATTAAACTGTTCGTGTAATCAAACATCGTTAAACACGATCCACCTCCGAAAGCAGCCGTGAGAAACTATCGCTAACAATCATCATAATGTGCCTGAGGATTTCTCTGAGGCCAATTAGGGCCCACACACACACACACACACACACACACACACACACACACACACAGCCTCAATTCAGTTCTGTCAAATTCACCTCATTGAAATTCCACCTTGGCATTTGGCATTTAAATCTGCCGCTACCTAAAACTAGCTGACAATGTGCTCCTGCGAGACCCGGCGGTATCGGCACGCCGGCTTCATCTGAACGCTCAATCTAAAAGAAATATGCCAATTTTCAAACTTGGAAATTGAATTTGGAAATAGATTGACTGTGAGTTCTGGCTGTAATTCTTATCAGCCGTCGAGCAGCACGTCAACAGCTAAATCAGCAGGTAGTGGCAGGTGCTGCATGAATATAAACAACAGCTGCTGATGAACTGAGATGGGGAGGAGCGTTGAGACGAGGGTGGTGGGAAAAGGTGAGGATGAGGAGATGAGAAGGGGATGGAGGGGGGAGGAAGGAGAGATGGGTAAAAAAAAAAAAAAAAGAAGGAGAGGATGATCGTGCACAAACCGGCGGAGTCAGAGAAGGTCGAACAATGGGACAGACGGAGGGAGGAAGAGACGCTTTAAGAGGATTAGAGAAGGTGAACAGAGGAGAGCGACGTGCCGGCAGAGTCGGAGAACGACAGCTACCTGAAGGCTAAACAAGGGTGAGGAACGATAAAGGAAGATGTTTAGAAAGAGTGTGACAGGAAAGAAGAAACTCGTACGTCTCCACTTTATATCTGTGGCTCGTAAAACTGAATACTGATTCAGGTCTCGAGCTTTGACATTATTGTTCTCAGTCGCTGGACTTTGCTTTAAAACGAGGATCGCACACAAGATGCAAAATCAGTGGGCTAGTTAATAAAATACCAGAGATATGTGACTTTAAATTAAACATTAAAAGTCTAAGATGAAACAAGCAAAGGGTTAATTAATGCAGGGAGGTGAAAAAGCAGGGCTCTTGATTGGCTCTGAGAGGTTGTTTACAAACTAAACCTCGACCTGATTGGACCAAACTTTGAGCAAGTTTGTCTGAGCTGACGAAAAGGTTTGACTGCAGTTACACGATTTCCTTTTTTTCGGGGATAAAACAAGTTTTTCTTTCTTTAAATATCTGAGATTCTGTTTATTAAACACGTCAAAATGTAGAAAACAGCCAAGTTTCTTTTTGCAGCTTGTTTTTTCTACAAGTCTCCTGCTTTAAGCTTTACATCTCACATTGTTTAAGTCCTGCACAATGACAAGGACTTTTTAGCAACAGTGCCCCCTGCTGCATATCTGCTGAAGACACATTGCGACTTTACTGCTGCACCAACCCATAACGATCAATCTGCACCGTGTCATTTTGATCGATTGGTCAATTATTTTGTGTTTTCCCTGACAGACGGCGACATTAACAGCTTCAGATGAGCAGACGAAGAGCTCGAACTACATGAACAGAAAAAAAAAAGAAACGGCAGGAAGAGATTACGTAGTTTCTGATCGTTAAACAAGTCTACGAACGCTAACATGAGCACGCTAACATGCTAACAACAGCATCATGCTAAAGTTATTTTAAGTTTTGTAGGTTTAAAAACTGATTTTCACAAGCGCCACTTGCGAGTGCAAACTCTCACAGTTTTTTTTTATATTAATTAGAGACGGTGGTACACAATCAGCACCACGTTTGCATTTAATGCCATTTTTTTCTTTTCACCTTTATGTGTAAACTTCAGGTGATAATTGGTGTAAACTCGATCTGTGAGTGTTTTCTTTAAAAGTCTGTTGGAGGAGTTTACTCTTGTGTTTGAGTTTTGTAGATGCTTCATGAGGGATTTACACACGTTTTTGCAATACTTCATCATTTATAAATGTTATTACATTATTTTCTTTTTCTAATTTATCCTCATTCTCTGTGATTTGTTGTATTTGTTTCTCAGTTTTGTGTACTGTATGACAAAGCTGGTGTGTTTCATTTGACCTCTTTATAAGCTCATTAACACCTGAATTAGACTGAAGTTTCCTTCAGTGTTTTTTTGTGAGTAAAATT
>JAPZDV010000025.1:5175589-5189375 GCA_029814665.1 Acanthurus lineatus
ATTTGTTGTATTTGTTTCTCAGTTTTGTGTCCTGTCTGACAAAGCTGGTGTGTTTCATTTGACCTCATTATAAGCTCATTAACACCTGAATTAGACTGAAGTTTCCTTCAGTGTTTTTTTGTGAGTAAAATTAAAAACACACATCTTCCTTTTTATCGATCAGTCACAGGATGTAAGCTGTCGTTTCAGGCTGTTGGTGTTGTGATTCTTTGTCATTGATACATATTTAATCATCCATGTAGGAGGGACAGAAGTGTTTTGTGTTCTGTGGTTTCTCACCATGTTGGAGACGCCGCGGACAGTCTCCGGATTCAGCATCACGATCTCTGTGGTCACGTGACCCTCCACCGCCTCCGTCATGTTCTCCACCGTGCAGTTGATGGCCGGGTCTTTGATCTTGAACCAGTTGTCTGCGTACCAGCCAATCAGGAACCAGACGTACTTCTTCCCATAGAGCTTCTCCTTAAACACCTGCAGCAGAAAAGGATGGAGGGATGGATGGATGGAGGGTGGAGGAAGGAGGAGGATGATCAACAAGCATGAGGAGGATTACTCCCAGAGATGTGTTGAGCATGTTGTATCACTGCCAGACAAGGAAATTCATCCAGACATTCAAAGAGCTCATTACAGAGCTCAATCTCTGCTAATCGCCGGTCAGGTTCAGTCCATCGGGATCAATCGAGTCGGAGAAAAAAAAAAAAAAGGTACCAACCTCACAAAACACCTTCCTGGCTTCGGTCTCGTAAAAGAGCCCCACGATGATCCTCGCATCCTGGCGCTGCATCATAACAACAAAAATACACAACATAACATCACTTAGTAACATCGGCAGCAGTAATACAACTTCACCGACGCAACGCTTGATGTGGCTGAGCAGCGTGCCAAAGTTCCTGCTGCTCCGGAGAGCTGTTGAGGAGTTGCTAATTAGCGAGGCGCATTAATTTCCTCTATCAAATCACCTCTATGCTAATGGTATGGTGTGCAGCTGTGAGCCGGTGAGGGAAGGAAAGAGAGAGGGAGACAGAGAAAGAGAGAGAGAGACGACCAGCAGCTGAGGTGAATTTTTAATCAAAGCACCTTGAGGTTCTTGACAGCGACAGCCGGGTCGGTGAGGAAACTCTGGCGAACGCTGATCTCGATTCCTGCCTCCTTCACCCTCTGCTCCAAATCGTCCAGGGTCTGAAAGATGAAAGGGAGGGACAGGAGGATGCAGACAGGCAGAAGAGAAGGAGGGAGGAGAGAGGAGAGAGGAGAGAGAGATGGGGGGGGATGAGAAGGTTAGAGAGGCAGCACAACAAGAGAGGTGGCGGCGTGACATTATGGAGAAAGTACAAAAAAAAAAAAAGAAAAGCAACCAAGTCCAGAGAGAGACGAAGAAACATATCAAAAAATCTGAAGTGTATATGAGAAATGTCAAGAAAAGGGGGGATGGACAGTGGTGGGGGCTGTAATATAAAGGCAGCATGGGTGAGAATAGATTTTTAGACAAAGAGCACAAGTGCAAAGAAGAGAAGACGAATGCGAGAAGGGAGAGGAAAGCATGCGAGAGCGGGATCATTAACCTCCATTACAGGAACCAACCCAAGTGTCATGGTATCGACCGCCCTGCCTGGGAATGATATATCGCTTGATCGATATTTCTCACAACCAATACTCCAACAAATTACTTCAAAAATCCTCCATCAATCCCCCAGGAGAGATTGCATGAAGGAGCTGAAAACACAGCGGCTCTCATGGACAAAACACACAGCAGCAGGCGGCAAAAAATGATGCACCGAAGTGAAAAAACATGGAGGAACTTTCGAGGAGCAAAGAGGACGGAGATGAAAGAAAGAAGAGGAGAACTGAGAGTTGGAGATAAATTAAAGGTGTAAAATTAAAAGTGAAGACGAGGGGAGGTTTGAAGATACCGACCGAGGTGAAGACTTCAGTCGTCTGCTGGATGGTGGCGATGCGAGTCCACTTCCACTTCTGGAAGAGCTGCACCCTGGTGGGGTTGTGAAGGGTGGCCGACGGGTGGGTGCGGAAGAAGGTGGGGAAGCGCTGGCGGTTGGAGAGAGCCGGGGAGCTGGAGCCGTAGGACAACTGTGAAAATGTTGAGGAAATAAAAAAGGAAGAGAAGAAGAAGAAAACAGTGACTAAGGTATCAACGAGTGAAGGATACAGAAGTTTTGCTTAAAAGGAAAATAGAGAAACAGAGGAAAATATACTTCAGAAGGTCCTTGAAGGCATCAGTAGTAAACAGACTTCAATCAAATTGAATTTAAATCAGGACTCGCTTGTTCTTCCTTCCGTACACAGCTTTCTTTGATGGAGACGGGTTCAAACAGCAAACAACAGACAGGAAAAATAACCCAGCGAAAAAAGACAGAGAACCAGAGAACCAGAGAAACAATCCACATTCCCATTTTTCTCATTTTCATCCACATCCAACCTCCCTCACGTCCTCCTTTTAGCTCCCCTCCGGCTTATCAGGTGTGCCGATAAACTCCGTCATTTCAATGAAAAAAATAAAAAAACGCTGTGTGTGGGATTTACCCTGCGTTCAATGCCATGAAATTGAGATTCTACTATTTAAAAAAAACAGGCAAATCCGAATAAATATCTAATTATTGTTGTTGCAACCAGCAGTCCCAGTGATCATCTGTTTCTTTCAATTTGGACCCATATAATTTGAATTCTCAGGCACAATTCCCACAAGAGACAGTCTGCTACATAATGTGCGTCCAAATCAGCGGGGAAGATGGTGGAAAACGCCAACCGAAAACCACGGAGAAGACGGCTCTTCCAACAATTAGTTTCACAGTGACAACTCCCAGATAAAAATCCTCGACAGGTCTCCTTTAAAATGAGGAACCTGGCGTTTAGGGAACCATTACAGATACAGACAGTCCGTCCTCCTCCCCGGCTCTCATCTCGGCACCATTAGCGATACAGCTTTGGGAGTTTCACCACCGGGAGAGAAAGGAGGCTTGATGATAGATGTCAAATGTCATGTGCAATGTGGACTCTTCACAATAACAAATCCCCCGTGAGCACATGCAGGTAGACGAAGGCGTCACGAACGAACGGAGGGAAACTCTACGGGGAGTGACAGCCGATCCGGAGGATGCGGAGGAGGAGGAAACGGCAGCAGCTTCAGAGGACGACATGTGCTCAATAATACATGTGAAAGGTGTTTGTAACATACATGTGCACGTGCAGACGGTGTGACCGGGTCAAATGAGGGGAGAACGAATTTTCCATGACGATTATCCTTTTTTTTTAATTTGTACTTAAACGAATCACAAAAAAAACACATGATCCCAACCATGAATTGATCGTTTTAACAAGCAAGGCCTGAGCAGAAAAGGTCCGTATGGATTATTCCTGCCTGTTCGCTCCGAAGCTTCCGTAACGGTCCTGCACACAGAAATGAGAACTCACGGACAGGAACTCGGAGGCAAAGCAATTTAACGCAATCAATCGTTGACTTGGTCAGAGCTCGCCGCAGAGTTCAGCAACGGGTTATCTGTCCGTGAGGCCGAACTCAGCAGTGAAACCAGAAACAGGCAAGAAACAGGAGGAAAGGCTCCAGTTTTCAGTTTAGTTTAGCATCCTAACAAGCTGACTTTGTGCTAAATAGCAATAATAGCGATTAGCGATAGTTTCCCAGGTGTTAAATCATTACACAAAGAATTCAATGAATGGAAGTTTTGGACTGATGATGGAGCCAGCTGAAAGTCAGGAAATCCCGAAAGATGTTCGGAGACATCATCTGGGAATCATAAATGTCTGTGAAAAGTTCAATTTTAAGCTATTTTTGGAGAATAAAAATTGACCTGCAGGTGCTAAACTGAGAAACTCAAGGGATCAGCAGAGTTCAGCTGAAAGTTGCAGACATTTTATTAATTTTTAGTCAATAATATTAAGTTATTTTATCATTTTCTAGTAGTTAGAAAAAGGTTGACAGAGATAACCCTCAGAACATTAAATATAATTACTGTTTATCCCTCAGAGTGTCAGTTTTCTGAGTGAGGACAGTATTTCAGCTGAGTGTCCATATAAAACCTTCAAACATCCTCATGATGGGATAAAAACATTTGGTCCAAGGCATCATGAAGATGTCACACAGACATTTTTAATGGACAAATTGTATTAAATTATTGTGCTATGTGTCTGTATAATTGTTAGTGTGACTGATAATATGTTGGTGGTGTTTGAAAAGTTTTTATTGTTTTGGGATTTTTGGATTGTGAACCTGCCTGCGAACTGCGGATGATAGACATCTGATAGCTGAATCTGGCATAAATCATCATTTCTCTCCTGGAGGATGTTGTTTTTGTGCGCAGTCCTGACATTATTAAGACAATTAAACAATCAAAAAAAAGAATTGATGTGCTAATGATGCCACAAAGTGTTGAATTTTATCGATGTGGAAATTACAGACTGCGACACTCCAGCTGTTAATGCACGATAATGACAATCCACAGAGCGTCTGAAATCTCTGTTTACATATCAAAGAAGAATGAATTATTTAATGTTTATTAATTATATAGGAAACCTTTTTGGACACAGTCATCCTCTGACATGTTGCTGTTGTAACTGTAAATGTAAGATTTTAATGCTGTGAGCTTTTTAAACAAAATCAGCCTCCAATGAAAGGTGAAATTTCAGGATGAAATCTCAAACCTTAGAAAAGTATTCATGTAATATACAATAAATCTGTTTCTTAAATGTAGCTAGATGCTATCAGAGGTCAATGAGAAAGCAAGTTTTTTTTGTATTTTGTATTTTGGTTGAATTGACCCTTTAAAGTCAATTTCTCAAAAACTCAGTTCAGTCTTGACAGAATTATTCATCAGTCAGATCTGATCTATAAAGGTCAAGTTTATTTATGCAGCACACTGAACACAACAGACAAAACCTCGACGGGTTTCACAATAAATAAACAAGAGAAATTTAAAATGAGATGAAATCATATTAGATAAAAAGGCTTTCCTAACATTAAAAGGGTAAAAATAAAATATACAGCTCTATAATGAATCTTTTATTAGTTTTATTATTTACTTGTTTTTTCAAGGTGATATTGACAACATTTATAGCTAGCATATCGTCACTGATGCTAACGTAGCTATTCAGGGATTGAACCTGATATTTCTCTATTTCTGACAACCTAACAGGTAAAAACTTTTTATTTCAGACTATAAGGACTCTCGCTGCTCTTATTTGTTGTGAAGTTGGTTTAGATTCGCTGAATTGTACTTTTATACTTTATAATAAGATGTTTAGCTAAGAAACCTGTGAGCTAGCCGCTAGCCGATAATGCTGACTCCTAAGCGTCAAAGGTCACATGACATGTGACATCAATGTAGTTTTGCTATTGGCTCAGAGATCCTTCAGTCAATCAGATCTTGTCAGTAAACTCACTCAAATGTAAATATTTTGATCAATTTGGACCCGACAACATTTTTTTAAATAATAATTTCACCTCGAAAATGTTTTTTTTTTCAGGAAAATACAGACTTTCATCTGCACCTTTTTAGAATTCTGTGGATGTTTCTTCTTTTTTTCTAATATTTGTTTTCATGCAACTTTTGTCAATATGACCTTTTACACTTCAAAGCAATCTAAAAGAGATAATTCATTTTATCAGACTAATTTTGGGGCAGATTGAAGTTAATGTGGGACAGATTTCCAGAGAATGGGACCAAAATGACTGAAGATTGGCAAGTCTGTCATTAGCTAAAAGCCTGGTTTGAATGTAAAAATTTAACTGACGTCTAAACGAGGAAGTGGGAGCTTTGTCTCATGGTTACACTCAAATAACCCCGAAAGCAGCGACAAAACTACAAAACGGGGTAAAAAGCTGCTGTAGTGGCGCTCAGACAGGCCGAGTTCGACACCAAAACCACAAATAATATCTCTTGATTCTCAGCTGCTCAGATCTCCCACAGCCTTTAGTTGTAAATCAATGCCCGTCCATGGCTTCACAGTGCTTTCAGAGAGCGAGATGGGGGATCAAATTAACCATGTGCCAAGAGGAGCCGATCGAGAGCCCCTCCTTGATGAGCGTCCAGAAATGGAGGTTGCTTTTTTTTTTTTCCTCCTCGGGCGCTCTGATTAGGGCTGTTTGACATGCGAGGGGGCTCCTGCAGGCAGGCAGCGTACAGAAATAATTGAGTGTGGCGGTTAGGAGGTTGTGCCAGTGGTGGCGTGTAGTAAAGAGAGACAGATCCCTTTGTGTGCGGCGAGAATCGACTGCTCGAGTTCGGGGGAGTGAGGCGGAAATGAAGAGTGGGAGAGAAAGATGGTAGAGATGGAAAAGAGAGGAAGGAAGGAAGGAAGGAAGGAAGGAAGGAGGCTAAAAGACGGCAGACCAGCTCCAGGCAACGACGGCAGACACTGAAAAGAGGAAGGCAAAGTATCAAGAAAAAGGGAAAAGAAGTGGGAAAAGAGTTTTTTAATGATGAGGATAGAGGGGTGGCACAAAGAGACGGACCAAAAATGAGAAAGAGAGGCAGATGCCATCCACTAGAACTGATTGTTCTCAACGACTAATCTCTGGATGAAACTTCAATTATAGGACAAAGCTATTAAGCGGAGCTCTGTGAGTGACAGAGAGGCCGATCAAGGGGAGAGAGAGAGGAAGATAAAGAAAATAAATGAACTCATGAAAGCATGAAAGACAGAAATGTTTTCATAAAATAACAGCGGCAGAAGACGGCGGCTGCAGATCTCGTTCTGATTTGGAAATCTGGGATGTTTGTGCTTGTTGTGAGCGAACGGCGTTAGCATGCAGCACGCAGGGCGAATCATTACGCTTCGTCTCTCAGCACTGTACAGTGAAACCGCCTTGTAAGGTGTCATCGCTAATTAAAAAGCGTTGTGTGAAGTATTTTAAAATCAATAAACGAGTACGGCATTGATTTTTGGGAACTTAGTATAATTACCAAAAGAACAAAAGATCATCAATAAGATGGATGTCGACTGCAGCGGCATCTGTGGTTCAATTTACAGAGACAGAACTAACAGAGCCGAACGTTTTCATCATGAGCGTCAGTTTCCCATCAGCTCACAGGCCTCATCAATGCTATCAGGAACAAAAACATTAGCATCCAACTCTGTATGATTATAATTCTCCATGTTTGTTATGAATCAACCTCTTTTTTTAAGTTCAAATCAATTGTTTTTCACGTTATGCCACATGCATTTTCTGTTTTGTTCGGACAAACGTCACAGTACAGAAACCCAATGCTGAAATGCTGTTTCATGTGGACCTGAAAGGATCAAAATAACAAAAAATACCGTGTAAACATTTTCCACCTTAACTCCTGGTGGAGTCGAGCTGCACAGATAGTTTCGGTTTTTATGTGTTCGGGTTGCTGGAGAGGAGATTTCTGCCTCCACCTCATCCACCTGAGGGTGAATCCACAGACTTTGCTGTAAACTACTGTCATTGTCAATTTCCACAGAAGAAGTAGCGCCCATTAAAAAACTGTTGACAGTGTGCTCGGTGGATTTTCCAGAGAAACAGGGACACTGGAAAGAGATTTTGCTGTTGAATTTTTTTTTTTTTTAAATGTAATTTCTCAATGCTGTAAATCCCAAAAAGTACATTCTGTTTATCTCCTTCGCTCTGTTTTTTTTTAGTGGCTAAGATATAAAGAAGGACGTCTCAGAGCCTGAACATATAGAACAAAAACTGAGAAGAACATGATTAAATGTGGTTTTTTTGCCATTTCAATCAGGCTGAACTGACCCTTTAAGCTGATGTATTATGTGGCATAAAGAAGGTTGGTTAGCTTCAGGCTACAGCTCAAGTCCCAGCATTTTTGGGTATATTTTGCAACATTTGCACTATTTAAAATGAGCCGAATTAGCTAACAGGAGTTTATGTCGATCGTAGACTCGTGTGTTTGTATAGACAACAATCACTGGAGAACTTTAATGCTGCAGAAAACCAAAAGAACATGATGATTCTTATGAAACCTCTGCAGCATTTTGTCTATGATATACAAGCAAATTCATAGATGTTTATGCACTTGACATTGGAGATGAAATGATATCCTTGGGAAATGTGACTCACACTGATTTAAAAATCTGTGCATCATGTCCATGTGCTCAGATTTGACAGAGTTACGACTCTGAGGATGAATGTTGGATGCAAACTGCAGCTCCTCCCCCCCATCACGGCTTAAACGGCTCTGGTTTAAAATAACTGTGGATGTGACAATAATAATAATAAAAAAAAAGTGTTTGGCGTTTTTGTAACTCACCACTATGAGGTTCCACATGCGAGCCGCTTCGGCCACCAGCGTGGAGACGCCGCTGCAGCCCGGCATCAGGACGATCTTGATGGGTTCGGTGTACAGAAGGTCGTACAGCAACTTGGTGGCTTCTCCCGGGTCACACTGCAAGGACGAAATGATAAAATGTTAAATGGATGGACAGACGAACAGGTGGCAACGGGCGGATCAATAATAAGGAAGGGAAATGAAATGAGGTGACGAGGGCGGGGGGGGGGAGAAAATGAGAGGGAGATGGGTATGGGGGGGGGGAAGCAGAGAGAAATGTGTGAGAGGGAGACAGATGGAATGAGAACAGAAGGTCAGACGAAGGAAGAAACAAATAAGCAATGAAGTGAGGGAGATGGAGGTGAGCGTAAACAGAGAGGCAGAAACAGCAGATAAAGCAGATAAAGTGAAGGGAAATGACACGGGAGTCGCAGGAAACGACAAAAAGGCCAACAAAAATGTGAGGAGAAAAGACAAGAGGGACAGAAAAAGGGACAAGAGGGACAAAATGGAAAGAACAAAGCAGACAAGGTCATGACAAAATAAAGGAAAATGGCAAAAAATGTAGCAACCAAGAGGGAGATGCGAATGTGAAGAGACAAGACAAGCAAAGAAAAACCTGATCCGTTCAGAGTTTGTGTCCAAACAGAGTCAGTGTTTGTGATCCGAACACAACACGCCGTCCGCTGGTCGAGACGTGAAACCGGAAGGACAAGCAGCAAACCGAACCAAAGTCAGCCAGACGACCAGAAACAGCAGCCATCACAAGTCATTACAACCCCCCAATAAATTCATTTGCGGCTCGTCTAGGTGGCGACAGTTCGGCTGGAATGATCCATCACCGCTCTGTCAGCCAGATTACCGACACGCCGTCGCCGCCGCCGCACCGCTCATCAGACTCCCAGATAAACCGGCCTGACACGTCTAATGATCCCGGCATGGGAGAGGAGAAATGACTCGCAAACACAAACACACACATGTGCAATTTAACAAAAAAAACACTCCAGATGAGTGTCACGAGCAATCACGCCGCGGACGATGACGCCGCCGACCAGCGCGGCTCCTAATTGTGAGCTAAATTGTCTCTCTGAAGCGGCCGTGTGACTGTTTTCTGAAGAATTAATCGCCACTCGAGTCACGCAAAAACACGTGGGATCGCCAGGTGTCTCACTGAGTGACATGTTTTCTATTAACTTCAGATCGGGCGGATTTATGAAGGTGTCACTTCATCGCAGAGACAGACGGGATGTTTACATGCACAAGTTAATTCAAGCTGAACCTCATTCAGGCAGATTTCTCACGTTTGAGTCTCTACAGGGTTTTTTTTCCTGATCAACCGTTGATCTATTCGGCCACGCAAACACCTTCAGGACGTGTGTTTAAACTGCACATGCCATCGAGGTGAATGCTGCACGGCGTTTGAAACCAAGGTCACAGAGTCCGAAACATCTCCTGCATCTCATTCAGCGGACGCTCAGGGAGCTCGGCCCCCCTGCTGGGAAATAATACTATGATGTGACCGCACTGGGTGGAGAGGAAAAAAAAAAAAAAAGACAATGGGCGCAGCAGAATTTTGAACTGTGAGCTAAAACCTGCTTCTATTCCCAGATTAGACGCGGGATTAATCTTTGATTGCACTGTGCATCGCCACATGAACTGCTGCCATCTGACCTAATCAGCTCTAACAAGCGTGCAATGACTTTCAAACCCGCGGCTTCTGCAGCCAGTATAACACATCCCAGTGGCTTACCGCCGCAGCCATGTCAGCACGTTATTTCTCCCAAAAGATGGCGCTTAATAGAGTCAAAATTGGGCTACAGGGCGAAGCTGGAGAGGAGTTAAAGTGAGGCAGGCAGCAGAGCTTTAATATCTTTAGAATAATAGAGATATTGAGGCTTTGTTTGTGATTCTGCAGCCGTAATTTAGATTCTGTTGGATGTTTGCATATAATGTTGATTAGTGGAGGTGCATCCAAAGTGTTATTCTACTTTTAATCACAATTACTGACTCTTGATGGATTAAAAGATTAAATCCCTCACAAGGAATCACGGCTTTTTGTTTCTGCTGAGCTCTTCACAGAATGCAAACGTTTATTAAAAAGATATTAGAAAACTCAAAAGGTTGTTCATCAGCTGACACCTGATGACGATGCTGAAATCCATCACACAGGTTTAAAACTCAAAGAGATGTTCAGCTTGATCACCAAAAATCTGCAACTACAAAAACACAAACCTGTACAGGTATCCGACCACAAGCAAAACCTGTCCTGACCACTTTGAATATTTATAGTTTGGAGTGTTTGCCTGTAAAAAAAAATGACTCATTCAGTCTTTACGCGCCGCTGAACATCTTCAATACTCCGGGTTAATATCATTAATATTGACTGGGAAAGCAGCTTCACAATATTGATGCCATGCAGGATTAAGCGGCCTTGTGCAGCGGCGGGCCGAGAGGCTGCAGGTTTTTCCTTCCCATCAATCCCTGCTCCAGCTGATTTCACACATCACTTCCTCCTCTTTGCTGTTCCTGGTGTATAATAACTTTTGCTGATTTTTTTTTTTTTTTTTCCTCATAAAACAAATTGCTGTGCTATGTTCCTGTGAGGGAAATGCAGATTGACGCGCAGACCTTTTTAAATATCTCTTTCCCGAAGGTTGTTTGTGTTCCCTGTCACTGTGGCTGTGGGCTGGCTGCACGCTGAGAAGAAGCTTGTTAGCTTTCTGGTGTTACAGTGCTTTAACTATATCCTGGTGAGCAGAAATTTGTCACCTACGTCGATTATCTTTGTAAATTTAATCATTCTATCATCACCGTTTAACAACACAGCTTGTTTTCATACATTTTCCATATTAGAAGGGAATCAAAAGGTGCAGAATCGGATCTCGTTGAGGTTATTTAACCCTAATTTGACAAAGAAAAGGAGCTATTATCCCTCAATTTGTCTGAGAAAATATAACAGTTTATCAAGTCATCAGTCAGATATCTTTTTGAATGTTTTATATTTTTTTGATAAATGTTTTTTTTTTTCTTAATCAGAACAAATCTGGCATCAGTGCAAAATGCCAAGCCTAAATATAGTTACAGAAAGAGGCTGCAGACGTCTGTTTAAGAGAGAAGAGTTAAAGCTGAATGTTTGCTGGGAAAACAAAAAGCGCTGCACTGGAGGGAAGCTGTTTTATTGATGGCAAATCAATGCAAAAACCCAATCGCTAGTCTGCAAACACCCTTCAAATCCCTTAAACCTTGTGCATTAAATAAGCCTTTCATAGATTTTAGAGTGTAAAGGGTCAAAATTTGCCCCAATTTATAAGATAATGGGACAAGCTGCTTAAATAAACACTTCAGTAGTTCATTTAAGAGCAAAGCGAGGAGCCAAAGGATCCTTTTAAACTTGAATAGATTCAGTTTATTTACCCCTTCATGGTAAGTTAAGGTATATAATGAAGAGTATCTATTTTTGAACACAAGTGCATCACAGCGTCAGACTCCTCAGCTGAACCTTTCTTTCATTTGAATGTTTCCATGACTGTAAGAGATGAAGCCTGCGGTAACAAAACGAGAACACGGTGCAGGAAGAGGTGAAAAAGCACACAGTTTTTTTCTTCTTTTGAAATAAAAACACAGAAAGAGAGAGAGAGAAAACAGGGGTGTTGGCAGGTTTGCAATAAAAGCTGAGGGATCTCTACTATTCTTGGAGGTTTGTCTTCAACAACCCTCTGGAGTCATCACCATTTCCACTTTCATTCCCGGCTCTCCTCAGCTCATGAGAGTGAGCCCTCCATGCCATTCACACACACACTCACACATCTATTAATCAACTCTCACACACACACAGGTTAATGTGAGTGTGTGTACACAGCCATAAAATGCACACACACACACGGGCGCCGCCTCCTTCGCTGTCCTTGGTGCTGAAAGTCCCCGAGCCGACGTTAACGTGCCGATGGAGCTTTTCCAATCAGTCAGACCCAGCCTGCGAAGGAACCGTTTGAAAGAAAACCGAGAGGGTTTCTCAGGCCGGGGGAATAACGGGAGAAGACGCTGGCTCGTCATAATACGCTCTCTAATTACACTGGCGATTGAATAATATGAAAGAGCAAGAAGAGGGGGCTAAGATAAGGGCCCTGAGGGACATCCTATGTATTGAAACTCAAAGCGTGCTCGGCTACATCTCCTAATTTCCTCATAATTACGTCTGGCGCCACACTGTGGGTTTGTATGCCAACGGACACGCACGAGGGCCGGTGATGAATGCCGGTTACGCCACAATGGACGAGGAACTGTGTCACGGCTGCCAATTAAAATAAAGGGCAGAAGTGAGGGAAGCACCTGTTTCACCATTTCCCTCCATCTCCACTGTCTCCCTCCATCACTGTTAATAATTGATCAAAGTTTGCAGTCTAGGCTTTGATATATCCATGGCAACGGCCTGCGCTGAGTGTGTGTGTGTGTGTGTGAGTGTGTGTGTGTGTGTGTGTACGCGTCTGTCCATGTGCATGTAGATCTCAGAAGGCTGTAAATAGTCTGATGCTGTCGCCAGAATAGCCAGAGAAACAAGCCGTTCTGCTACCACGGGGTATCTGCATCCATTAAGAGGACAGGCTGGGATTAAGTGTTGAGCTTCATGAATATTGTATGATGTTGAACAAGCTGAGGACATCGCTTGATACTGCGAACCTTAATGGTCGCAGACTGGCGTGTTTAGGCACCTGTTTGCCAACTTCAGCGCACGTTTTTTTTTTAAATTCAATTCTGCTGTTAGCCTTTAAAAAGAAAAAAGACACAATGAGAGTTCCTCACCGTGATAAATTCAGGACAAGTGAGCCTGCTGCGTAATTACCCGTCTCCAGCCTTGATCTGGAGATGCTAGCAAACAAAAAGAGCCCCCCCGTCTTAATCTCACGGTAAAAACAAAGAGTTCACAAGCCGGATGTTTGTTCTCTGACCAAACAAGAATGAGGAGCGAGTCGTAATATCCGGATGTAAACATGATAACTAATTAATCCCTTTTTCTTATAATTGCTTTCCTGCCTCTCAGAGGTTAAGATCCTCATTACTATTCCAGCCAGGTGATAAATGTTTGCAATCAGAAGTTAAAAACCCTCTTTCCAAACACATTGTACCAAATAGCAGGAGCACTAAAAACCCCCCCTCCTCCTTGACTTAATTCAAGGAATTAACCAGCGTCACTCCGACAATGTTATACCAGCCTCTTTGAGCTGTTTCTATTCAAAGGATCTGCATCTATTTCTTCGAGCCCGAAGGCGCCAGCGGCTCCTGAAGCATGAGCTCCGACGTCTCCCAATCCCTATGAAATCTGTTCATGCAACTGCTTTATCTTCATGTTCATGGCAGCAACATCTGCAGCTGCCTGCTCCACTACACTTGTAATCAGACGACACACACACACACAAACACACACACACACGGGTGCACACATTTTTGATCTGTTTAGCATTTGATTGCACAAAAAAATTAAAAAATAAAAGAAGAAGAACAAGGTGTATGCG
>JAPZDV010000025.1:5208698-5233807 GCA_029814665.1 Acanthurus lineatus
AACACACACACACACACACACACACACACACACACACACACACACACACACACACACACATCAGAGTGTATCAATGATAAAGAAAAAAAAACACTATATATAGCTGCTCATTTGCAGTTTTGAATAATAAATGTTGCTTCATGACGTTTTTGCACAAACATAAACACTCACACACACTTAACCAGGCAGCAAGGGGGTGGACGGTGTGTGTGTGTGTGTGTGTGTGTGAGGTAGGTGGGTGGGTGTGAGTTGGGGAGGGGGGGCATAACAATGCAAAGCACCACAGTGAAGGAGACAGATGGTGGCGAGGGTTGCTGGTGGAAGACAGACAAACTCTGCTGGATTCTTCATTAGCATTATCCCGAGTATTTTTAGAGTTCACTGACAAGACGCATGCAGGAGGTAGACACCACCACAGCGTGTGTGTGTGTGTGTGAGAGTGTGTGTGTGTGCCGGCAGTGTACAGTGTGAGCTTTTCTGTCCTGTGTGGGATGGAAGGATGGGAGTATGTGAGGGGGGGTGGTGTGGGGGGGGTTAGAAAGAAGGACAACCCAGCAGGAGTCATTAATATCAGCGATCACACACTGAGCCGGATAAAAGCAAAGTGTGTGTGTGAGTGTGTGTAGCAGCAGATGAAGCAGCCTACAGCCAGCTAACTCCATCAGTGGTGTGTGTGTGTGTGTGTGTGTGTGTGTGTGGCTGCAGCAGCACCGAGCAGACAGGAGGAGGAAGCAAGGGGTGGGGTGGGGCTGTAAACTAGCCTCAAGCTTTAAATGCAATTAAGGCTTCAGCAACACGGACAGCGCCTCCACCGCTGCAGCCCTGCGTTACACACACACACACACACACACACACACACACACACACACACACACACACACACACACACACACACACCTACAGCTCATCGAAATTCCTTCCACCTGTAATGTCACTGCTGCACGAGACACTGCCCACTTCCTTGTGTGTGTGAATAATGCCGGAAGCTACGATGGAAAAAAAAGGGCTGATCCGGTTTATTTCAGCACCGGAGAGAGAGAGAGAGAGAGAGAGAGAGAGAGAGAGAGAGAGATGAAGCTTCACGTTGAGATGCAATGTGGGGGCTATTTTTTTTTTTTCCTTTCCCAGGCTCTATGCGGGTCCTCGCGGGGGGGTTTCACCGCACACGGACTCAGATGCCGTGTTTTCGTGCATGGCTGTGCATGAACTACCGAGACGTGCGGGTCATAGTGAGGCTGCCACCAACCGTATGCTGCCGGTAGTTACTTGTCGGCTGTTGACACGGGAATCCGTGACGGCCTGCAGAGGAAGGCCGACCATGTTAACGAGCCCGCACGGTTCCCCCCGTTTGAACGCATCCGAGAAGCGGCGTCCAGAATAAACATGTCAGCTGCTTCCCAACCGGCTGCACGACACCGTGAACGGCCCCGTCACACCTCCCACTCCAAAGCACCACGATAATAATGATAATAACTGAATAAAAAAAGGTGGATGCGGACAGAAATGATGGTGGTTTCCTGCGAGAAGGAACTCAAAACAAATCCGGCCTGTGCGTGGCCTCTGCATGCGGGATGAGGAGCGGGATCTGTCATCAAGTCTGCGATTATCTGCGTGGGAAACCGAGCAATTTGTGAATAAATGGCAGTCTAACATCGCGACCTACAGTAACGGCAGCATCCAACAACCCCCCCGAAGCAAAGCCGTAGCATGTGTACTTACTATTAGTTTCGATGCTCTTCGGTCCAGATAACAGTGCGTCCTCCGGATGGGACCCGCCGGGGAAAAAGAGCCCACAGTCCGATTATTTGGTAGAAAAATGCATCTTTTGCAACGATTTTCTTTATGGCTGTATTTATATTTTATGGCTGTAAAAAATGTGCAAGCTGCTCCGTTCGTAAACAGATTGTTACAATAAAAAAAAACAACAAATAAAATCCGTTTCTCATTCGGGTTTTCTGCGCGTATCGCGGTTACGCACGGCAAAGGGAAGAAGTGACAAAAAACACATAGAAAAAAAATGTACAAGGACTATATACAAACGCTTCCCCAGGAACGACGAAACACCGATTAACCACACTCCCCTCCTTTTTTTTTTTCCTCCTCTCCCCCTCTACGATCCTCAGCTAATTCACGACGTCATGATGGAGACGCACCGTGCGTAACAGTCCCTCTCTCACGCATTTATCCTCCCTCCCTCCTCCTCCCTCCCTCCAACATGAAACACGCCAAGGTCTGGGCCCACAAAGGCGACATATCATGATGAATCTTACGAGCAGGATTTGAGTTTTTGTGATAAGCTTGTGGATTTTTTATTCCTCCGTGGATAATTATATCACGGCAGGAGGACCAGACGCGGGTGGGGGCGCAGACATGGCGCCGTGGCATTAACACTCACTACTTTGTTAAGCTCTTTTCTCTTTTTTTTCTCCCCCAAAGCCCTCAGGAGTTCAGTCAGTCAGTCAGTCAGTCAGTCAGTCAGTCATGTGTTAAATCAAAGCCTTCATCTCGCCTCCTTTTCTTGTGTCTTTCCCGACATTCTCTGCTCCTCTTCTGCCATCTATTCTGAGATCAGCATCCTGCTTCATATTTATACATCTGCTGAATAATTGAAGGAAGGCTGGGGAAGATGTAACCTCTCCCTCTGTTCCCATCCCTCCCCCTGTAACTGTAAAAACAGGGATTCACATCCGAGAGCTTCCTCTTTAAAGACATCACATAAATACAAACACACAAGCCGGAGAGGTATGATCTGGTTTATTGATTATATGTATGACAATGCAGAACTGGGAAACAGTGAGTGACAGTCTGACTACTTCACCAATGCCATTAAAAGGGTTGGGGGGCTTATAGTTGGGACAGATGTGATGGAGACTTGCGTACATACCTGTAGATATTCAGAACATCTGTACAACAGAACTTGTCAAATATTTAAATCAGCAAACACATGTAACTGTACATGTCAATATTTTCCAGCGCTGTAATAATTACATACATTTACAAGTCATCGCTCGACTTCATTGTTTTGCATTTTTTGCACTTTGACAATCAAAGTATGAATATCATTAAAGAGGAAAGAAGAAAAAACTACTGAGACAAAACGGATCTTAACTCTTCAAGTTTCATCGCAAACGTTGAGTTACTCAGATTATTAAAACGTTTTTTTTTTTAAATTAAAAATCATAAAAGAGCACACACTTGGTCTTTAAATGGTTCTGAACAGAACTGAAGAGGATTCACAACAAAGTTCTACTCGTGCTAAGTTTACTTGTTCTGTGTCAAGGCACAATTCAAATACAACGAGGGAAATCTTCTTTTTTTGTTTGTTTTTTTGTGTTAAAGGCAAAAAAAAAAGAGGAAATACATTTGCTGCCAAAGAAATTCACTCATACAAATGTAAACAATATTGAAATTATACAGGTTTTTGTGAAAAAAAAAAGAAAAAAGCTTCAGACTACAGCATAATGACCCAAAGAAAACACGGCCAAGCTTCATAATCTTTAGCTTTAGAGTTTGTTTCAGCACGAGAACCCTGAATACACGTCACACATGTCTGTTTAAATAGGAGTGCATGCTGCAGGGGCGGAGGGGGTCAAACGGAGTCTCAGACGGTCCGATCATCAGTTCAGGAATTTTCAAAAAACGCTCGCCGTCGTGCCTGAAATAACAGAGCAACACTTGCAACTTGTACCCTCGAAATAAATACGTGAAACGTGGATCCAAACATGCTTCAGCTCTGCAGCGACAGAGACGCGTTTCTGTCATTCTTCCCGACTCGCTGACCTGATGAGGGTGGATGTGTGTGTGTGTGTGTGTGTGAGGAGACCCCGCCACCCTCTACCTTGAAGCCATCGCTGATAAGACTCGACACGACTGGAGGAGGGGGGGAACGACAGAGGCATTCGTTTTCACCAGTCTAACCAAATCAGATCAACGATTAGCCGGAGAAAGCACGAAAAAAACGAGGCCTTTCTGAATGTTTCCGTTCAAAACGAGGCTTTTTGATCTTTCTTCATGCTCAAGGAACTAATTCTACCCAGAATCCCTTGCAGGGGGGAGCGAATACACAGTTTATTTGCCCTGGAGGGGGTTAAAAAGCTCTTTAGATATGAGTAGTGTACTATCTAGGCTGCGACGTTACCTATTGATCAGTGTCAGCTTTAGAATGATGTCAGTCAACATATCGTGTGCTTATTTACACCAAATATTACACAACTACAACTGCGTCACTATGTTTTTCACATTTGCAGCTAATTTTCTGTTTTATACTTTGGTTGGTACCTACATGTTTAAGATGTTCACCCTAGTTTTGTACGTTTTTTTCATCACTCTTGTTGCAGCTCTGTAGTGTTTCTCACAAGCTGAAGCTCCGGTGGTGCTGCTTGTTGAACTGCTGCTGACGCTCTTTGGCGTTTGACGTCTCCATCAGCTTCTCTCTTCTGTCGAAAAAGCCGCCTCTCTCTCTCTCCCCGTCATCCCCAGTCACACTCCCCACGTCGCTGAGGTCCCCGAGGTGCTCGACGGAGTCATATTTCTCCAGGTCGGAAGCGATGGTCTGCAGGCTGAAGACGGAGAGGGAATCTGAACCCGCCCGCTCCCTCTCCTTCTCGTTCTCCTTCTCCTTGTATCTGTCCACCAGGTCGATGGCGGCGTCCACTCGATCTCTTCCCATCGCAGTGCTGCTGCAGGCTCCATCTTCTTTCTTCACTCTGATGTCGGACTCGGCTCCGACGGGGGGGCTCCGCCCGACGCAGACCGTGTGGCAGCCTCCCTCGGCCTGGTCCCGCCCCCTCTGAGCGTGGATCTGCTCGCTGATTTGTTCCAGGTTTCGTAAGGCGATGGAGTAGCGCGTCTTCACTTTGGCAACTTGCTGCTCCAGCTGCAGCACTTTGGCCTTGTTCTCCTGCAGTCACAAAGGGCACAAGATCTTTAATCATTGATAGATTATATGACAGCGGCATGTTTACCGCACAACCACACAAACAAAACTTCCTTCTGGGAGAAAAAGAAGCAATAAGTTCTCCGAAAACATGACAGACTGTGCAGAACTTCCTCAGTGTTCTCCAGCATCCAGAGACAGAGGAGTTTCTGAGCTGTGTGTGAGCTGTGTGTGAGCTGTGTGTGAGCTGTGTGTGAGCTGTGTGTGTGAGCTGTGTGTGAGCTGTGTGTGTGAGCTGTGTGTGTCTGCAGTACCTCCAGGATGTGATTGAACTGGGCCTTGAGCTCAAAGTAAGGTTTCGATTTCACAATGACTCTTTTGAGGGACTTCTGCAGCATCTGGACCCGAGCTTCGGCCTCCTGGCAGGCGTGCGTGACTCGCATGTGCTCCCTCTCGCTGCGGAGTCGCTCCTCCTCGGCCTCGTTCACCTGCAGGAGCAGCGTTTATAACACACACACACACACACACACACACACACAGAAAGCAGAGGACAGTGTGTTAATGAGTACAAGACGTGAAACTGAAGTGTGAAAGCAAACAGAACAACAGAGAGAGACGGTTTCATGTCACCTCACTCCACAGCTGGTTACATTTAAAGCAAACTCCATCAATTTAACACATTAAAATATCAGTTTTGCAGGTCTGAGTGAGAACTTCTGCATTTGTAAAAAAAAGTGCAGCTCAATACTACTCAGACTCTCACAAGAAAAACCCATCTGAACCTCCGCCTGCACCGTCCTTGGTCGAGCTGCTCTGAGCGTAATCTAAGCAGCAGGTTTTTGAAAAGAAAGAAGTGCAGAATAAAACAGGATGACACATCTGGCTCTGCTGCAGTTAAAAACATGTAAAATGTTTAAATATAACAGAAGTGAACAGACCAACTCTGATTAAGCTCGTTGGTTTATTTTTATGTCACTATCTGACACATTTTAGACACATTCTTAGTTTTTCTTTGTTATTTTCACATGTTTTCTTCCATTTGAGAACGTATTATTACATGACCCACTCGACCCAGGTCCAGTTTAACTCCGTTATTTCAGAGCAGGTCTCCCCCCTCTTTGTTACCTTGGAGGTAGCATGGTTGAGCATCTCCTGCCAGGTGGGATCCAGGGTGTTTTTCCCATCAGCCATCAGGCCCTGCTCCGCCACATAGACCATCTCTCTGGCAGCTGTGTGCATGGAAACTGCTCTTTCATAGCTCAAAGCTGCCTTCTGGGTCTCCTGCTGAGCCTGAAGAGAGCAAACAAAACTTTTACAGCCAACAGAAAAGGAATAAAAACAAGGACGAGACGCCTTTTTCAATCAGATATCAGTTCAACTGTATTTGTTTACCAAACGCTTGAGTTTAATGAGGTCCATAAAGCTGATTTATGTAGGAACAGGTAGGTAAGTAAAGGTCAAACATAAACTTTACCTGTTAATTTTCCACAGGTAAACCTCACACAGGTAACAACACGAGTATCTTGTGTATCTCACACTTCACATCTGGCAATAGAATGAATCTGCCATGCATACTGAGTGAGCTCTCTCACCTGCACAGGTATGCAGGAGGTTTGTACAGCGACTACGAGCGTTCCCTCTGTGCAGCAGGGAATGCATCAGTAATAACACTGCAGTACAAATCATTGATCACCTCAAAATACTCTCTGAACATTTAGATTTCAATACTTTATAGTGTATTTAAGGAGCTGCACTTTTATTTAAGAGCTTTCTACTCCTTATTAGTTTCTCCCGAGATGCATTTTAGAGCTGAACAGGAACAGGACCAAAGACTGAACCAAAGCAATTAAATAAAAATTACTTCCTGATGACAGTTTATGCTGAGTCACACTGGAAAGTAACAATGAAAATGTAAAAAAAAAGGCTCTTTTCTAGTCTAGAGCCTCATTTGAGCCTCACTTTAATACTGCCAGTTCCTATTTTAATTTAACACAGTAAAGTTCACAGAAGCAATAAGACTTCTTTAAGACGTACATACTCTAGTTTCCCTTTTAAACAACATTTTTAAACATTTTTAGAGATTCACATCGCCTGAGTTTACCTCTTTAGCGAGGCGCCGGGCCTCATAGTAGGGTCTCGCCTTCTCGATGCAGCTGCCAAGCTGCGAGCTCTGAGCGTTCAGCTTCCTGGCAGACTCCGTGAGGATCTTCCGGTACCCCGATCTGGCGTCCTGCATGAGTTAACGCATGAAACGACAAGATTAGATTTACCTGTAATGGGATGACTCATGAGATTTCAGCAGGAGTGTGTCTGCGAGTGAGTAATCACTTCAGTGAGTTTCAAACTATTAGCACCGATACATTTTTCCATTTTAAGGGTTCTGACTTTGAGACATCACGGAAAATAAAATTATCATATTGATCGGCACAGTCTGGGTAGACTACTAAAATATTTAACAACACAGAGACTCTATAGAAACTCCCAGGGTGATATTTAATGCTCTTTTCACATTTCTCATGAGTTTTTTATTGACAATATCAAAGCTTTTTTTTATTCATTCTACTTTCCATATTTTCAGTCGTGTGAGGAAAGACTAAAAAAAATGTTCTTAATTGGGTGAAAGTCTATTTTTACTTACATCCAACTGCAGCTCCAGTTTGTTGATTTCTGCACTGGCTTCATTGAGATGCTCCAACTCTTCCTATGGGAAAATAATATATACTGCTTTAGACTTTTACTAACAACCAGAGAAAAACTGAATATTATCTCTGTCACATAAAATCTGAGCAAATTAAGCTGTAGTTTTGTGTGTCATGTATTATCAGTGCATTTAAAAGTTATAAGGTTGTTTGCGACAGTAAGAATGAAAGTGAAAGACTGGAATAAAGAGAATTCATTGGTATTTTGCTGTGGTTCAACGAAAATGTCGGTGCAGTTTTATATCATCTGACAAAATAATCAGTTTTGATCTGACAGCCGGGTTTGCACAAGTTATAAAAATAATGTTTAAGTCTTTTAAATATTTGTATTCCGTTACTCATCTACCTCTAAACCAAAAAGTAATCCATTATTACCCAGATACATACCATTAAACAATCATTACAGTTGTTAATATATCACCCTAGGTAAGAGCAGGTTAAAAGATGGCCAGGTGATGTCTTTCATACCTGGATGCGGGGGTCCAGCTCCTCCTCGTAGGGGCTGTGTAATTGCTCTCCCACGCATTTCTGTTTTTCACCTGTGCTTTCCTCGCAGGTGTCCCTGAGCCCGGTCTCTAGTGTGTTTCCATTGGTTTCAGCAGCTTTGACCTCCTCCTCCCCACCGGGGATCACCTCCCTCCAGTCCCCCGCGTCTGACTCCCCGGACCCCGCGGGGCTCTCTCGCAAGTCGCCTGGCTCCATTCCAGGCCACACGGTTTAGCTAGCAGCCGCGTTAGCCGAGTGCTTCGCCTGCAGACGTGACAGCTAATCACCCCCCCCAAGCCCCGTCCTTTTAACACCGGTTGAGTGTTTTTCAGCAGGGCTAAATTATAAAACGCTTCCCCAGGTGGCGACTGTTGCCGGGTTTGCGATCTGCCATATTAAAAAATCACTTGGAAACGCGAACCAACTGCCTGCAGCCCGGCGAGCTAACAGGCTAACAGGCTAACAGGCTAACGCCGTCAGTGAAGAGTTAGCGGTTGTTTTTACAGTAAACAGGTGAGAATAAACAGCTTTTATGAGATGAAAAACAAAAGGGGGCCCTTCACTTTGTGCCCCCGTTACGTGTGTTTTCTCCTCCATGTCTTACCCGTCCCTCGTTTACTTTAGCTAGGCTAGCTAGCTAGCAGGTTTCGCTCTCACATCATCTTTACAAATGAGGTAAACAGACAAGACTAGTTAGCAAAGGGACGCGCTCCGACGTTTGAGCCCCGGCGGCACCCGTAGACACGACCGCCTGTCACGGCGAGGAGCCGACTCATCCCGGCCAGGAGCCACAAATGCAAACTAATAAGGCTAATTTGCAAAATGCAGTTTCCTGTTACCTTATTCCCCAGATATCCAAATGCTTCATTAGATGGTTTTAAAATTTTATATATTATTATTATTATTAAAATCATCTGACTGCATATCAAGTATTCACGTGTTCCAACTGTAAGATAAGATAAGATAATCCTTTAGTAGTCCCACAGTGGGGAAATTTGCATTGTTGCAGCAGCAGGTGGAGAGTAAAAGACATAATGTAAAAGAGCAGCAATAAAAATAAAGAACAATAAATAATAAGTACAAAATAAGAACAAGAAAATGAACAATATTTACAAGGGTGACGGTATGAAGTGGTAAAATTCAATTGCACAGATGAAATTGGAGTAATATACATGGATATTGCACGGAAATTAAATTATTAGTACACATGAAATACTAATAATAATAATAAAGCTATAGCTGTAGGTTTATCATGTGTGCACAGTAAAATATTGAAACCAGGACAATGTGCTTACATGGTTTTACCATCATATGAAAAAATTGTAGATTTTCTCTGCACCATGTTTTAATTAATGTACACATTTGCTTATATATTTCTCATGCCTATTGATTCTTAACCTGCAACCTGCTGAGGTTTTACAATCAACTGTAAGTTATTATCAATAACATCCAACATCAGGACCGTTTAAATTGCACAATGCCAAAGTTTCATTGTTGCATTTTTCATAAACTCGGTATTTGCAACGTTGTCTCATTGTTTTATTGTAATTTATCTCTAAATTTACCCAATTTCTTTATAAAAAAAAATACATTCTGTTACATTTGTAGTTTATTGTATCAATTTATTTTGATTTTATGTTTGTAAATTAATTTTATTGTATCTATTTGTAATATTCATTCTGGAGCTGTTAGCATCTGTTTGTGTTCAATAAAACTCGAAACATTTTACCAAAATTTGACATCACAGATTTGTTATCTTCAGAGACTTTGTGAGTTCTTCAAAAATGAAAAAATAACCTCCTAAATGAATATTTTCAACAGGCAATATTGTATTGTAAACCTGAGCACTTGGTATTGTTGCTAAAAAAATAACTGTATTGGGCAACTCATTAAAAGTGAAACTGTGAATTGGTTTTATTCCAAAAAATACAAACACACAAATGTTAGAGGGCTGCGAGGTTACAAACCTGCAAAGACCACTACATTGCAGAATCATCGAACAAAGTGATTTGACATTAAAATGTAAGCAGGAAGAACTGATTTAGAAGACGAACAGACTCAAATGATCCTTTATGCTGCAGTTATGGCCAGTCACCATCACCATAAGCAACTGTACCACAGATTAATCCTATACATTTGCATCAGACATAAAAAGTTCAAACAGATTCCCAGAATTTGCAAATAATTTAAACAAAAAAAGCAGCTAGGCACCTGCATGTAACTAGGTAACTCTACAGAAAGCACAGATGAATGTTATGCACACAAACAGCATATTATAAAAATAGATCTCTGGTGAATAACAGCAGTTCTCTCTCTCTCTAAAAAAAAAAACAAACTGTTGAGGCTGTATCCTACACTGTAAGAAATGTTTTGGAATAATGAAAAAGACCTGAGTGGCACTGGCACAAACCCCCACACCGGACTGAGGGATCATCCATTCTGCATTATCAAAGACAATAATCTAAAGTAATCACCATTCAATCAGAGATAAACTTTAAGAACGTCAGTCTTTGGTCTTAAATTCTTTCCTTACTGCCATTTACAAAACAGCTTTTTTAATAGGCTTTCCTTCTGTACTGCATCATCAGCTCCAGGTGGTATCATACTGCGTCCATCCTGGAGGAGGAGCTAAGTAGATTCTTCGTCCTCTGGAGAAGAAACTGACAACCCCTCGGTATCCTGTCCTAGGAACTCCAGACTTCAAGTCATCCATGATTCCCAGGTTTTTGGCCAGCAGTTTGAAGCTGTCCTTGCTCGAGTATTGAAGGCGGAAGGGTCCGGGCCCTTTTAGTTGCCCCTGTTTGACATCTTCATATGCGACGACAGGAGCGCTGTAAACTTCCTTCTCAAAAACGTCTCTGTAGGTTTCTTCCTTCAAGTAACTCAGGTCTAACTTGGTGAAAGGCACAAATTCAGTATTCAGTTTTATATAACGCAAGTACTTGTCATAAAACTGACCCAGGCTCACGCCCTGTCGGCCGAAGGTCAAAGTTCGCGATATCTCTGGGCGTATACAGGCACGGTTGCGACGCTGCTCCGGCTGTCGCATCCAGTCGTCCCAGAAGGAGGCAGGCCACTTGGGCTCCAGCTCCTCCCACACCTCCTTGAGGAGCATCCAGCCCAGACCAGGAAAGAAGTCCGTCCGGTAGAGCAGGTTAGCTTTACCTGGATCCACGTAGCCATCGCGGCCATTGTCATTCCAGGCTGACACACACCACAGACTCGGGTCGGATTTCAAGAGCGGCAACGAGGCTCGGAAGTACTCAAAGAAGTCTGGCGCCACCTACAGTAACACATGAATCATTCAGTTTTAGTTTACATGCCCCCCGTCAACAAGAGAAATCAGCATTTTTTAAGGATTACATAACGAAACAGCTATGACACATGAAGCCTGAGCTTTGCTTTTTCTTTCATGTGTAACTGAACAAACATGACTGGAGCATTTTTATGCAAATAAGTGATGATGTAATTACCTCCAGGTCATCCTCTACGATCACAACAGACGAATGAGAGAGGGTCTTGAACACTTGGTTGAGAGCCCAGTGGTAATGTCTGGATATTTTGTAGTAGCCCTGGAACTTCTTGTGCTGCGGCTGCACGGCGATATCTGACAGGTCGGGCTGTTTCAGGTGAGTTACCTGATTTCCGTAAGAACGAATCACCTCGGCGGTCTCGGCGTGTCCGCAGTCCTGACTCACGATGATGGGGTGAAGCTCTGCTGAAGGTCGGTGCTGCAGGAGTTTGTCTAAGCAGCGCCTCACGGTGACCCGGTTACAGGCGATCACCAGGATAGGGATGACAGGCTGACGGGGGGTGACGACCTTCGGCTTCTCCCGGTTCGACGGCTCCCACAGCGACTTGTGATTCTTGATCTGCAGCAGGATGTTTTTCTGGACTTCGAGCTCTTCTTCGAACGTGTCTGCCATGCGAAGCACGTCCCCCACCACATCGTTGGTGGGCCCTTCAGCCAGCTCTCGCTGCTCCTTGCCAAGCTCGCCCGGCTGGCCAGGTGAGGGTCTCCCCCACAGCAGGAGCACCAGTATGGCGTTCCAGGTGATAAACAGGAACGTACCACAAAGAATAAGAGAGCCTCTCTTTCGGAGCATGGCACAGACGATCAGAGAGGGGGGGGTGGGTTCAGGAGGACAGGGTCTGAATATTTAGATGTGTCCTTGTTGAACACAGCAGGACTGGAATGTGGTAAAAACAACCTTTGTATCATCACAAGCGCGTGATCGTACGTTGAGAAATCGCACCCTGGTGGCTCACTGGGCGGTCGGTGGACTCATAAAGACACAACGCGGCGTCAGCGAAGGTAGAGTTGGACAGAAAACAATGAAAAGCAGGAAACATCTTGGGGAGTAAAGTTGCAACTGTGGCAGATTCTCAGCTCTCAGTATCCTCTTCCATCTGAAATAACAAGAACACAATGTGCTGAAAACACAGAGATAACAGCAAAAGTGAAAGTTGCAGAGACAGTAACAAATTATGAGGAAAAGAAGAAGAAGAAGAAGGCAGGAAATAAGCAAAAAGGCTTATGTAAATTTCCTTTTCGGTGGAAGCTGCTTCCTGTGAACTAAAGTGATGATTCACCCAACTGTCTCTGATCGATTTTCTCCTCTCTTATCACCTGTGGCTTTAGCTCTCTGAATAAACACTGTCATTAAATAAAAAAAGGAGAAAAACAGCCATAAAAACAAACCCTGACTTTGACCTCTCGGCTGTGCCTTTAGCTCGGCTCAGCTCGGCTCGGACAGATTACAGCCGACACACTGTAAATACTGTCGCCCGGAGGAGCGCGTTGAAATTAGCTCTTACCCTGACAGCGCGACCGCGTCTTCCGCCCGGTGGCCGTTCCTCCGCCGCTTCCTCCGTGACAACCGGCAAAGTTAGCCGACAGGAGCCGCGAGGCCTCGTGGAGACGCCGTGAAATTGTTTTCTTGCTAGTTTCTCGAGCTAAACGCGTCCCATAGTTTCTCTTGTTTCTGGCTGAAAGAGGAGGAGGAGGAGGAGCAGGAGGTGGAGGAGGAGGAGGAGGAGGAGGAAAAGTAACACGACGACTTCCTGGGTATCGAGCAGTCACCGGAAGTCCCGCCCCCCTAACTGTCACCTCGAGAAATTACGCAACACTTTGACGCGTGAGCGGCTCTCTGCGGAGCTAATTAAGACCCTTTTTGATATCTCTGTTAAGGTTTATTTTCAGCCAGTCTGGCGTCGAAAATATGGCAAAGAAAGAGGAAGAGAGGCTGCGAAATGAGACTATTTTTAAATGTGTGTGTTTTTAATAAAGATCTGTAATAATGTCTTTTTCTACCTGAGCTGCAGGGAAGTGAACGCAACATGAATCAGTCTCAATGATTTAAGACAAATAGCTTGAGAGAAATATTCCTCTCCATTTTTTTTACCTGATAACAAACAAGCAGAAAAAATTTCAACATAAGAAATAGAAAAGAAATAGTCACTTAAGATTTTTCTTTTGCTTTTTTTGCATTTTTAAATATCTATAGGTGTTTCAGACTTATACTAACTTATAGACATTTAGAAAAATACTGTGGTTGTTTGCAGTTTGCCTGGTTATAACACAAAACAAAACCTACATACAGCATTTCAAAAATCACTGGATAAAATATGAAATCTCTTTTTTATTACTCGTAAAAAACAAAGTGTAAAATATTGGGTTATCTTTAGAAATACTGGCATGCTCGTGTCTGGATGGATCCAGATGTTCAAGCTTTTTTCCCTTTTTTCAGTCTATATAAGATAAACTAACTGCCTGGTTAGAGAGGCATCATTCAGTAATCCAACTGATTTACCACAAAGATATGAAAATCAATCAGTTTTCATCTAGATAAAGCAAAGAAAGAGTGTGTTTTTCCCCCAAAATGTTAAACTCTCCCTTTAAATAGACCATGTATTTAATGTATATGCAGGCTACATTTACGGCCACATGAGTAAAGTGTTTCCATTTTATTCCATTTTCCTTCTTCGACGCTGTAATTCAGCAGGGATCCCTCATCTTTCACTCACAGGCTGCAATTATTCCCACTGTATTCTAATTTTGTTCCATTATGTTTGCAGAATAAGCTTTTTTTTGGTGAAAGTAGGCCAGCAGGGTAAACTTAAACAGCCTTTAAACAGCCCTGTCATTATTTTAACCATCCAGCAGGAGGCCTGCAACACTTAACATGCAAGACTATACAAACAACACATGTTCAGTGTTTCACACGTGTTTATTCTTACAGTATTACAGTATTTGTTCTCCTGGGGAGGCCAAAGCCAAAGAAAAGTGCTCTAACAACCAGTTGGTTTCTTGTTTTTCGCAGGGTTGAAGTCCAAATGTGGGTTGTGTTTTTCAGAGAAAGCCAAGTAAAAGTCAATAACATGAGGTTGGATCACAGCGTGTATTTCTGATGCTGAGGCCTTGTTCTCTCTCTCTGTCAGTCGGGTTTGTCCTCTGTGATCCTCCGTCCAGAACCGGAGCTGGTGGAGATGAGGTCAGTGGAGCCATTGATTTGACCATGATCCTGAGAAAAGATGAATAAAATGATTAAATATAGAAACACAGATGCTGTCACGTTGAGTTCTTCCTTCATGCGTTCAGACGCTCACCTGCGGCGCGTCGTTTCTGAGGCTTTTCTCATCCTGTGGTGCATCATCAGAGCTGCTGCTGGACCTTTCCAACACCCCCAGCTTCAGACACATTAACTGTGACACCAGAGCAGATAAAGATAAGCAGCTGTTTCTCAGCGTCGACCAGCCGGTTAACACGCAAGACGGTTTCTGTCCCGCATTTTCCACCAAACATGGAGAAGTTATGGTCACTTTCAAAACGCCAGCTGGGAATTCACCGATTCCCTGAATAAGTATTATTTTACATACATGTGTAGGATAAGTTTTATGTTTAATTTGTGAGATTATATCTCGTCCGTGCAGATTAGGTGACACGCTGCGTTGCGGTTGACGCGCCGGCGCGTTAACGGCGGACGCGGCGGAGCGCGCGTCCCCTGGGAACTGCGAAACTTTTGGGTGACATAAGTTATTAATTTCCCCGGAATCTCTTTCTCTAATCAGTCTATTATCCACCCGAGGTGACTCGATCGCCACAGTCAGTCTTCTCCCCACCGCAACACGCCCTCCTTGCAGAAACGCCTCCCACGCAGACGCCCGGTTTGACCGGTTGCGCTCGGCTGGCGAGTCACGGATCAGCCCGCCGGCCGGTCCGAGGCTGTACACCGAGGTGACAGGCCGCTTCGTCGGAGGGTTTCTAGTCCAGATATTCCCCCGACACCGGAGAACGGCAGACAGGGCGGAGGCGGAGGGAGTGGAGGCCATCTGGTCGACAGAGTCCACAACAGATCGACTCTTTTCCAAAACTTTTCAGATTTCTGAAGTTCAGCTTCTATCCAAGCAGCCACATAACGCAATTTGCGTAAGAAGTGAATAACAGGAGGAGGAGGGGGGTTCTTTTCTGCTCTGGTACATGCGACCATATTTGCCTCGATATTTCAGGAGAGGGGTCAGGTGGGTGTGTCCTCGGGTAGTGTTTGCAAAACTCAAGTGTTATCAGTTTTATCACGAAGTCAGAGCTCACAACAGAGAAGCGTCTTTTCACAGTCTCATAAAGGTGAAATAATCAGGAAAAAGGTGCAAGAGTAGGTGTGTTTAAGGGGGGGCATGCTCGTGTTTGATAAGTCTATATTTGTCTGTTGTACACAGATCTTATAGCCTATATAAAGTTACAAGTTATTGCAATAAAAGCTTATTGCTTCTCCATACATCACTCATTATGTCTCCTGTTATTTTTAACTCGTGTTTGTGTCTGAAGGCATTGAACTCTCAGCTGAGAAAACAGACTTTAAACATGACTGAGCTCATTTTCTCTGCACTTTGTTGTGGACTTGCATGATTTACATGTCATGATTTGCCCAAATAATAAAAAAAAAAACCACACCAAAGTTATTTCAGAGCTGTCAAACCACAGAAGAGTGAACCACAAGAAAAACACTTATTCTGTCAAACAGGTTTGTCAGGCGCAGCTGAGGGGAATTCAGCCATCAAACGCCCTGTTACCTGCTGTGTTTACACCACTAGAGGGTATCAGGTGATCAAAGAAGCATGCAGGTTTGTGAAAGGTAATAGGCAACAAATCTGCTGTGAGTCGGTGAAGGACAATGAACAGGAAGTCCGCACGTCGCTGCTGTTTTGGGTACAATCAAGAATTTCCTAAGAACTCTATCTATCTATTTATGTGTCTATATCATCAAGGACTCAGAGTCGTTTAAACAAGCTGATCGTTGTTTATTTTCAAAATATCATGAAATCCAGATTAGCCAGCATAAGTTTCTGAAGGTTTTTTAAAAGCCTCATAAGAGCTTTATGATGATTTCATGGGAAATAAAGTCCATTTTCATGGCTGGAAAGAATTTACAAGTGTAAAAAAAAGATCATAATGAGCTTATCTATAAACAAACAAACAAAAAAAACCCTGAACTTGTCATAGAAATGAGACAAGTCTGTACATCACAGCGTTTAGTGCATTTAACATTTACAGCTTATTAACCTTTATGGACAGTTTTCTTTTACACATCCAGTGTTTCTGGGTTTTTTTCACAGTGATCAAAAGCATTTACATAAAAAAAATCAACACAAAGGTAAAAAAAGGGAAACAAAAAAACCCGTGAGAGTTTGCTCTGTTTCCTTCATGTGCAACTTTGTGCGTCTTTTGTTTAAAAAAAAATGCTGCTGTCCTTGTTTTCCTTCATTTCCCGCATGAAGCTGCGTGTCAAACAGCGTGAACGAGTCTCAGTGCTTCGTGTTTTCTAAAAGGAGAAAATATGCGTTTCTTTGTGCAGGATTGTCCCTCTGTTATAAGCCTCATTGTTGGAGCCCCCCCCCTCCTCCATCAGGGCCGTGTACCTGGAGTAAACGCACCTGCGCCTCCTGACGGGAGCGTCTGGTTCACCTGAGCGAGGGGCACGCGCTGCACGGCCAGGTTGGGTATGATCACAAAGGCCAGGATGCCGATCAGCATGAGGGCCACGGTGATGGTGATGATGGACCCAACCACGGCGTAGTAGCACTGATCCGACCGGAACAACCTGCGCAGGCGACCTCTGACCCTGTTGGGAGGCCGGCCTACGTCCACCACCGTGGTGGGGGCCATGCCCTGCTCCATCGCACTCAGGTTCAGGTCCCCGCCCGTGGTCGCTTGGCCTTCTGGGCTCTTTTTGGGCAACGTGAGGACGCTGGGTTTGACAGGGCTGCTCGGTGGGGGGTTCTTCAGGAGCAGTTTGCCCTTGCTGCGCTTGAAGCGGATGGACAGCGCCCTCTGCATGTCTGGGGGCAGTTTGCCGATGATGTCTTGGTTGTTGCCCATGCGGGGGAGGTCCTGGCCGTGGGGCAGCTCGGTCAGCTTGCGGCACACGGGGCAGGACAGGGTTTTGAGCTCGGGGGAGGTCACGTTGATGCGAGCCAGGCACTCCAGGCAGAAGGTGTGCCCGCACGCCAGCAGCTTCGGCGTCTTGAAGACGTTGTCGTAGGTGCAGAAGCAAACGGCGCACTCGGTGTCCTCCACGTCATTCTCAGGTGGCTTCACCTTCCTCCTGTCGCTGGTCCCCTCCCTCCTGTCTCGTCTCCGGGTCTCCTCACTCCTCCCCCGCTGCCTCCTCTCTCCCTGGTGTCTGTCTCGTTCCCTCCTCCTGCCTCTCTCCGAGTCGTTGCTCCTCGACCTCCTCATCTTTGAAGGCCTCTCCTTCTTCCACTGGTCCTCCCTGCTGCCCCGGTCCTTCTGGCTGAGTTTGGGCTTCACATTGGGGGCCAGTCTGGCCTCGTGGGTCTGGCTGAAGCTCCTCTCGGGCCGCTGTCTCTCCCTGTCGTTGCTCATGTTGGAGGGCTGATGTTGGAGGTAGAGCTCAGGCTGGAAACGTCTTCACAGTTTTGGAACAGGAGCTGTGGGAAAATAAAAAGGTGGATTAAGTTCATTAACAAAAACCTGCAGGACAGGAAACTTACAAACTGTCACATAATCTCGCTGCTGCCTCATTGTGATGAAGCAAGAACAGCAAAGTTCCCGCAATCTAACGCATCTATTGTATTAAAAGCTATCAGCTGATTGATTTAAATTGTTATATAACCACGTGTTTCTTTTTTTCCCCTTTGAGTTGCTGTATTTGTTTAATAGGTTTTCCCCTCATAGAAATCACCTGCAGGTGACAGGCTTAAGAAATGTTTTTTTAATTAATGAGATTTTTACGAGCCCTCTGCGTGAGCTGGACCTGCAAACCGACGCCCGCATTGTTGCGTGACAGGGCCTCATTGTTTTGAAATGTCATAGCAAACATTCCATCATACGTCGGGCTTCACAAAGTCAGTCATTAACCCCCCCCCCCTCAGGATAGAAAACTGGCAGGACAGTTAATATTTTAGCAGCAGATTTCCTTTTTAAATTGTAGAAAATACATTTAGGACTCCTGCAGGAAGGTTTCTTGTGTTTAATCAGCAGAGGAAAAGTTTCTTTTAACAGAGAATTAAAAAAAGACAAATAATCTTACAGTTTCTATGCACACACACACACACACACACTCACACTCACACACACTCACCTGTTGAGGTAGATCAACGTCAGAATCACGTCGTCATTAAGCTTCATTACAAAAAAACAAACTCCCCAAAAAGCTGTGGAAGTGTTTCCGTGTGTTTTCCTTCTGTAAGTGTCAGGTTTGGTGTGTCTGTGGCTACTGTTCTCCTCCTCTGTTCGTATTTTTCCTCTCATACATTGTTTTCTAATTGTTGCACAGCACTGCCTCCTCCTCCTCCTCCTCCTCCTCCTCCTCCTCCTCACCTCCTCCCGCCTTCCCTTCTTCTTGTCAGACCAGTCGGACCAGATGAATCAAGCCAACCTTTCCTCTTTTTCTTTTTCTTTTTTTTAACTGTGTCGTTGTGTGGGATATGCAGATAATCAGGTCATTTACCTAGATAAGTCTCTCACCTGTCTGTTCACACAGCAGAACTCAACATCATTATGCTATTAAATACAAGAAAGGTGTCCAAAGTTTTCTTTTTTCTTTTAAAATGGAAACATAATGTGGATCACAGGCCAAAAAACAAAAGCAAAAACAGCTTTTCATTGCTTAAAAGATACAAAATAGTACTAAGGAGAAGTTTTAGCTCACAAAAAATACAGCTTTTAAAGTAGGTAAAAGTATTTGTACTTTATTAAAACATCTGGCAGCAAAAATGACCTGACTGTTGGGCAACTTTGGCTTCTTTTTGGTCACCTGAACACATTTGATCACAACCAAATCATCAGATTAATACTTTCAGTTGTTGTTTTTTTAGCAGAGCGTTCCCGGTCAGATTCGGTGTCATCGGCATGCAGGATCACATACCAGAGGAGCACAAGAATTCTTCTTATGTGACGATATGAATCGAGAAAAAAAACAAACAGCGAGTGTTGGAAAACTTTCCGCTGTGGCTGCAGAAGAAGACAACGTATCAGCGCTTCATACCTGTCATACCTTTCGCTTTGAGTTTACCACCCAAACAAGATCAGCTACCCATCTCAACCTTTTTTCTTCACCGTACCGCCCAGGTTAATCCCGTTTCATCTCAGCTTTCTGAATGTGTGAGAATAAAAACACCCTGACAGCTAATGACAGATTAAATGTTTGCACATGGAACTCTGTTTGATATTTACTCCTTTAACAAAGAGTTATATGAGGACTTCTGACGGGTTTTAATCTCCTTATGAAGGATATTTATGGCAAAATGTTTTTTGTGTGAGAGTAAAGATTGAAAATGAACACACGGGTGAAAAAAATCAGACAAAAAAAAGCTGGTAGTAATGTAAAATCTGTATTGTCATCATGAGAACAGGCTGCTTTTTATGCATCAATGGTGGTTTTCTAAAATATCTCCTGTAGTCCTTTTGTATCAGAACTTGCTCAGCCTGACAAGAGGATATTCAAATACGGCGTCTAAATATAACCTGTTGAAAAAAGAGGTGAACTTCCTGGTGCAACTCAAACAAGGAAACTTGAGGAACCTGAGTTGGTCTTGACAGGAATATACCGAAGTTATGAGTAATCGCTGAGCTGCAGATCAGCCGACATCAACAATGGTTGTAAAAAAAATTTATTACCACAGAAAAAAAAAGAAACCAAACAAGATAAGGAGCCTCACACGTGAGTGAAACATTTAACCCAGACATCAGGCTCTTCAGCAGCCGTTTGCACACTTGAACAGTGTGCCGCTCTCACAAATGCACATTTTGACAAAAGGCCCTTCATTCGGGGAAAGTCAACAAAAGCTACCTGTACAACAAACAAACACTCATGTTCATTCACGAGCTGGAAACACACACAGCATGTCGGTAATGCTGCTGTTTATGCAGGAAACTCTAATTCAAGTGCATAAATGCTTCCTCTTCGTGGCCAAGATAACGCAGCTGGTTTATGATTAAACCAGTCAGCAAAGTGTGTGACCCATTTCTCGCCGGGACCGTCTCTCTCCGAGCGTCGCCCCCCCCAAACTTGGTCCAAACATGCTGAGAGCTGCAGACGAGCAGCTGCAAACAACCACAGTCTCCACACAGATCCGCTTCACTTTTATACAATTTACAGACTTTTCAAAAATCACTTTTCTGAGCGTGACCTGCCCTGAGAGAGGAAGGCACCGGTTTCTGTCCCATGAGCCCTTTGGTCGTCTCCTCTTCAGCCCAGCTCCTCCTTCGTTTTACCCTGCTTGCGAGGCATCTTCTTGCTGCTGCTGTCCTCCAGCTCTTTGCTCTTGTAGTAATGAGGAGCAACTTCAAGAAGCCAGCTGCTCTCGATCTCTATCACCTGTGATTGAGAGACATTGAGATCAATCAGTGTGTTTATTCAGGCGAGGATGCAGGTAAATATCGTACAGAAACGCTCGGTATACGTCTCGCTCTCGGCGGTCTCACCTGTCTCATGAACTCCTTCGTGGTGAAGACCAGTTCGTGGTAGATGAGCCAGCGTGGCTGCTCCTCGAACAGAGAGCTGTTGGGGTGGACGTAGACCGTCTGCTGGTGCTTCACCGTCTTGTAGCCGCCTTTGCTCAGTCGCGCCGTGTGGTAGAAGTATCCCGCTGTCACCGCCTGGGAAAGAGACAGCAGAAGGCGATGGTGAGACGGGTTACAAAGAGCCGGAGTATCACCACATATACAACATGAAAATGTGTAAAAGCGACAAATTAATGTGATTAAAGATTAAATGTACTAATCATTGGTGCCTTTGTTGGCCCAACTAGATGGCTTTCAAAGTTCAACGTACAGAATTTTAGACATTTTTAGAGACATAAAGGAGCGAACAGGGTGTGTTTAAAAAAATATACTCAGTCAAAGTCAGAGAAATGTGATGCTATAATATAAGTGGTACGCGTGTGCGACAGAAATCAGGAATGAGTAACGTCAGTTGTATCACTTCGAGCCTTTGCATACCTGACAGTTAGCTTAGCAACACCACACATCTCAATTCACAGACACACTCTATGGAGTAACCTACTGCTGCGTAATATGTCAAAGAAACGACAGACATTAAGCAGCTGCTTTGGTGTTTCGCCACCGACGAAGAAACTCAACCCGAGCCGAAGAAAAGAGTTTTTTGGAAAAGTGGCTGCGTGATGTGCCAAGCTAATAGTTAGCGGACTGAAACGTGGTGCAAGATCAGCCGCTCGCAGCCACATGAAGCAGACAAAACAAGTGCGTTTTATACAGGCTCAAAGAAATTTAATCATCCTTTATTTGACAGACAGGAAAAGAGAAAAGAAGCACATAATTAAGACCATGCTACATGTGGAGAGAGAACCACACACCATCTCCTGGTGCTCACCTGAGTAAAGTTATGTGCACACCTGGCTATAATGACGTCCTCTCCTGTGTGCTCGACATAATATAGTGCCGATGATACAAAGGTATAAAATATTATAGTTATAATTAGGCTTGTTCGGTATACTGAGGCATTTAAAACGGTACTATACTGCGCTTGGCTGAGATTGGTACTTCTTTTTTTTTTTTATTTTGTCACGTGACGTCACCACGACTCACCACAACTCGTAGATAAACCAGGTGCGCAAACTGTTATATAGAATTACTTCGGCTTTAAAACAAACGAGCACGGTGAAGTCATTAACAATGAAGCAGCACTGTGCAAACGGTGTTACAAAACATGTCTGACCAAGGGTGGAAACACTTCCAACTTGGCTAAACACTCGAAGGACAAGCACCCAGACCTGCATAAGGAGTTCAGAGAACGACAGGTAATAAGTTAAATACCCATGAAAAAAAGCCACATTCAGTGTTAAAAGCGAGCGACGCCAGCCCGCTTCACCCTCCACAAAAGCTCTGGAAAAAAATTAGCTAGCACTTAAATAGCCATGTTGTTTGTGCATTAGAAAAGCCTATCTTTGTGGTATTTTATTTTATTTAACGATGCTTAGTTATAGTTCTAAGATTTTCTATTAAAATAAAGTCAATAATGACATTTTTTGTGTTTTCTTTTTATTTGGAAAAGTATCGAAACACATGGTGGTACCAGTATCGTGACACACTCGTTATAATACAAAGCAATCAGCCGCTCAGAGCTGGATACAGATTAAACCTGTGAAAGTGCAGTTTATTAATGAATATTGATCAGTATTAAAAAAAAAAACAAGTCAGGAGATGAGTTTTCAGTGCTGTCGGTCGCTCAGGAGGTAAAGCGGGTTGGTGGTTCGATTCCTGCTTCAGTCTGCACATGTTGGGCAAAAGACTGAACCCCAAATTTCTTCCAATGACTTTTCTATCTGTATGTAAGCGTGTGTGTGTGTGTGTGAGTGTTAATTTGTGTTGTAAAGCGCCCCAGGAAGTTTTAAAGACCAGAAAAAAAAGAAAAAGCACCGTGTAATTTCACTCCTTTTACCATTTAACAATCAATCAACGAGCAATCAAACAGCAAATACTATACGCCCTCTGTGTATCGCTGCTGTCTTTACAAAACTGTGTGTTAGCTTTTCACAACACATTCCTGCTAATTCCTTCTCGTGCTGCACAAATGCACATCACAATGACAGAGCAGAACCAGTTTATTGTGATATATTTCTGCAATGCATCATCTGTGAGAAAAAGTGTCTCACCAAAGTGTGTGAACTAAAAAAACAGCTGGAAAAGAAGAAAGTTCACACTTTTACTGAAGAATCAGTGTAATTCCTGATAATGTTTAGTCCGTAGTTTTGTATTGAAAAGAGGTTTTAGTGAGATTTGCTGACAGAAAAGGTCCAGATGCAACTTTTCCACCCTTGTTTGCAACAAACTGTTGTCACCTGCTGTAATCTGGGCCAGGTGCTGCTGGGTGTGTTCACAAAAACTAAAGCGCCGAGAAACAACATGACCTAAAAATACAGCCGACAGAAAACATCTGTCAGACTCTTTTTGGTGGGTCTTCTCACCCTAAAACATAACAAACATTTTCCACTGACAGATTCATTTCTGCTTATATTTGCATTAAACTTGGCCGTCACCGCCTCCTGCTCACTTTTTGGATAAAACTCAAACATTAATGCATTTTGTATTAAAAAAATAAGCAATAAAATTTACAAATCTACACATTTCTCTTAGACTTTAACAACTATATTGGCTCAATATTTCTTTATTTTCTTTTTATTTTGAAGTAACAGTAATAGAGGAAGCTATGGGATCGCTTTTGGCTATTTGGAAAAGGCAGCATGTCATTAAAAAAAGGTGTAGCACAATTAATGAAACATACGCCCTCGCTTATCTCAAGTGGTTCAGAGGTGCGTTCGCGACACACAAAAACCTCATATGTGAAGGCTGTTTCACACAGTTACTGTTCAGCAATGATTTATAGGTTAACCTTTCACCTCCTGAAGGAGACATGCAGGCTACATGTCGAAATTAGCTTAAGAAAACACAAACGCATGTTAAAGGTGAATTAAGAAACAAAAAGCGTCTGTGCATTACGAGTCCTGATCACTCGATCTGAGACAATATCATGGCTATCGAGGCCTAATGAATTCATAATAATATCGTCCTGATATCTAAAGATAGTTTTAAAAACGAAACCATTAGTCAAATTAATCTTAAAATGTGTTCACTGTGTGTTGTATCTGTTTGTGCAGTTTAATTATACTCAGTATGAGAGTGTGTGACCACTGCCTACTGTGATAAAATAAGAACAGACAGAAACAGAAATAACTGAAGTGGCACTTTATTATTTACACAAATGTCATTTATTATGCTATTATTGCAAAATTAAAATTTCACTTATCATGTCATTAGTCAATATTATTCGATTGCGACGCCTCTGTTTCAGCCTAGCAGCTACCCACTTGAGGTCCAGCTATTTCCTCATTCTGACTATTGCAACATTAACCACAGCGACCAGCATCTTTGCAACAACTACAGAATAATTATGTGTGATTTGACTTCTCTAATATTATCGAGAATATCAGTAACTGGAACATTGAAACGTCATGTTTTTTGTTAAGTTCAAGGTAAAACTCTGGGAGCCTGTTTCACAAAGACTGAACTATGCCTGCTTCTAGCGCCGAATATTGCGCGTCATTTATCTCCGCTCCGTCTCAGCGTCTGATTCACAACAAGCATGGCGCTAATTACATGCCGACGCAAAACACGCCCAGCAAGGATAGCAGACATGAGCAATTTGCGCCCTTGTTACGTCAAATTGCTTCGTCCTGGTAGCAAAATAATATCAATCTACACGTGTGGAGGATTTCGCTGTCTGGTAAATCAAACAGTGATATTCGTGTTTTGAATCTACGAACTCAGAAACACGCCTGGCGTTACGACGCCTTCTTCTCCCAACATTCACAGCTGCCATGATCATAGCAAAGTGTGGCCGTGTGATGATGCACATTTTAAATGACGCGCAATCACCACGATGCTAAATATTTCACGTGCATGTCGCAAACAGCGCTTATCTTTGAGAATTGGACGCTTTTTGCCCTGGCATTCATTTACATAAATATGGTCTCTTTTGGACGCATAAAACTGCATCTAAATGTGGAAA
>JAPZDV010000025.1:5251604-5268680 GCA_029814665.1 Acanthurus lineatus
GCAGGAGTTTGCATTGACGATTACAGGCCCGTCATAATCGTGCATGGCCTCTTTGATGCACCAAAACAACTTGAAAAACTGACTGGCTACATAGAAAAGGTAGGACATATTCTCAGTCAAAAGAAGAAAAAATCATTAAAATAAATACTGAGGAAAAATGTTAATGTTATTTTTGGAGAGACCTCTGAAATTTGTATTTTATAATAGTCAAGAAGTCTTTAAAAAACTGACAGAAAAAAAGTATTTAGTTCTTCATAAAACTACAACAAAGAAATGCTCTGTTACAGTTTAAAGTTTTGCGTTAAATTGTTACTTAAGTAAATGAAGAAAAGAATCAGAATGAGTTTAAGTAATGATGGTAAAAATATTAATTAAACAGACTGAACAGTGATGCATCATAAGGTCAAGTAAAATAAAATGTGCAAGTAAAAAGTACTTTGCAGTATAGAAGTAATTCAAAACTGTACTTCAGTCCAGCATTGAGGTAAACGTACTTAGTTACATTCCAGTACTTAATAAAATTTGTCAATGAAAGTTTGTTTCACCTGTTTTGGCTGGACTTTTATTCATTTTCTGAACCTGGTCTCTTATATTTAACTCGACATGGGAGCCTCATATCATTTTAACTTTGTGAGCATCAGCAACAGTCAAGCAGGACCCTTTCAAGTTTATTTTAGACTTGTAAGCTGTAGATGTTACTGATTATTGTACACCCAGTCACACTTCAAGTAAGGGGAAGTGAAAGTCAGAAAGCAGTTTCAAGGCCATTATTTCTGTTCCTCTGTTATTTTCTAGTTTTTTTTTTTTCAATTTCAGTTTTGGTTTTGAAGAAGACTTTTGTATTTTAGCCTCACTTACATCATCATTTATCAATCTTGTAGTTTGCTGGCACTTGATCTAATCAGGAAAACTGTGGTTCTGTTAATCCTCCTCCTTCTGACTTCTTTTTCCTCATGTTGTGTTCAGGTGCATCCAGGCACTGAGGTGAAAGCGATCAGCTTGTACAACAACCTGGCCAGTCTGGCGCCGATGTGGAAGCAGGTCCAAGGCTTCAGGAAGGCCATCGACCCCATCATGAAAAATGCTCCTGATGGCGTCCATCTTCTGTGTTTTTCACAAGGTTCTGTCTGTCATTCACAAAGCCAATGTAGCACACACACGAATGCATACACTTACCTTTCTTGAGGCAAGTCAACAGAAAATATTTATATGGTACCATCAGAGTTTAAAACACTGAAAAGAAAGAGGAGGAGGATTTAAGTCTCATGCATTGGTTATGATCCTTTTTCAGCGTCCATCATTAGCTTGACTATATTATCAAAGTGTGATGATAAAAAACTTGAGAGCCACTTTAATTAAATTGGACTTTCATAGTTGTTTGTTTGCAGATATAGATGCAGTACACATTTCTACTGCTTCTACTGGAGCTTCAAGTAAATTTAATTTAATTTTTAAAGCTTTATCATTTATATCTAAAAGAAAAATACATAAAACACAGGAATGTACTGCAATAGCTTTAACTAAGAAGTTTAAACTGACAACTAATTACATTTTTATATATTTTTATAAGTGTTTGTGTCTCACTGGTTACTTCAAGCATAAAAAACAAAGGTCTTGTGAGCCAAAAAAGAGGCGTCATTTAGTCTGAAAGGAACATAGATAAATACTTAATCCAAGATAATGTTAGAAAAATCAGGATGTTAAATAACTTGCTCATGCTGAATACAAGGACAATGAGAGATTACACAGAGCAAAAGAGGAGTCAGTGTCCCGAAGGTCAGTTTGATAAAGTAATCAGAGTATTTCAGTACATGCAGGAATACGCAGTGCAAAAAAGAAAAGTCTCATTCGTCTTTCACAAAGTCTCTCCTGCTCTTTTTACAAATACACAGACAAACAAACATGCAGCTGTGCAATGCAATGTAAATATTTAACCCACATATTGTCGTAGTTGTGCACCCATACACTCCTCTTTCTAATCACACACACTTTACAAAACATGAGGGACGGTATCTTCATACAACTGACCTTCAACTTCCGCTACCATTTTTCTAGCAAACCAAGACAAGTGAACAGTTCATGGAGATTTATATTCTAATGTCTTATGCATGTTTTTTTGTTCTTAAAAATTCAGAGAAAATACAGAATAAGTGAACAAGGAAAAAAAAGCATTTCCCATAAGAAACACCAAACTTTAAATCTTAGCATGGACTAGCCGTTGTTTTTGTTGTTTTTTTCACCAATGGCCTGAAAATTAAGTGTTATTATCGACATCTGTGTTTTATACTGTGACAAAAGCCTTTTGTGAAATGATGATAATAGTACATAAAATTTTACAATTACACTTTAAAAGCAGCAAAAGATGGTAAATAATGAGAAATGCACATTTGAAGCCCTAAATGACAAAACTGCCTCATTAAAGTTTATGATTTACAGCATGGAAAACCCTTTATGCTAATACAGATACTAAAATAATTACTTCAATGGAGAAAAAAGGGAAGAAACGTGTGAAAGAACAACAGAGAAGTGGAAGTAAATATAGATATTCTCCTGCTAAATAAGCTGTGATCCCCCTTATTAGAAACAGCACTAGCCTGCTAAGTCACAGAATGATTAACCGGGTCCACAGTTCACGCGAAAAAATGCAAAAAGCAAACTGCTTCATGTCCATTCCTTTAATTTATAACCAAATTCCTGCTAAATGACATTTCCCATCAGCCTCAGCTGTGCTTTTATTAGAAAATAAATGCAGAGTTACACAATAAACATACTCAACAAGTTATACCAGCCAAACATGTCAGCATTGTCTTTTAAGAATATAATCACACCAAGGTTAGCTAGCAAAAAACACTAATAGATACAGTCTCAGCTGCTAGCATGGTTCCATGGCTAGCATTCAATATACTGCCCTTTTTATTCTCTTCTTTTTAATTGTGCTCCTTTAAATTTCAGAAAGTGGTTGCAAGTCTTCATCACATATTTTTAAACATATCAGCTGCAAAAAGTAGAAATCCCAATGGCCCAGTGTCAATTAATAAAATAACTATACATAAAATTTAAAAATAAACCTTTATAGCCCCACCTGTACACAAACAATAACCTTATCCAGAACAAATGTGTTGGCAAAAATTCAGCTCAAAAATCGGCTTCATAAAAACAAAACTCAAAGTGTGGATTAAGCACAAAATATATGAAAGTGTATTCAAAAATTGCTTAAGATCTGAAGCCAGAGGGTTCCTGCAATAAGAGGGATCATTGCATCAGATCATATACAAGGCCTTTGTACTGGTTTGCCTGAACTCTCTTAATGTTTGACGCCTCTTTTCTCTCTCCTTTATATTTTAAGGTGGTCTGATTTGTCGAGCACTTCTCGCCACGACTCCGGATCACAATGTGCACTCCTTCATTTCCCTGTCATCACCCCAGGCCGGACAATACGGAGGTCAGGAGGCATAATTTTATGCTTTAAACATGTGCAACCCTTGTCTTCCAGAGAACACTGACATTTTATGACTTTGTTGACCTTGGGTGAATTAACAGTATTGATTTGTGGTCGACCCTCATTTGCAAAAAACTGTATTTTTTCATTGTCATTGTCTGCAGTCACAGATTACCTGAGGAGGGTTTTTCCAAAAAGCACGAAAAAGACGGTGTATCGTTTTTGCTACAACAAAGTTGGACAGAAACTGTCTGTTTGCAACTACTGGAAAGGTGAGCATGAGGAAGAAAAAGGGTTAATTAAAAAACGAAAAAAAAACAAAAATATTAACTGTAACTGAGGAGAATCTGCAAACTAATTTATTAAATTCAACAGATTTGTATTTATTTTTTCTCCACAGACCCCCACCATCTGTCCCGTTACGTGCAGAGAAACATTTTTTTGGCAATGCTTGATGGTGACAGAGCTAACAAAGACATGAAAGGTAACGGAGTGAGTGATTCACGTGACATTTATTAGCTCTGTAAAAATGTGCATTTCAAGGGACAATAATCATACATTTCTTAATTACACTTCCTCAGCATGGAGGGAAAACTTCCTACGCATCAAGAAGCTTGTGCTGATTGGAGGACCGGATGATGGCGTCATCACACCGTGGCAGTCCAGGTTTGACTGGCATCAGTTTTTTATCATATATACTCAGTATGGATTTTTATTCATTTAAATGTGTGAATAAATGTCATTTCTTGGTGGAAATAGTCACTTTCAACAGAGACTATAGAGTAAGAAGAGACACACCACTCAATGCATTTTGAATGGGAGTCTATGGGGGGAATTCGTAAAGACAAAGATGGTGGTTATATGTGCATATCCCGGCTCTCCCCACCTAAAAGTAATCATTTGCTCTATAGCCATTAAACTGTGTGTCCGTACTTATGCATGTGTAAAGTAGAGCTTTACGGCAGTTCAGGTCAACTAACGACCTCAAAATTAAGTGTTTAGCATCCTTTTGTAGACACAGTAAACAGTATTGACTTAGCAGCGTAGCATTTAGGTTAGCAAAAGCTTTCTCATGTATATGTTGATGATGGCACTCAATCTCTTTCAACGGCTCTGTCTGGATTGGTTTGTGTCGTAAAAAAGTAGTAGAGATATAGATTAGGAAAAAAACCTGTTTTAAACATTATTTTGAAGCAAAGACACAAAACTTTTTAAAACGGTTTATAAAAGATTTCACTGTTGAATCTATATATACAGTTTTTATATCCAAATGTCCACTAAGTTGCAGAAAAAAACGTACATATAAAACGAACAACAGAAGAACAAAAAGGAGTTTAAAAAGTAAGAGGATTCGTTCGCCCTCGTCCCCTCTAGAAATGAAGGTCAGGGTTTAGGTGGGGAAATCGGTACATCAGCAAAACCTTCAAAATGTGCGTTTGTGACCTGTTTGGTTAAGAAAGCTGCAGAGGTTTTGCAGCTTCTTCACCTGAACTGACCGTTTCCTCTTTCTCACACAGCCACTTTGGATTCTATGACAGCGATGAGAATGTTGTAGACATGAGGAACCAGGAGGTATGTTGCAAACCAATTTATGTACAATATTGTGCTCGTAACCTGTGGTTATTTTTTATAACTTCCATTGAATAAAAACCTTTCCTCATTTTCTCATCAGGCCCTCTGCCAAATATTTCATGTCTCTCTTTCCTCCTGATCTGTAAATAACCCGCCCGTCTCTTCTTCTCTACTACTAAAAGTTTTACAAGGAGAACACGTTTGGGCTGAAGACACTGGATGCTCGTGGAGATGTGTCGCTGTGCATTCAGTCTGGGGTGAAGCACGTTCTGTGGCACTCCAACTTCACGGTCTTCATGAGCTGCATTGAGAAGTGGCTCACATGAAAGCAACCATCCAAAAAAACATGCAAGAGATGCTAATGCAAGGTTGTACTCGACTCAAACTAGGACTATGCAACAAAATGGTTAGACACTGTTACACGCTGCTGCAAATAGAAGAAAATAAAGGCTTAAGCAATTGCATTTTGCATAAAACTTAAAGCATCTATGCTAACTTCTGAGAAGCTGCCGTTGTGGTCGTTGAATAAGAAACCACCTTTAGCTGCCACCAGTTCTTCTTAGGATCTCGTTGGTTTAGATTCATGTGGTTCAGCCTCAGGCTCATAACTTGAAGCCTGGCAGGAATGATTCTTGCTCACGGGATCTCATGTGATCATGTTAATCAAGCTGCCAAGGTTCACCTGCTGGCAAGAAAAAAATTAACATTCCATCCACTAGAGGTCACTCACCTCCTGCTGTTAAAAAGAGGTGTTTGTGTAAGATCATATAAACAGCACACAGTGGGCTCAGTAAAACAGTATTTAAATATTGAAAGTCCATATGTCCAGATTTTTCACATTATATAAATTCTTTTCAAAATAACAATTTAAAATTAAAACACAATGTACTTTTTACCTCCAGGTTATAAACAAACTTTGATGAAATGAATAAGGATCAATGAAAAATATTATTATTTTTAATGATGCATTTTTGTCCAGACTTTTTATTAGAAACAGATTTTAAATGTAGGAAATATCTGCCTTTTTTTACTTTCTTGTGAAGGAAGAAAGCTTTTGTACACAACCACAACTGCATGCTCTTGCGATTTCCATTAAATATCCTTAAATGGTTCTTAATATTACTGGTTATGGTCTGAAGGGACATAGTGATCCAGCAATGCAATAACAAATGATTTGCTGCCCCCTGGTGGTGGTTCATCATATGTTGCTGTCTTGTAAAGGGTAAACTCAAAATATTTCACAAAGCTTTGAAACCTGTTTTGTCTTCAACTCCCTTGGGATGAAACTTTTATTCATGTTGTTTTTCTGGGTTCCAGCACACAGAAAGCAGCTCAGTTACATCTGATATGTGATATCTGTTTCAGCCAAATGTATTCTGGTGTTTAAGGATCCTTTAAGAATATTTGAAATGCTGTGCTTTATATGTATTAAAGTACTTTTGTAGAAGCATAAAAATTGTTGGTATGTTTGTTTATTTTATTTTTTACTGAACTGAGATTCATCCTGGATCTATTACCTCTGACAATGTTAACTACAATACTGTTAAATGGGGCTTTGGGAAATAATCACACATAAAAAAATTAAATTTGCCTTGTTAGTCCTGAGTTATAAATATTGACTGTTTGCAAGAATAGAACAACTTCTACAGGTTAACGAATATTAATGCACAATTCCTAAATTAAATGTTCTTTTTTTACTGTTAATAACATTTACACTTGCCTCAAATGTCTTTTATACTATTTAAAAAACATTTAAAAAATCATGTTATTTCATATAATTGTCACAATGTCTCTTAAGCTTTTCCTGATAAAATATAATGTGCGTTTAGCCCCCGAATGTACATGACCCATATTGACTCTTTTGTCCTTTACACATACATGATTACATCAAAGCTGTATAGAGGTTGTGATCAATCGACTAATCCGATTGATTTTCCTTAATTAACTGATTCATGGGGGGTTGAGTTGTGGATTCAGAGGGAAAAAATGAGTTCTTCCTAATTGGAAACTTCTCTTTGTAGACTTCATATGATAAGCAATTCCAATACTTTTCCATTTTATTAACAGTTTTATGTGTCAGGATTAGATTTATGTGATATGCTGCTAAACTGGTGACTTTCTATATGTTTGCATTGTACAGACTCCATGTATTGACAGCCCATAATTACCATGTGTTTGCACTGTACAGACAGACCATGCGCGTGTTTCATAGACTCCCTGCAAGTACATGTCATGCAAACATCATCATTTCGAGGCAAAAAGTGTTTTAGTAACCATTTGAGATCATTTTTGCTGATTAGCCGTCGATTCAAATCATTGCAATTCAAATCTGTCCCACTTTCCGCGGTGTCCCTGAACTCATCCCGGCAGAAACTGGACTCCACAGCTGAACATCAGCGGTTATTACTGTTTTGTGTTGCAGAAGCTGTTGGGAATAGCAGCGTTAACAGCGTTAACCTGCTGTGGATCAACTGCACCGTGTGTGTTTAACATGCACATGTTATTAAAAAAAAGTCTCCCAGCCAGTGTTTGCGGACCTCCTCCTCGCGCTGCTCCAAACAGGTACGGCCGATGACGTCAGCAAGGTGACACCCACCGCCTCTCCTTCTGCTGCTCCGGTGTGTTGCAACGCGACTTCAGCTCGGTTCCCGGTGGAGATTTGTTCTGTAAAAAATCTCGTTATCTCATACTTACATTTTGTGTGTGTGTGTGCGTGTGTGTCTCATTTCGCTTCATTTACTATGAGACAACCATGAAGATTTCCTGCTCGCGCGGCGGACTTTTAACTTTTGACACGTTCAGCGCGTGACGCCCGGACGACTCAACCGTAAGTCTACGTTTCAACATGATAGCTGGTTATTTGTGGGGGTCGGTGTTTTTACCGAACCGAGCTGATCTGAGGACGGTCTTTATTTCCGTGCCTGCGTGCTGAAACCCTGAAGCTCCACTTTCACGGGCTGACGTCGCTTTGCACCTCAGCCGCTTAAAATAGAATCAAATAGACGCGAGTTCAACTATTTTCCACCGTGTGATGAAGAGTTTCCCTCGGGACACATGTGGCAAAGCCTTTGTGTTTCCAGGAAAAAATGTTTTCTGCTGTTCAATCACTGTTGGCTGATGTTCTGTCTGAGGTCATGGGTACAGCATGTCACTTTTATGCTTTTTAATCCACTGTCTCCTTTCAGGAAACACAAGTTCAGTTTAAATTCATGAGGCTGGATTGTTCAGTTTTGTCTTTAATGGAAGGGTGTCTCCTCTGTAATCTAAAAAGAGATTTGCTGCCGTCCTGTGAGGGTCGGAAGGTTCATGGACGGACTGAAATGTTGAAGAGAAAGTTTCATTCATGGACAGACAGACTGACTGTCAGCGTGGCTCAAGGTCGACGTGTCCCGCCCTGTGCTGTAAACACACCGGGCAGCTGTGAGCAAACCGGCCAAAACATCCACACAAAACATAAGCCAGAAACACCAGAGAAACACGAAATATGTCAAACTAAGGGAGGTCGGATGAGTCAGTCTTACATCCTCAGACCCGTTTTATTTAAAAAGAGCTGAAAAATTATGAGTTTCAGCACCTGGCATCAACTTAAACCAACCTTCTTAGAAAAACACAGCCAGATGTTCCATTACAAGCAATGTTCACTTCAAACCTTTGCTGTAATGAACACAGTGACAGTAAAACAGAGAAGAGACACCGGTTTAACCTGCTAAAGGGGTCAAAAGATAAATCTGTGGGGTCATTTTTCACATTAGTAATCTGATACTGAGAATGAGGAAAATAGTGAAAATGTTCTAATAAAGAGCCAAGTGTCTTGTTTTGTCCGACCAACTGCTTAAAACAGAAAGATATTCAGAAAAGGACAAAATACAACAGAACATATTCTCATGTAAGAAGTGGGTTTAATGACAGTATGTTTATGAGTTCTCTTTAAAATATTTACTAAGATAAAGAAAATGTCATCAGTTTTGTTTGTATCTAATTTGGCTGCTTCTTTCTATTCTAAATGCAAATGTTCTTTTTTGTTTTCTAATTTAAATAACCTGTTTGAATTTAAAATTTACTATGTATGTCTGCAACAGACTGTTCGCATTTTAGTTTTTTCTATTTCTTTGTATTCTAATTTGGGTATTAAATAAAAATAGAAGAGGATACTGGTGAAGAAAGTTGTTGTGCTGTTGTGCATCTGAGAAGCTGTGAGAACGTATTTTTGGTTCCTAATTAAAGGTGGCAAAATTACTGACAAAAAAATGGATATGGCTGTCTGTCGACACTTAAAAAAAGCCCAAGAAACTGTAGCACAGCCCCCCCTCCAAAAAAAATTGGCTATAAATCTCGTTTTGAGTAGAATTTAGGTTTTTCTTTTTTCTTCCTCTGATAATCATCTTGTCATCCTTTGTGAGTTTTGTGGGAACCAACACTGTAAATACATTCCTGTCTCTTCTGTTTTGATCCACAGTGAACTTCAGCATCCATTGGACAACAAAGGGGACAGAACCAGGCCTCCGTCCATGATGTCCGCCAGAGGTAAAAACGACTTGTGTCGAATATGTGGAGGAGCTCTGCAGGGAAACCAAAGACGGTGGCTGTTTGGGGGCCAAAACAAGAAGTCTGGTCCTCCTCAGACCCCAACTGAGTCCCTGAGAGGAGGAAGTCTGTCCCGGTCCTCGCAGAGCAGCCCCTGGGGTGAGCAGAACGGAGTGAATAATAGTTTTTTATCACATATTGTTTATTGGTTTGAACTAACCTGTTTTTGCTCTTCACAGGCAGCACTATTTCTCTGGGCTCCTTGGGGTCTCTCTCCAAGTCCCAGTTGTCCCTGAACTCCTCGTCCAAAGGGCTGGACCTGCTCTCGGTGTTGACCCACATCCTGGGGCAGTCGGTACCGCGAGGCAGCGAGCATGGCGAGTTTGTGTGTGGCAAATGCGTGTGTGTGCTTGAGCGGGTGTTCAAGTTCGACACGGTGATATCCAGGGTGAGGGTGCTGTCGTCCGAGAGGCTGCAGAAATTGATGCAGGAGAGGGACAAAATCAGACAGTGGGTGCGTCAAAACTACCAACAGAGACACCCACGGGACTTTGGGAGCCGCGGCAGCACCAGCGAGGAGGACGGAGAGGCGGAGAAGGAGGGCTACAGGGAGATGCTGAAGGAAAACATGGCGCTCTCAGAGTACGAGTGCTGGTCCGAGAGGTGGGACACATGTCCGTTTTTTATTAGAACGGGTAAAAGATGCAGGAAGGGCAAAGGATGCGAAGGCTGTGATTCCTTACGGGTGTCCGACTCAGATTATGAATCTGTTTGCGGGATCCCTCGCCACTTGCCTTTCCAGCCCTTCTCTCCATTGGCATTGTCGCGGGATAAATCCCAGAGCATGCCCCTCCACTGGCAGAGGATCCCGTCCACCTGCTCCAGCCCGTCGTCGCTGACCGGGTCCGTTCTTTCCTTACAAGCATCTTCTCGCACTGAGTCCATTCAGTCTCTGGACTCTCTTGACGGCAACGACCCGTTTGACTCGCCCGGTGCTCAGTCCGCCGGCTTTGTCCTGAAGGAGCTGAGAAATATTGAAGGAAAGCCGATCAGTTCGCCATCTGGAAGTCGGATCCCAGTTCTGGGCATGAAGAACGGCAGGTTCTCAGGAAAAGCTGGAGAGACGGTGTCGCCCTCAGTGAACAGGGTGCTGAACTTTGGAGGGAGTGTGGAGAACGGAGAGGTGGAGATGGATGGAGAGGAAGGAGATGTGCTGACAGAACTAAGGGACGAGTTCGTGCCTCTGCATCGAGAGGTAAAAGTTTCATTCCTGTCAGACCAAACTGTTGGCTTTTAAAAATGCTCAGAATGTATGTATGAACGAGAGAACTCTGAACAGATGCTGGGTGTGCTGGTGGATGTAAATATTGACACAGTGTGTGCTGTAAAATGTAATCCGGGAGCAACCAAGGCCAGTCGAGCACTCCGGAAAGATTAAAACTAAACATTTTATTTCAGTTTTTCATTAAATAAAACCCTAACCTGTGTTATATCTCTCAAATCATTTATTATTTCAGAGTAAAACTGGCAGGCTTCACCACGCCATCGGGCACCTGCGAGGCCAGCTCGACCAAGCTGTGTCCCGCATCAGGACCCTGGAGGCCGAGCTGAAACGTGGGAGGAGCACACCAGCTGAAGTCAACGGATCAGACGACTGGGCCTCTGTGAGTGCTCAGCTTCTTAATCAGTTTTATGTCTGAAAAGAGGTCTGACTTTCTGGGAAGTTCGTTTATTAACTCTCGTCAATCAGCTCATTAAGCTGAACATAAAGATTGATAACAAGGTAAATCTGCTCACGTTGTCCGAAAGGAAACAAAGTCCATCCACCAGCACCTCTGAAGTTCACTAATTAAAGGGCAGGTTCACAAATTTTCAAGTCTTAACAACATTAGTCAGGTGCCCATGTGTACACTGGAACAGGTTTGGCTTGCTGCGATCATTCTGCCTCTTCGTAGGAACCATTAAGTGATTATTACAGAATGCAATAACACCGTCAGCAACGGAGGACACGACTCGCAATTTTTGCATCCCGAACTTAAGTTTGAGATTTATGCCTCCACAGGGCCGATAAACATACATGCCAACGATTAGAATTTCAGTTTCACCATCTAAAAGGCTTTTATTTTTTACACTGTATATCTTAAGAGTCGAGGCAGACATGGATGTAAACTGCAACTTGACTATTTTGTGAAGCCAGACGACCACAAGGCTTTAACTCTAGTTAGAAGAAAGAAGCTTTTATAAAACAAAATTTTCTTTTTAATGGCCTTTATGAACAGTAGGAATGACTTAACAACAGCAAACAAAAACTGTCTTAATATACTTAAGTATTTCACCACCTGACTATTATAAGTAAGACATGGAAGAAAAAATGTTAGCTAATATTTAACATGTTGCAACTAATTAAATCCTGTACGAGAAAAAGTCCAGGACAAGATGCCTGTAAAGCCACAAAAATTCTTACACAAGTTTTTAAAGGTATAACAGCAGTTTGAGTTCTCATGTAACTTGGCAGATGTAATTCTGCTAAATTATTATTTTCCAGAAGACGCATAACAACAGTTGTAGCAAAGTAATATTTATGAAAACAAATCTCAAATGTGTAATTACTATGAAAAGATTTTAGTGCTTATTGAATCGATTGGTTTAAGTTGTGATGTAACAGACCTTTACGCACACAAAAAACCACATGTTTATTTTTTAACAGCTGTCATAAAGGTGATTGACTCTAACTTTTTTTTTTTTTACATAAGAGAAACTGGTTTAAGACGCGCTGCAGCTCCTCGGTCACGTGTCCAAACAGCTTCATAAACCACTCTGTGGATGTTTACCGAGCACAAATATAGCATTGTAAAAGGAATGAAGGGCGGGTGTTTTTTTTTTTTCTGTGCCTGTGGAAAGGTGTGTTCATGTTTCTTTACCCGCACAGGAAAAGATAAAGACACACACACACACACACACACACACACACACTCCGCCTCTCTCTGGAATCTTCCCCGACTGGTGGAGTTTGCCTCGAGCTCAGGAGTCTTATGATAGTGGATATCATCAAACGGCCTCTCAGCTGCTTTATTCAGCCCGTGTCCACATGACCTGAGCTCTGTCAGAGCCAGAAACACAGTGTTTCACATTATAAGTCCAATATTAGTAGGAATTAGTGTGAAATTTGTTCGAGCAGCAGGTTTAAGAATAGAAGTGTTTGGTATATTCATAGAAATATCCTTATCAGTGCATTTTTGAAGGTAACTGACTGTATTGGACCACTGTTGTTACCAACTGAATCAGTAACTTACTGATGTGCTTACTCAAGTACCAAAGAAAGAAGATGTTGACTCTGACTGCAACCAATGATTGTTTTCCTCATTAATAAATGTACTAACAATGCAATCAATTAGGCCTTTACCAATACTTATCTAACCTATATGAATCATTTTATTCATAAAATTGCAGAAAAATTACACAAAAATGCCTGTTGAAGCATTCAAAATGACATTTTTAGGTATTGAATGTGTCCCGCCTGCAGTCAAAAGCCCAAAGATATTCAGCTCATAATTAAACTAAACTCAAACAGCAAACCATTACATTTGAGAGGTTAGAGAGAAATTACTGAGGCTTGTGCCTGAAGAATGGCCAAATATTACCCTAGAAAAGGCATTAAAAAGCACTGATTTACAAATATCTAAGCATAGGTAAGATACTGGGAGCCATAATGGAAAAACTTTAAGTAATCCATTTTCATATCTGTCTGTTATATCATTTAAGTAATTTTTAAAACAAAAAACCCAGGTATTTTGAAGTTTACAGGCCCCTAAATGAGAGAATTGCCGCTTTTTCTGGTCTTACAGTGAATATAAAATATTCTGATTTTTGACTGTTTGTTGAATAAAATGAGGATTTTAATAACCTCATCTCTTCTCCTGGATGCTGTGAACTTGTACTGTTTTCTGTTGTTTTAAAGCAAAATGATTAATCAAGAAATGAATCCTTAGTTGCCGCCTTAAATCTCAGCTGTAAGGACCTGGTGTATGTTTTAGTCATTGCTACCCCAGAGTCGTCTCATTAAAACCTCAGTTTGATCTGCAGCTCAGACTTGTGAAAAGAAACCATTATCCTTTGTTTCTCCTCCAGCTGGTCCAGGAGGAGGAGGGTGGTGGCGGCGCCCCGCTGCAGAGCCTCGGTCACTCGCTGCACAGCCGGGAGCGTCTGATCCAGGTGGGTGAGGTGATGAGGGCGGACAGGACTCGGTCATGCACACAGCAGTACGATCCTCCGCCACTGCTGGGACACTGGCTCAAAGCTCACTGGAATGTTGTTTGTCTTTGGAGTCACTGCACGCCCTTAAAGTGGCAGCGCCAAAAACTGCTTCTACATCAGTTTGTTACCCACAGTGCACTTTGTTTTCTTAAGCTGCCCTTATTTTTTTTAGAAGCCGGTTACATTAATGATTTACAGCAGGAGCTTTTTTGGGACGTGGCAATCATTATCAAAGTGACAGCTTGTTTCTAAAGCAAATAGGACTCTTCTGTCAGGAAGACAACCAAAGATTTTTTTTAATTTAATCTGGAACAAATGTGACTTAATGAATAAACGAGTCACAGCTTACCAAAGATTATCAATGAGTGACTGTGGAACAAAGTCCTGTATTTGTTCCACTGATGGAAAATGTGCAGTGATGGTTTGTTTCTGTGCCACAGAACTGACATGTTTTATTTGTGAAAGGCTTGTATTTGTGATAAAGATTGAATGAGAAGATCAATACCACACAAATATCTGTTACATTTAAAGCTGTAGCTAGTGGCTTCTTAGCTTAACTTAGCACAAAGACTGTAAACAGGGGAACAGCTAGTGTTGCTCGGTCCAAACTTCACAAAAACATAGTGTATGTTAAGTTGAAAATATTTTGGGTACTGGTAGGTGGATTTTGTTGCTTTTGGACCGAGCTAGGCCAGCTGTTTCCCAGTACTTTCAGTCTTCATGCTAAGCTAAGCTAACCAGCCACTGGTTTTAACCTCAGACTGCAGAGTGGTGTTAATCTTGTCCTCTAACTTTTGCCAAGAAAGCAAATGAAGATTGACGTTTCTTTCAAAATGTTAATCTATTTCTTGAAGATCTGCAAATTCTTTAGCTGTTTTCTTAAACATACAATCATAAATACAGCAATTTAATCAAAGATTAGCTGTTTATTTACTGAAGAACATTGAGATGAATAGCCAGTGAATTGTATTAAAAAAGAAAACCATGTTCCCAATTTATTAAAACAAGGTTAAGTTTTCTTAACTCTGCCTTTTTCTGAACTTGCACAGCGAGTCTTGTGGTTTTAAACATATTTTGGCCGATTTTAACAGATAGCTTTAGGATGAGTAATAAGTAATGTTGATGGCACTGTAATTTATAACTGCACTGTTTAATATGTGCAGTGCTTCTTGTTTCCATATGTATCAGCCTGGCTCTGACCTCTACAGTGTATTATCATTTGGCTCACATTATTATGACCCTGTGCATTGATTTATGCTTGAAATTGCTTCACAAGCTTTGAATCTTAAAAAAAATCTGCACTAAGATAAACTCAAATATAAGCCGTCCAAATCAAATAAACTGCACTCCAAGTGTTTTTCCTTATCAGTGCTGTTAAATGAGTGTGTTTTTAATTTTGCACGAAGCTGACTGGTATCTTCTGCCTTCCAGGAGTGTATGGGTCTGATTAGAAGACTGTGTGTGGAGGAGGAAGCTGGGACCGAGCTCTCCAACAAGCTGACTGAGAATCTGAAGGAAACTCTCTCCGACAACAAGGTTAGAGGCGAAACTGTCCTGATCGTCGACATTAAGAGGTTAACTCTGCTTGCAAGGACACAAAAACTCACTGAAGCATATTAGTTATGGGCAGCCTGAGCAGAAAGACTTCTGGCTGATAGTCATTGGACTCGATCCTCCCGTCCCCGAAGGATTTTGTATGAACAGTGCAGATCTTGTGATTCGGTACTTTTTACTACTTAAGGCCTGCAGGAGGTTTACCGGTCTATTAGTAGAATGCAAGTGACTTTCCTTTCCACATATAAATCAGGTTGATGTGTTTGATAAATTATTCCTTTTAGAGAGTTTTAGCCTTGTCAGTGCGCCTGAGAGTGCAAAAACAAGGCTGCAACTCACGGTTGTTTTCTTTATCAGTCGATCAGCTGATGGCTTTTCTGTTTTAACAGTCAGAAATTCGTGAAAAATGCCAGTTTTAAATTACCCAAGGCTCGGTGTTACATCTCTCGTAGCCCTTTTTCCAGTTTGGTGCCAGTTTGCAAACCCTTGTTTGAATGGTTCAGAGCATTTCGACCAAATTATACTGGTTCTGAACCCAAAAAGTTAGTTTTAAACCGGCACCTAAAAATAGCAGATTTTTCAGTGCAAACTGTGACGACATAAATGGACACGTGACAATCCAGAGAGAGAGGAATAAGATGATGACGATGAACAACAGTAAAAACTTGGGCCTGTTCGCAATGTAACGTAATGGATCCGGTGCCTGAACCAGAGCTGCTTTGGTTGAAAAGCATCTTTTTTGTGTTTTTGTGTCCAATTAGCAGTCAGAAAGCCTCTTTTTAAACATTAGTTAAACATCTCATGTGTAAATCTAATTTGTTTTTGGGATCTGCAGGCTGCTCTGGAGACTCTGAGGTCCGAAACAAATGAGAAGATGAAAGACATGGAGAAAGAGATCGAGGCATTGAGGAAGGCTGGAAGAGACCGAGAGAAAGACCTGGACACCCTCAACACTGTGTTGCAGTGCAACCAGGATATCATCAATGTGAGAAAACACACACACTCACACTCCAGAGATGGAATTTAATGGCTTCTAAATACACACACACACACACACACACTCTTACTCCAGAGATGGAATTTAATAGCTTCTAAACACACACACACACTTTTTTACTACATCGTGTACATTTGTTCTTTCCTTCATGCAGTGTTGACATAAGATGTACCTGAGCTTTATTCAGATGAACCTGGGTTTTGTCTTTGCTCCAGGATCTGCGAGAAGCTCTGGTGGAGAAGGAGCAGCTGCTGAAGGAGGTGGAGAAGGAGAGGGAGGTGTGGAGGCAGAGGGACCAGGCCCTCAACACTGTCCTGCAGGAGAAGGAGGCCCTGATTGGCTGCCTCAAAGACGGGCTGGAGAGCCGTCAGAAAGATGCACAGGTGATGATGCAAACACCGGCGGTTTGTTTGCACGCAGAATATGCAGCTTTTTCCGGTCAGAGTTTGTAAACACACAATTCAAAATTGACAGAAAAACCACACACCTGCTGCCCCCTGACACACACACACAACTACAGCAACCTACGTAACCTACGGAGGGACTACAGAAGAATGTAAATTTGTTGTAACTCGTGTTGACCGGAGTGGCTCATGTGTTTGACAGAAAATTATTCAAAGCCAGTCAGCACTACGGATCTCACGAATATTCTTTTTTTTTTTTTTTTTTTTATTTTTACAAAATTAAAAAAAAAATTTTAAGAATTTTAAAAATGGCCAAATGCGTGGGGGGTTTA
>JAPZDV010000025.1:5268820-5279028 GCA_029814665.1 Acanthurus lineatus
AATTTTTTTTTAACTCTTTTTTACGGTTTTGGCAATTTTTTTTTAATTAAAATTTTTAAATCCACTTAACAATTAGGTTATTAACTATTTTTTTTTTTTTTTTTTTTTTTTTTTCTTTTTTCAAAATGTAACATAAAATTATTAGCATTGTTCAAAAGGACAACTTCCTGGGTGGGTTACATACACTGTAAGCTACGTAGTGCACTACGTAAGCTACGTAGAAACATTATGTTCCAATGCAACAGATATCCTGATACGTTAGCAGGCTAATTAGGCTAATCTCCAGCACTTATTTATCCAACAGAAAACAGGCCAAATCCAGAGTCACTCTGGTTTTAAAAGGACTTTGGTCCGCTCTGCGTTTTGCCTCACTATGTTAACACTTCTTTGCTGCCATGTCCTCCATAAACTTATCTTTTGCTATGTGGCCGATCAAGATTATTTATGTCCTGCACTTCCATTGGCTGCCATTGTTCTGCACCATCCACCCAAAGGTTTCCACCCAAAAATGTCCCAAACACAACAAAACAACGAGAAAATAAGAAATACAGTCAGAGGGCAGCATATCTGCAGAAAAACACACCACCACACACTTCTAGTGGGTCATTAAAAATGATTGAGAGAGATTTCTTTTTTACGAGTCCATACATTGTTTTTTAAGAAAATCCTGCATATTATACCTTTAAATACATACAAACACACACATTTAGTTTTCTCTGAACATCATGCTCCTACTGTCCAGCCGCCATAATCCACATGAGAAAAGAAAGGAGAGGATAAAATGTTAACAGGCTCGTCTGAGTCGCCTTAAACTATTAACAGCAAAAACCGAGTGCCTTTTACTTTAAATTTAAGATTGTATGCACAGCTTAAGGCTGAAGGAACCACTCAGTCATAGTATTTAACTTCTCCTGCATGTTTAAAGTTAGTACAGCATTTTCGGTTAATTGGTTCACTTCTGGGAATTTCACTTTTTAACAGAAAGTTGCAGAACTTTTACTCTTTGTATTGAAAGAGGAACCTGTTCTGCAGTCCTTTCAGTCTCAGAGGAGGTTTGTCTGTAAATACTGACTGCAGTGACCAGGGGGGAAACTTTTTGCTCACAACATATCATTTTCCTCCAGGCTCCCTCTGACTCTGTGATTGGTCAGGAGTCGGCTGGGGGAGGAGCTCAGCTGGCAGCCTTGTTGGAGGACAGAGAGAGAAACAGCGACACCTTGTGTAAGGAGGTCACAAAACTCACTGCAGCCCTGCAGGAGTACAAGGACATGGTGCAGGTGGGAGATCTGACAGATTTATACATTATGGAGGAAATTTAACTCATAATGATAAATAATAAATAACAATATAATAATACATTTTAAATGTGAATTAAAGATGGGTTTTATTACTGTACAATTTCTATGATTTGTTAGTAAATAAATTTATGATTTATGATATGGTGGTCAATTTTTCAACAGAAAAATAGGCAGCAACTTTTTTGATAAATTACTTATTGTTAATTTTTATTTTAAAGAGAAAATCATTTAAAAAAAAACAACACCACAACACCAGTTTTATGGATCATTTTGCTTTTTCACCAGAATCAGCAGGAGAGTCACAGTCAGATGGTTTCCTCCTTGACGGCTCAACTCAAAGACACTCGGCAGGAGCTGAGGGAGGCGGAGAAGGAGAAGAAGGAGGTTCAAAGAGCCTTGCAGAACAACAGAGAGGAAAGAGGGAGAGAGGAGAGGAAACTGAGGGAAAGTCTGGAGAAGAGAGACAAACTCATAGAGGTAAAATGCAGAAACCTGCTGCTTTTTTTGTCTCAGATGACCATCAGCATGCAGTCGGCCCGGATATATTTCATGCATGCATGTTGACAAGGAACATAACATGGCAGAAAATATTTTTTTGAAGGCCAAACAGTGCAAAAACATTTAAATGTCACAGGTTGAAAAGTGAACACATGTATTTATTCACAAATTAAAAATTGCACCAGTGTGAACTTTATCTAAACACAAATTCAGAGTGAAAGTTATGGAGTATTTTGTTGTAAAGGAGGAGAAAGTCTCAGTCTTCCATCTGTCACAGTTCAAACAAACTCTCGGTAAAAATGTCGTCATGCTGGTTTGGTTTGATCCGTCTGTAGTGATCCTCAAAGAAGCTTAATGCTTTTTGAGATGATTCATCAAGATACTTTTGTTGTCATTGTTATTTCACTGTGTGTCATTTCTGTCTGTCACATACCTCATACTTACCGCCTCAGTATGAGTATTTTAAATTTTTTTTTGAGAAGAAAACAAGAAAAGGAAAAAAACAGCCAGAATTTAAAAAATCATCCTGAAACACTCAAACTAAGTCAAAAAATCCCCCTTGAAATTTTCAACTATTTTTCTACATACAATAAAAACTTGGAAAATCCCAAACACACCAGTGCCAGACTGTGATATCAAAGCCTCTAAATCAAGTTTTGATGGCTTTATTTAGACTCACAGTCACTGCAAGAAAGTATTTTATAGAAAAAGATATTAATCTTTCACATCCTGTGGCCTTTGTAGAGCACTGTGCACTGTTTCCAGATGATATATATTTTAAATAAAATAATGCTAATTCCAAAAACTGTAGAAAATTAAAGCAAAAATTATGCAAGAATATGAGAATAGGATATAAAAAGTGAACATACGCTACAGTAATGAGATTACACTTTACAAGTAATCTGATGTGAAATGTGCAACAGCATCTTTTTTTATAGCCTTATTATGAATACCTGTAAAAGTGACTGAGATTATTTATTTTTCTACCTCACAGCAAATCCTGTTTGACGCTGAGGAACGGGACCATCTGTTCAGAGAGCTGCAGCAGAACCTGCAGAACAACCGAGAATCTCTGACGACCAGCAAACACACACTGTGAAAGAGGACCAACTGCACAAGAGACCAGACTACTTTTGCACTTTTCTGCACCACCTTTCAGCCTCTGCAGCATATTTATGGGGGTGTGCAAGTCTATTTATGTTTATCTCTAGACGTTTTTTTTGTAGGTTTGCATATGCAGACCTGCCTCGTTCAAACACAGGCTGAAGGAAAGTTTAATTTTCTACAAATGACTTTAAAACTCTCTGGAGTGAATCAGTGATTTCAGACTCGGAGAGTTCGGCTCGGCCTGATTGTTTTCAGTGTGGAGAGAAGTCATTTCTTCTCAGAGCTGGATGTTTGATACTTGATTTAAAACTCAGCTGATTACTGTATTTAGTTATTTGAATGTAATGGGTCGAATGATGAGACAGATTTTATTTCATGCAGTGGGGTTTGTTGCTGATGCAAACATTTCTGAATGGTGACATTAGTGGATGTGAAATGTGTTTGATTTGGGTACAATATTGCTTAAAGTTGCATCTTTTCTATAAAACTCTTCAAAATAGTCTCAGTCTTTTTTTGTTTACAGTGCCAGCTTAGCTCTCGTGGAGGAGGATACTTAGGACCAAAATAATATTTTTAACTGCTTTAATTTTCAGCTTTTTAAATGTCTCTCTTCTTGTAATTTTACTTTGAAATTCTTCTCAATTTCCTTCAGTCTTTTTTTTTTTGTTTATTTGTTAGTCTGGGACTCAAAACTGGAGACATTTTCTTACTTTTAGCTCAAGAGAATTAAACACTCTGATCACAGTTTATTAAGTCTGTGTTTTTTATTAAAGTTTGTGCATGTTTAGTGACAAAATATGACCTTCAAACCAAAACAAGTTCCAGTGTTAAAACCAGATTCTGTCTGTGCAAATGGTTTAGTTTCCCATTTTCTGGATGTAAAGTTAAATACATGGTAACATTCTGCACAACCAAAATAGTTGAGACCAAAATCAGTCTAGCTGAATAATACAGGTTTCTTTTTGAACACATAAGGATCAAATCTTGTTAAATAAAATTAAATTTCAAACATCTATCGCTTTACCTGATCTGAGAAAGGATGAATAAACACTACATCTGCCACTTTATGCATGAAATGTCAAAACTTTATCTCTAGAGATCAAATAGTTTCATCGGTGAGTGTTTATGTGCCATTTGAATCAGTTTAAAAATCAGGTCAATGATCTGAGCTGAAATACTGCAAATTAATAACTTGTCAGCCAACATCAGACAGGTCTAATACATTCAGCTCTTTATACAGAAAGGACACTTAAAATCTAACTAAGATGAGGGAAAAAGTTATCATGCTTTGTTTGACAGCTCGTATTTGACGCCCAATATTTGCTTTTTTAACACCAACGCGTTAATATTATCAGATTTTAGACCAATATTTAAATGCTACGGCTCAAAATCTGTCGCTTCTTTTCACACTTCATGATTTCAAATTAAAACATCAGACATGTTTGATGTGTATGATTCAAAAACAGGAATCCAGTTGATCCGGATCCGCCTTGAAACCGCAGGATCGTTCGTGCAGATCCCCTGTTCAGACCAGCCTCCCGGTAGTTAATCATTAATGATGAAACAACCGGAAGAGTTTCATGTCTGTTCGACCTTTAGACGTGTTTCAACTCAGATCATGTAACTTTTCTCCTGTTATCTCAGTTTGCACATCATCCGCTGCTTCCTCTCCTTGAAGCGCAGTGACAGAGAAGCGCAGGCGCACTGAAAAGCCTGATGTCTGGATGGAAATTAACTGGAAATGCATTTATGGAACAAAATGACGCTTGAAACCTGAAAAAGCAATCCTGTAAAAGCCAGTGTTGAATGACAGTGCCCCCTGTCTTCTCCCAATCACCACACTGCTTTGAGTTTCTTGTTACTTCAGGAACTGTTGCTATGGAGCTGATACCTCAACACCCCATACAAAGTTTTCACCCTGAACGCCTCACGGTGGCTTGAAGTTGAGGATTTTTTTCTTGTATGTAAAGATTTTACTGCTGACATGTCATTTGGAGAGGAGCCCATGTGAAGGGATGCAGGTGCAGTCGGTGCCTCTCGGCTCCGTCACCGTCGGGCCGCAGTCTTGGCGCGACGGGACGTTCCGCTCCATTCGGCGGGCAGAGCGCCTGGTGCGGCAGACTCGAGCCGGGCGGTCCGGGACCTGCAGCCGGCCGCGGAGCTGCAGCGCCACCGCCGGTTTATCTCCAAAACGCACGGACGGCACAGCGGAGACAACCGAAGACAGGATCACAGGAGGAGAATGCGGAGAAGGTCGTGACTCCGTCTGCAGAAAAAAGATGTCGAGGCCTCAAACTACGTGCACAATGGTGAGCAAAGCGCAGGTCTGCAGGTGGATGATCAGCTGTTTGAAAACAAGTGGAAGTTAAATGATAACTCACACAGGTTAAATAATTACTATCCAACTTTATTCTAAAGCTCATCAGTGGCTATCAGAGTCCATCCGTGGCCCCGTTCCCACCCACCAGCCTGCGTGAGCGGTGTGCGGGGGCCAGCATCGCCGTGGCCGCTGACTACATGCGGAGGGTGCGGGAGGTGGAGGGCCAGCTGCGCAGGCAGGCCGGCAGGGTGACCCAGGAGGGCATCAGGCTGGAGAGGGAGAGGGGTCACCTGGAGAGGATGCTGCGGAGCCTCAGGACGCATCTGACCGTAAACAGGAGGAGCTCAGAGGGGAGGAGCAGGAGACCGAGCACCGGGGAGAAGGTGCGACTGCACAACTTGGCTGTTTTTCAATTTAGTCCACCAGGAAATATGTGTTATAAACAGTCTGCAAGAGAGTTTTGCATCAACTTTCACAAAGTTTAATTCATCTAAGGACAAAAGATTCAGATCATACCGCTGGCTGTTAGATTTGGTTGATAGATGGATGAAATTTCACCTGCAGAAACATGGATGTCATGACTCCCAAACCTCTATAAAACATTATCAATTCCCTCTCATCTCACACATAATTATCCCACCAATTTTATCCAAAATACTGCAGACATCAAATTATTTTAAATCCTGTCATTAATGACTGATATCTTATACTGGATGTGGTTTAAATGTTTTTTTTTTCATTAAATATTATATGAAAAACTTCACTTGTTAAGAGGCGATGCGTTCACTGACACGTCTGCTGTGCTGCAGGACAGAGACGGTGCTGATTACCTGTTGTTGTGTGAGAAAAGAGAGCTGTCCCAGTTGAAACAGGATCTGGAGGGAGCGCTGAAAGACGCGGTGACCCAGCTGCAGGTGATCCACTTTGTTTCCTGTCTCATCTTCATCGCTTGACTCATTTTCCTTTCCTTTCCTCGTCTTCCCCTCTGTGGCTCTGCTTCTCTCCCCCCTTTTCATGTGATTTACTGGCACGAATGATGGAAAAAAGTCAACACTGCCAAAGATTTCATGCACCAGTAACCTCCAACCTTCCCCTCTTTCTCTTATCACCTTGTTATATTTGTTGTCTTTTTGCAGGGACAGAAGCAATGAAGCATAAAATAAAAGATTTCAAGGCGGAGAAAGCAGCTCTGCTCACTGACAGTGTTGTAAATGCTAATGTCAGCATGCTAACATGCTAATAATTGCCATATACCATACTAAAGGACTCTTAGCAATGACTTCTTGGTCTTTAGGGGAATTGTGGTGGACTTTTTCCCACTTTTCATGTAATTAATCAACAGAAATAATAGGTTTCCTTGTTTCCTCGTTAACCCCCCCCGTGTCTCTTGCAGGTTTTGGGTCAGAGCAGCAAACAGCTGCTGGATTGTGCTGCTGAAAGGTCTCTTGTCCTGGATCTTCTGCCTCACAGCGGCTCTGCTGGAGCTCAGAGCTTCACGAAGACGGATCCCATCAGCCCCTTCACACCAGGTACAAGGAGAACACAGAGAAACTGTATCAAAGCACAGATTTGTTTAAATAAATCCAAAATGGATCTTAGTGAGGCCATATAGCGGTTTGGCTTTGCTGCTTTTAAAGACAAACAATGAAAAATTGAAAATATTTGTTAGGGCTGTATCTAAGATCTGTTAACGTGTGTGTGTGTGTGTGTGTGTTTGGGTGCCTTTGTACTTAAAATTGTTGAAATGCTCCTTTAGTCACATTATTGCTTAAATCATAACCAGCAAAAGTGAATCTCATGGCTTTATTTTGACTTTTCTCTGGAGGAAACTTTTTGAATGACGTTACTGCATCTGAAGGTTCACTTCCTGTCAAGTTTATTGCCAACATCGACTGACAACTGAGAGGAGGGGGGCAATATCACTTTTTTTTAATAAAATACTGTGAGTTTTTTCTTCTTGCAGAGTGTAAAAAGGTTTTAGATTCGTCCACGTTGACAGTCAACCAATCACAGCTGCTGAGGGAAAACATCAGACAGATGCTGACCAGCGCCATCAGCAGGCAGAAGGCTGTACACCGCACCGTTAATGATGGCCTGGTGAAGAAAATGGCGGAGACAGTCAGTCTGCAGGTCGATAAGCATGCATCAACATGTGAAGCGTCTCTGCATTACAGAAACACTTTGACTGAATAAAACAGTTTCTATTTTATTTCCTTTTTGCAGCAAACCCTGACTTTGACGTCTGCAGCCACCAGACAGGCCATGTTCCGCAAGCAAAGGGAAATAAACTGCGTTCGTCACAGCCACGACAGACTGCAGGTTGGTGTGTTTGTGAAGCAGTGAAATCATGTCAGATTTAGTCACCAATGTTTACAAAGTGAAGTTTCACCTGTGAGACTCTTTGCACAGGGTCCGGAGTACAGCGGCGACATCCTGTCCAGAGAGAAACTCAACAGGCCTCTGGTTCAGGTCTATCAGAGACACCCGGGGACACAGTTACCTGAAGCTGCTCAGCTCATCCAGGTGATCACTGCGCCGAAACACATGCATGTTTGAACACACTCATGAATGATGGTGACTGAAATGTGTCTTAAACTCAGTTTTTTATACTTTATAAAGGCAATCTGAGGTAAAATTACTGGCTTCAGTCACTTTAAAAACATATTTTACCATTGGATTCATAAAATATCACCAAACACTGATAAATATAAAGTCTGTTGATGGACAAACTTATCTGAAGAAAAAGAAAATATTATGTCAGCTTGTTTTTGCACCTCTGCAAATGCAAGACTGCAATCTGTTTGACAAAGCAAAGCTGGTGCTGCAGAAAAAGACGAGACACAAAAACATACAATGACCTAATTAACAGCAAACAAACACAGTGTGGATTAGAGATTCATTCTTCCACTGCATCTTTAAGCAAATTTAGAAATGTTGATCTACACAAACTCTAAGAATCAGTTTCTGTTTTATCTGCAAAGCGTGCAAGCATGGAAATAATTTGCATGGCATTTGCAAAACAAATACAATAAAGAAAAAGGAGGAAAAAAGTTATACAAAAATGAAAATTTGACATAAAATCAGAAATCCATTTACACATGATCGTGATAGTTTTGAAATGAATGAAGTGTCACTGAAATGTTTGACATGTATGAAAGTCAGAAAGCCAGAAACTCAACTGAGTAACAGTGGAGATGTTGTAGTTTTTCTCCTCAGGTGTGAAAATAAAAACCAGTGTTCATTCCAGAATCTCTGTTCTCCTCAGACGGGCTGACAGATGTTCACATCATACATTAAAAAACAGAAAAAGAAAAACTTTCTGTGGTTTAACACCAAACACACCCCTCCCTCCCTACCTCCCTTGTTGCCTGGAAAGTGTCTCAAACGAAAACCGAAGCAGGCTAAATGTGTTTCCTGTGCGTCTGTCAGGGCAGCGCGGCACTGAGGCGAACGCTCACATCCTCTGAGGGCGAGCTGGCGAGGCTGCAGCTCGCGTGTCTGCAGCTGCTGGACGACCTGCACGGCAAGACGGCAGCAGCTCAGGTGGACGCAGCCGTCGTCCGCATTAGGCGGCAGCAGGTCGACAGGCGAGCCATGCCTTCTTTCCTCCAGCAGGGGGCGTGCTGAGGCCAACTCCCCTGTGTGGAGCTGCAGCTCAGCATGCAAGTGGAGAGAGATGATCATGTTAAGGGTGTTGTGAGAAACAGGAAGCTGTCATGTAGGAAATGTGTGATGGAGATCAATAAATGGCCAAAAGTATACGGACACTTGTGTTCACATACCTGTGTGCTGTTAAACAGTTTTCTTTCATTGTTTTTGTCCCTCAGTTTCAACTAAATAGACTTTTAAAAAAGTACAACACAGCTATGAAATAAAAGGGAAAATGTGCTTCCAGTTTTAGGGTATCAGTTCAGTGGAGGAGCTTTCAGGTCTTAATTACCCCCATGCAGAAAACGTAATCCATAATCAAATGATTTGTCCAGTTTGGTGTCAAAGAACCAGACTCTCCTGCAAAAAAGTTCTGATCTGAACTTAATCTGATAACTGTGATGAACTGGAATGCAAACTGTGATCCAGGTTTTGTCCTCAAACCTGAATGGGAGCAAAAATCCCTGCAGCGAAACTCATGAGTTCATTTAGGAACCTTTGCAAAAGAGTAAAGGCTGTTACAGCAGCGACAATATATAAACATAATGTTCAGGTGTTCACTTTAATCCACATGGTGTTTGTATTTTGCACTGAGCTGCACACATGGAACAACACATTCTCCTCTTTCTCTGTAGGAAATAAAATTGTGACACTAAAATGTCACAATTGCAGTCAAGTATTAAAAAAAATCACTTTACTGGCCTGTTTTTATGTGTTCATGATAAGATCTTAACTTCCTACAGCAGCCGTCTGTTGTTTCAGCGATAAAAGAAATGCAAAGATTTGTTGCCTTAATCATTTGATTGTGAGTGACTTATCTTTAATGCCATTAAACTTGATCATGATGGACACAATGAGCTTATTTATGGCTGAAAAATAGACACAGAAGAAGAAAAAGAGAGTGGAAAGACACAAAGTAGAGTCTAATGTGATTATCTCATTTGGTTCGATGATCAGATCTGTCACCGAAAACCAAAATTAACTTCTTAAATTAAAGTATCGGTTTATTTTGAGATATAAACTGACAGACTGCTTGTGAATTTAACACTTTTTTTTGTATGAAGTTGAAAACACTGTTAAACACACTCACACACACTCAGGTTTTCCAGTCATGAGACTGCAGGTCACTTGACAGCCGTCCAACCAAACTCCACGTCTTTCATTAAGAGAAGAGACATGATTTAATAAACCTGTCCCATTTTAACGTACTACACACCACGTCCTGTCATTCTGTATAAAAAACATGATATGAAAGGACATAAAAGGCCCCTTTTTATAGGGGGGGGGGGGGGGGGGGGGGGGGGGGGGGGGGGGGGGGGGGGGGGGGGGGGGGGGGG
>JAPZDV010000025.1:5282484-5317778 GCA_029814665.1 Acanthurus lineatus
CCCCCCCCCCCCCCCCCCCAAAAAAAAAAAAAAAACCCAGACAGAGTCCCATTGATTCTCTTAAATCTCAATGGGTCTATTTTCTGCAGGACAGTCTGCCGGAGCAGAGCTGCACAATCATGGCTGTCACCGCGGCGCTAACGGCCTAATTCAATCATACATTTTGGGTTGTGGAGATTCCTGAGGTTAATTTACATTAAATCAAGAGAAACCAGAAGATCTTTACATTCAGATCGCTGCAGCTGGACCGACCGAGGACGCCGAGGAAGGCTGGAGGAAAAAAAAAAAGCAGGAATCAGAAACTTGTGGAATTCAAGATGAAGAAGACGAGTTTGTTGTAGAAATTAAAGAGAAAAACGACGTCAGGAGCTGAAAACATTGAGCTGCAGGAAAATTTTGTCCCTGTGAGACAAAAACAGTCAACATGTCGAGATTTGTTTGTCTGCTCCTCCTGTGTTTACTTCCAGCTGTGGGTGAGTAAACAAAACGTGTTTGTGTGTGTGTGTGAATGTACAAAACATGCTGTTTACAGCAGAAATACTGTCTTTGTTAACTACTTCTGAAGCAACAATAAACTATTGATTGATTATTGATCAATCACTATTGATTAATCTGCTAATTATATTCTCAAGTAATTGATGAACAGTTCACTCTGTAAAATGTTAGAAAATAGTGAAAAATTATTGTCTAAGAGCTTAAAGTGGCACAAAAAGTCCTGTTTTGTCCAACTGACACTCAAAAACCAAAAGATATTCTGTTCACTAAAATGTTAATCCAGAAAAAAACAGCAAATCAGAAGCTGAAAGCAGCAAATTTTGCATCACAAAAAAATATCTAAACAGTCAGTTGATCATTAATGTACCTGCCATGTGACTGTCTTTACATTCAGAGAAGCTGATGGTACAGTTTCAGTCATTTTCATCTCTTTGGATCTTCATCATAATCACAACAGATTCTCTGCAAAACAAAAACTCTCAAACGTTTTTTGGGTTTTTAACGAACGTGTCCGTCCTTCAGCTCCCCTCTTCTGTTACACCTGTGTGTTTCCTGCCATCTCACCTCTGGATTGCATCAGATTTCCCATGAAGTGTCCTCCCGGCCAGGCCTGTCTGTCCAGCAGAGCCGTGGGACAGAAAGGTGAGGACGCCGCCTCGAGTCATTGAACAACATTTAAATGAAGCAAAACCGAGAAAAAGAACCGAGAAACTCTGTTTCCCGCGGCAGCTGGAGACGAGTCACGATGGTTTATTCTGTGTGTTTTTGCAGTGAATTTTCTCCCATACTGATGTTTTCTGACAAACTCTGTTTTTTCAGGAGACTTTCGTGTGGTTTTGTACGAGAAGAGCTGCGTCCTCACCTCTCTGTGTGGAGTCACTGGGGAAAAATACACCATGGGCATCAACTTCACGTTCACCAACGACTGCTGCCACACACACCTGTGCAACGGAGCTGCAAAACCTGCCACCGCCTTCTGGATCTGCACTGTGCTCGCACTGCTTGTTTCATACTCACTTTGGTGATAATAAAGTGTTAAAGCAAGTGGAGGAGAACTGGTCTAACATGCATTTAGTAACTGTGAGCTAATCTGTGTTTTGTTTCAGCTTTGAGGTGGTAAAAATAATAAAATATATTTCTGATTGCTGCTAACTTGCAGAGCTTGTTTTTGCAGGACTAAATGGAGACGATTGTAACATGTTGATGTGATGGTTTTATACAAACAGTGTTAAAATAAACTAACTTTGTTCACTTTTCAGTCAAGTTTTGTCTCAGATGGGTTTTCAACTTGTATGTAAATGTGCACACTGTGTTGTATCACTCTGTGGTATCGTTTTTAGACGTTGAACACCACAAGAGTTTGTGCTCGCTGGTTTACAGGATGAAATAAACATCTGTCCTGTTTTCTTGACTCGTGATCGTTAAACTCGTTATATTTGAGCATAACTCAGATCATCATTATGAATATGCACAAGTGAAAGAGTCTTATTATGTGTCACACTTGACTAAAATTTGGCAGTATCACCATTGCAGTTTATTAGGAATATTGTTAATAGTTTTACAAAATTGTACAAGAATTAATGTTTTAATTTTTTATATTTAAGTCAAATAACAAACTAACTATAATGTATCCTGTCAGGGTTAACTGTCTTTAAATATTCAAATAAACAACAATAAATGAATATGTGCCTTGATGGTTCCTTGTCAGACTTTTTAAAAATAATATGTTATAATTTTTTAATATAATTTAATGCTTTTTGAACACAGCACACATTTTGACTTTTCACAATAAAAGAGCACAGATGTTTCTTATCACAGACAAGTCTGTTTGAAAACACTGAAAACAGTAAAACACAAACTGTTTTACAGATGTTTTACTCATTAAACTATTCTGAGTTACAATAGATATGATCAATACAATTAGAGGCAGGAAAAACTTTGCTATCGAATTGTTTTTTCATTAAACAACCACTAAGCGGCGCCATTTAGCTTCTTTCTGCCTCCTTTTCACCACCAGGTGCTGCTGATTTGGCCCTGACTGAGGAGAACATCATCACATGTGATTATACTCTTCAGATGAGGTTGAATATTGAAGTTTAAACGTTAAAATCCAAATTATATTAGTTATTTTTGAACCGGAAGTCCCGGGCATGGTTCACCTGTCAGTGTTCCTCATGTTGCCGCTGTTGTCCTCCGCTGATGGAGGAAAACTTCTTAAATCTGACGCTTTAAATCAAACAATCCAGGTGATGAGAGAAGCTCCGCCTCTGCCGCCGCCGTACCTGCACCTCCCGGTGTTCGTGGACTCGAGGCTGCCGCTGCTGGAGAAGGAGCACTTCACCCCGGCCAGAGGCTCCGGTCTGGAGCCGTTACCTGAGGTCGTCCGGGAAATCCTGCTCCCGGTCCGGACCAGCACCAGTCCGCCCGGCACTTCCGGTGTTTCCGTGAAGACTTCCTGCAAGCTGCGGGAAATGCACGTGCAGGTGCAGAGGAGCATTTTGGGCATCGATGAGCCAAACTCTCACGTCAAACTGGGAACGTGCACGGCCAGTAAAACCACAGCCGAGTTTCTGCACTTTGAGTTTGACCTCGGCAAGTGCGGAACCAAACGCACGGTGAGTTTGAACTTCTGATGTTTTTCCTTCATAAGGAGAGTTTTTAGCAAAGCTGGTGAGTCAAATCTGCAAAAATCAGAGATGAATTATCTTCTTTTCTTATAAAATTAAGATGCTGTTTGGTTCAGCGTTTAATCCACATTAAAATATCTTAACATGATGGAAAAATCTGAAAAAATGTTCTGTACAGACATCATCTTTTGTTCCTATAGCGCCGCCACGAGGTTGACCTTTGCTCTTGTAAGCCAAATGTCTCAAAAAGCATCAATTAGTCATCCCCTATTAATTATTTAGTATCTTACAAGCAATTATCAGTGGGTCAGTTGGATATTACTGGATTTTGTTGCGCAAAACGAGTCACATTGGACTGTAAGATGTTGAGGTCATTTTTCACTTTATTTTCATGTTTTATGGCTCAAATAATTAAGCAATTAAATAGGAAAACTACTTTTAGCAAAATATTTTTTACACCTTCCTCTCCCTAAATGATGAATTGCAGCTCAGCTTGATTGATAAACACATTTTTATCTGCCAACCATCTAAATTAAGATGGCGGACACGCAGCACACCTGCTCAACACCAAATATAAACATCCTCATTGCAAACATGTTAGCATGCTGCTGTTAGCATTTAGCTCTGTTGTGCCTGCAGAGACTCATGCATGGTTATAGAGTTTTAGTCTTGTTAAAAAAAAAGAGATTATGTAGTAAACAATTGTTTTCTTTGTTTTTTTGGCAGATAAAAAATAATCAGGTGACTTATTCAAACATCCTACATTATGACCCACCAAGGCTCCAAGGACCAATCAGGCGAGCTGCACCCTTCACTCTGCCTGTTGCATGTTATTATAACAGGTAGGACTCATGCTGCATACAGACCAGCACTGTCAATGTTGAAATGTGCATATTAAGACGTTTTTTTTCTTTAATCTGGACGATATATTAAACTGTTAAGGTACCAGTACTCTTACAAAATTGGCTACACACCGAAGATACGGATGCGCAAGATCTTCAAACCAATGAAGAACAGAGCAAAATTCATTCTGACTCCTCGAAATGGTAAAACCACTCATTGTTTTGAGTGTTTTTTAAAAAACTGATTGATGGCCTAAAAGGCAATGAAGGATAATTATTTTGATTTTTTTTTTGTCTGGCTTCTTTCTTCTGTCCTTCAGCTCAGTGGGAAAGACTCTCTCTGTCAGATCGGTACATGTTGGGGAAACCGATGTACTTCGAGGCCGAAGCTCCATCGATTTCCCAAAACCAAAGACTGTACGTTCATTTATGCTACGCGACTCCTGAGAAGTCTCACACCTCTACGCCTCAGTTTCCAGTCGTGAAAAACTTTGGGTAGCAAATTCCTCAAATTACCTTTTATAAACTTAATGTCACTCAGTTTTTACTCAAAAATGAAACAGGTATGTATGAAGGGAAGCATGTTAGTTATGCTCAGGTTGTCTCTCCCTCTGATGAAGGTGTATGATTGAAAGCAAAGACAGTCGCTCCAGATTCATCCCACACAAAAGCAACGCTGTCAGGTTCTCTGTGGATGCCTTCATGTTCAAGGGAATGACGGGCCAGGTGAGCAAAGACACCTGGAGTTTTTTTACCCAGTTAGAGTTACGTCACTGTGTTTGTTTTTATCATATTATGTTTCTGTGCTCATTCCTTTGCTGCATGTTGTTGTTTTAAATACTGAAAGACTGATGGGAAATCTTGTGATCTGACTTCCTGCAGCAGCTCTACATGCACTGCAGCATGTCGGTGGGCAGCTCTGTGGCGACACCTAAGGCCAAGTCCTGCAACTACGACACGAGAGCAAGACGGTTAGTTGGTTTTCTCAAAATGAATTTATCGCAAGTATATGTCAACAATTGTCATCTGTTTAATATATAACATAACAAGGCAATGACAGACAGGTAAATGTGTGAAACAAACATAAAACAATTCTTAAACAGTACACATATAAAAACATATAAATGCGCACAATAATATGAATATAAATAACTGTTTTTCTCTTTTAAAAAACTCATAAAATATTGATTATAATAGAATGACAAATGACTGACAGGTTATAAAAATAATAATATACACATACCTCCACCTTTAATGTCTCTCTCCTAATTCAGCCCCTTTTCAATGGATCATCCTCTTGATTCTATAATAAGACACGACATTTCGAAACACTGCATTGAAAATAAGCATTAAATGTAAATATAATAATTTATATATAGCACCATATTACACTTGTAGCTTTGTTGAAAGCCTCCTTTCTGATGCTGCCACGTAGCAACAAACAGCTCTGTAGATAAAATTTCTTTTAAAAGATGATTCCGCTAATAAAGAGAAGATAAAGTTTTTTTAATAAAATAAATGATAAAAAATACAAGGTTTTTAGTTTGTAACAAAAAAAAATTCATATTTTCATCACTGTGTTTGACAGATGGGTCGAGCTTTATGGATCAGACTCTGTGTGCGACTGCTGTGACTTCAACTGCAGCTCTGCTGCCTCCACAGGTGAGTCTCTGCTTCCTGTAACTTCCACAATAAAACACATTACTATCAAAGAAATATGCGATTAAATTCTACACTGACAACAAACTATGAATAGATAAAAATCAACAGTAACTTGATCCTGATAACAAGTTTTGTCTGTGTAGTCAGAGAATTAGTTTATATTTATTTTAAGTCCAACATGCTTCACCCTGCTGCCTTAAATAGAAAAAGGTTTATTTAAAACTCTGATAAAACAGGGTGATGTGTCAAACATTAAAACCTCACAGAAACCTGCTCGAAAATCGACTCAAATTCAGAAAAAAACACAGTCACAGAAATCATGAAATTTATGAGGTAAAATGTAAAATATATTTCTTTTGTACTTTCAGTGCGGTGTATTTATAAAACTCGTGTCAAAAAGGAGGCAAGTTATCACGTTCTGTTTTGTTTAAGTTGAAAGCGTCCAAACTTTTTTGAAAACAAAGATTTAAAGTCAGTAACTGTGAACAGTCTGTCATTGAATGCAGCATTTGTTCCTGCTGGGAAACATTTTGCATATAATTAGAATTTTTGTTTGTTTGTTTGTTCTAATAATCAAGTTACATATTTGTGATCTTGCCAGAGGAGTTTGAAAGGTTGAGGCTCTGACTGACTCGGTGTTTTGGTCATTTAATGTGATTTGAAAACAACTTGAAAATGCAGCAACAACAGGAACTGCTTGAGACGTTAAATATGTGTTTATATGATATTGTTATTTAATGCTGAATGTACAAATTGCTTTATTCCTGTGCATTTTGAAGACAAAGTATTGCAAATGTATTTTTCTTGAGAGCCTTAATGTTGTCGTTTTGAAACAAATTTTGTTATTATTTTTGTCTAATATTAAAAAATTCAACTTTTTCCAGTGACCAAAATAATCAGCAGCAGGCCGTGGACGATAGAGTCTAAAGTGAAACCCAGCGCAGCTCCGAAGAGGAAGACGATCACAAGAAAAACAACAACAACAACAACCACGACAACGACGACAACAACAAAACCACCAGAGACCACCACAGAGGCGACCACATCAAGGACGACTCCACCACCTGAGGAGGTAACAGTGAGTTCATTAGTTGAGGTGGAGGAGGAGCTGGAGGAGCTGGAGTGGCCGTTTGGAGGCGGAGGAGTGATTTGGATGGAGGTGGAAGGTGAGGAGAAGTTGGTGAAAGGCTCTGCTGTTGTAAAGGAGGAGGATGAGGAGGAGGAGGAGGAGGTGGTCAGGATACCTCATACGATATTTGAAGAAATCTTCAACTTTGAAAAATAAAGCTGATGTTTGAAGTGATCAGGTCTGTCGTGGTGGCTGATTACAGAAGTATTGACAAGCTGAAAGCTGTTATTTTACATGTACAAACTAAATGTCGTCTCAACTATTACAACTTTTAAAGAAAGTCGTTTTTAGCAGCTGCGCTTCTGTGTTTGTGGGTTTCAATGTTCAGTTTATATCAAATATATTATTTCAGGAATAATTTAAATTTTGGGGCAATAGGTATATTTATTTGCTTGCTAAGAGTTGGATGAGAGATAATACCACTCTGTTTTTTTAATATTAGGCTACAGTCACCAACTAGTTAGCTTAGCTTAGCATATGTTATCAACCCTTACATGAATGAAACAAATATTATCCTGTATCTGTTCATGAGTGAGCTTTAGAGGTGCAGGTAGTCAGTTTTTGTTATGATGGGTGGAATCAAGCTAACTGGTGGTAAATCATTATTCTAAGCTAAGCTAACCAGAAGCTAAGCTAACTAGAAGCTAAGCTAACCAGAAGCTAGCAGTACCTCAGTATTGAACCTACAGTTTTGAGATGGGTGTCAATCCTCTTTTCTACCTCCAAACAAAGTAAGCACACATCCTAAAATGTCAAAACATCCCTTTAACGAACTGCTAACTTGTAAACTAATTTGTTTATGAGCAAAAACGGCAAAAAAAGTCAAAAAGTTTAACAGAATCTGTTGGAGTATAAAACTTTCAGGAGTCCGTTTTAAGGTATAAGCATCATTTATTAGCTTTACATTGTGAGTAAATGTTACATTGCTACATGACAGTCATTCTGTACAGTTTGTCTTTTACAAATGTCAGGTCATCGAATGTGATAACTGCAGTTTGACCTATTAAGTAAAGAGCAGTTACAAAACCGTTATGCTACTCGGTAAAAAAACCCCAAAAACAGTTTAGGTTATGATTTGGCATTTACAACTGGTACTATTAAACAAAGTACTTACAAAATAAACTTGGTTTCATAATATCTGAATACCATTTTAATACATTGTGTCATCAGTATATTCGTGAAAATGTTGAAGAGTATTAAATCATCCCCTCTTCATGAGGGGGTCTTTTTTTTTAACTCTCACCCTTCGTCCATTTTTAAGAAGGTATGTGACCAAGACAACATCATAATGCCCTTTATGAAAACAGACGGTAGCGTCTTATCACCTTCGTTTCAGACAGGGTTCAGCTCAGTTGCATCCTGGGTGGAGTGTGCGTGTGTTTTCTGGCACATTTGTGTTCCCTCGCAGTCGCACATTATCCCGTTCAGGTGTGGTGGGAAAAAATTAAAAGGGTCATCGTCCTCAGTAATACGAGCTCAAGTGAGAGTGAGTGGCAGGATGTCTGGTCATGGCTGAACTGGGGTAGATGGGGCTGTTGGGTGAGTTCCAGTATGTCGTCGGAGGGCCAAAAAAGTTGCCGGGGGAGACGGGCATGGGTGCAGGGTGACCGCCCATGAAGTTCATTTTGGGCTGGTGGTTGTGGTAGGGCTGGATGTAAGACATGTCGGCCGCCTGGTACTTAATCCCTCCGTCCGCCGAGTGGTTCTGATGTGCCTGCGAGATGCCCTGGAAGTCAAATTTGTAGGCGTAGCGCTTGCCGTGCACCTTGGTCATGATGTTCTTGTCGTAGTAGTAGCGCAGAGCTCGGCTCAGCTTGTCGTAGTTCATGTTGGGCTTGCTCTTGCGCTCGCCCCAGCGCTTCGCCACCTCGTCCGGGTCGGTCATCTTGAACTCGCCGTTCGTTCCTTCCCAGGTGATGATGTTGGCGTTGTTGCTGTCGGACAGCAGCTCCAGCAGGAACTGCCACAGCTGGATCTGTCCCGAACCTGAGAGCAGATGTGAAGACGAGGGAGTTAAAGGCACTGATGATATTAGTTGGTCTCACAAATAAAGACAGGAAATGGACAGAAATAACCAGGAAAGGCTGCATGAGGTGTTTGTATCTAATGATCTGTGTGTAAATGTTAAGACATGATCACCAGGTAACCTTTAAATTATTTTAAATGAGTTTTGCCACAAAAATTCAATTCTTCTGGATGCATCTAGTGATTTAATAAAAAAACTCTCTCAACATCTCAGCCAACTCATGTTTTTTCCACTAAATGTGACCTTTTCACTGTGTGTCTTGGAGGAAGTGACTGACATCAGGGCAGAAACCTACCCACAGGCCTGTGAGCGCTGGGGTCAGGCAGCTTGTACGGACTTTGTTTGCCTGTTCGGTTCTTGGATGAGCCGAGGGCTTGGCCTTCTGTGAGGAAACAGCAGGGCAAACAGTCATTTTGGTGGTGAGGGAAGCCAGATTTCGTCTCAGCGTAAGCGTGATGCAATTCTGCTGACACAACAGGTGTTGCTTGACGTTTACTCCATTTTATGGAAAGTTAGCGCACATTTGCCAGCCCTTTGCTCGCTCGTCTCTCATGTTGCCAAAGCAGACAGTGTAAAGGCCTCATTTGTGTCATTGTTGTTTGCTCGGTGGTTTATGTTCTTACCTGGGTTAGCTAGTCGACTGCTAATGGGCCCCAGTGTCTGATATGGGTCTGTAGGAAAAAAAGCACATTATTATTATCATAACATCTTTTTCTCACAGAGGCTCATAATATTTTGAACCTTAATGTCCACAAATTCCCCCAAAATGCCTTTCCTTATTGTTTGACATCACGTCATAATTTAGTAGCTTCACACATCTCTGATTTGAACAATAATTCAAATATGTGTCGTGCTGTGCTAACTGAACATTGATGACGTCGACGGAGATGTGAATGGAAATATCTGTAAAATTTCTTTTATTTATTTAAAAAAATGTAATTGCTGTTCCTTAGAGAGACTGATATCGCAGCTTCTGAGTCAAAGCTTCATTCATAACATTAGCATTTAATTTATAAATTAACATTCAACAAGTGTAACATGTTTCTCAGGGCTTTGAGTGTTTGTTGGTTGGATGAGCAGAGCTGATGGACAAACAGCTGCTGACTATAACTGTAAACACCAGAGAGCTGATTGGAGCTTCATAATAAACACCTGAAGTCTCACTGTTTTGCCCTGACGTCACAAAATATGAAAACAGACATTTAAAGTTTCATTTAAAAAACCTCATCAGAAGCTTCAAGTGCAGCTCTACATCCTTTACCAGTTATTAGTAGTTGTTTTGTAACTGGAGATGTTCTCATGGGTTTCTGCTAAACTTTTTATTTAGTGCTAATCAGCTAATATTAGCATGCTAACATGCCATACTAAGATGGTGACGATGCACAGAGCCACTTGCATGGCCATGTTTCTTTTCATCTGAACTGTTGGTGTTTAAGATTAAGCTCTTGACCTTTGAACGATCCTTTGCAATAAGATGCCTGTTTGCACTGATTGACCCACATGTGAGATAAATATAAAAAACATTGCAACCTTGCACAATTCTTGGAGACGGCTCTGAAACTCTTGTGCTGTGTTGATGCTCCATTGATGGACCTACAGATCAAAAGGAAAACAACTTCAGTGTCAATTTCTTTGTTAAATCACCATTTAAAACTTATCATTATCTTTAGATTTTATACTATCATCAACTTTTCCTTCATACCTTTTGGCACAACAGTCATGCTGTTCGTTGGCCAGCTGTTTCTGCGGCTAATCTCGTCAAAACTGTTCTCTGCACACGAAAAAAACCAACAAAACAACCATGAAACTCAGACACTGACAGGCACGTGGCATCAAAAGACTTTGAAGTGGACAGTTCAGCCGTAGTAGGAAGGAAGTCAGCGAATGGAGACGAAGACAACAAGAGTCTGGATGTCTGAAGATGACCCACAGTTTCTTGTGCGAGCGCTTTTTTGTTTGGGCCACCCCCGTCGACACAAAATTGTGAATTGTGTCCCAGGAGCAAGACCCATACCCCTCATTTCCTGCACCGGTGCAGCTGTTTCCTGTCTGAAACTGGCTGTTAATTTTTGGGCTCATCAGAGTTTTGTGAACTGAGGAGTCTTTTTAAGGTTCTTGAAACTTTGTAGCACATTTCTGAAACTCGACAAATTATTTTAATTAAATAATTTAAGTAGTTTCCTCTTTTCTGATGGATTTTAAGAATGTGTTGCCGAGTTCTGAGCTGCTCTTCACAGCCGGAAACACTCTGGACATCCGGACAATGTGACTAACTGGTAATAGTGGCAATTAAAAATGTAAAACTGCGAGAATAGTGTCTCTTTCAGAGAAGTACATCCTTGTTTCGTTGTTAAAAGTGAGTAACAAGTAGAAAAATGACAATGTAAGGAAATTTAACAGCTACTGTTTCTTTGTAAAGGGTTTTAGGCCGGGAAGGTTGGGAGCCACTTGTTTAATTTCTTTTGCAAACGCTTTGCCGTTTTAAGCTCATTATGTGCTGTTTGTTTATTTATTTACATATTTGCAAAAACTTTATTTTTTCAAAGTAACTCATACTCTGTCTGTCAAACACATGTGGTGCAGGAAAAGGTACCATATTTTTATCTTACATAATGAGGAGTTGATGCAGAAAACTATCAGATGGCTGTACTTAAGTGAAGTACATATACCTTAAGATTGTACTCATGCACAGTACTTGCGTAAAGATATTTACAGTAACTTTCCACAACTGCACACAATTACACTTTTGGGAGTGTAATTACTATATTTTACTGATTGTTCTGCATGGCCATCATGTACTTAGATACTGTAAAGTAACTTAAAAAAATATGTATTATTTTTTACATTCAAAAAGTATTTGAAAATTTAACCAAATCAACTTTTGCACATTTACCAGTATTTATTAAATGTTCAAGAGAACAAAGAAGCTGAAATTTTAATTAGATTTTGATTTAAAATTTTGCTAAATCCTGATTTTTGCACAAAAACACACGACATTTCAGTATTAGCTGAACTGCAAAACCAGCAAAATAAACAGGAACAAAAACCCACAAAAACAAATTCAAAAATCTATTCAGTAAAAAAAAAAATCAAAACAGTTTTAACTTTAGCAGAAGCTCACAACAAGAAGCTGATTCAGAAAGAAACAGGTTTTCAGGCTCTCAATTGAAAAGTTGATAATGTAAATAAAGTAGATGATCTCACCTGCTTTCACCTGTAGTCTGGGCTGTTGTGGTGGTGTGTTGTTGGTTGGAGTTGTTGGGTATGAAAAGGTAGGGCTACCTGAAGCAAAGTACACAGAAAGTCAAAGATATACGTTGTTAAAGTCATACCAGGGCAGAATTTGAGTGACATTAATGAATTTTTTGAAAAAAAGACTAGACATCAAAGACATTGAAAGACCAAAGAGGTGTTGTTGTAAGTCTGTTAGGGACTTTTGAGGACTTTTGGTGTTGGACTTGTACCACATTGCTTATATTGAAAGAAGTTGCGGTGAAAACCAGAATACAGCCCAGTAACTTTCTTCTTTAGTTGCAGTTTTAACATTGATTTGCAGAAGCGAAATGCTGCTGCAGTCACAGACACTGCAAAGCTGTAATAACGTAATGATTCAAGCATCAGAAATGATGGTGACATATTGAACGCCAAAACACTTGTAAGCCAAGAGGAACATCTTTTGCAAACACTTGCTCAAGACAGTTAATTCAGTAAATTGCAGCCTGATAACACATCATGTTCTTCCTGCATTGATGTTTCAATTTTTTGTCCCCATCCTTGTTTCTCGTCATGTAGTAACTGGGTGGCATACTTGTGTTAAAATTTAAATTCTGACATAAAAGCTGAATATATTCAAACGTGAGGCTGAAGCTGGAATCACAGAGTTTTGTATTTTAAGTTTTTTTTTAATGAAAAATTGATAAATAGATAAACGTGTATAATTTTATTAAATAGTGAAAATGTCCATCATATTTTTCAGATTAGCAGCCCCAAAACTTCCTCATCTACATGAATATAAAGCAGCAAATTCACACATTTGAAAAGCTTGAACCAGGAAATGTTTGACCTTTTCATACAATAAACTAATTGTTTTAGTCACACATAAAGGGTTTTTAGTGTTTTGTTGTTAGTCCACTCGTCCTTTGATTGTTGCATCATTTCAGCTTTATGTGTTTAACGTTAAAGCTTCCAGAGATCCTTGTATCTGATTTTTGATCCTACATACATGCAGCCAAAATACTTAGTGGCCTCAAACTGATGAAAAGCTTTAAAATGTTAAAACCAAACGATGCAACCAGAGAAACAGAGATGTGAGACATGGTGCAAGTCTTACTCTGCCGGAGGTAATTGAGGTGTGAGAGCAGGATGTCTGCGTTATATGCAGATGTGAGACGCATCATGTCCTCCTTGCTCATCTTGCAAAGGGCTTTGCCGTCCAGCGCTTGGAAGAGCATGACGTCCACCTCCTCCAGGACGTACTCCTTGATGGCCCAGTCCAACCACTGCCGCACATGGTCCTGTGTCCAGACCTCAGGATCTGACATGACGAGGACAGAAAGAGTCGAGTCTAACAGATTCAATCAGAAAATCCTGAACAGATTTATAACTGACAAGTTTTAAAGGGCAGGTTGTGTTTCGTCGGGCTTCGCCTTTGGATTGAAATAGATGCAGTTCTTGCTTTCAAAAAGTCACAAACAGGAAGTTGTAGAAGTTACAGGGAGATGAGTCATACAGAAATCATCACAAATAACTGCTCAAACTACAAATAGTCGAAGTCCCTTTCAGCTCAGAAAAAAAAGTTCTCTTTGTTGAAGCTTCACTTGTGTGTTTGACCTTTAATGCAGAATGATGCATGTGCAGATTAATCACATTCATAAACTGATGGAAGATAGAAGCTTCAACTGTTAAAAAAATAGTTTTAAAGCTGTTTGTTGTTTCATGTGCAAGTTGAAGCATTTAAACGGAAAAATTTAGTTTTCAGTAAAGTGAAGGAAATCTTGTGTCTAGCAGTTTGAAAAAAAAGTTTAACAGATTTTGTAGAAAAGGAAAGTAAATCTTATCATGTAACTGCAAAATAGTTTTTCTTCTCCTCAGTCTCTCTTTTTTTGTAAAAAAAAAACCCAAAACTTTGAGATATGTCTGATAGGTTTTGGTTTTAAAATGGGGAGAGAAGCTGTTCTTTTAGTATCCTCAATAAAAAAAATTGCTTCTTAAGAATACCATTTAAAAAAAAGCAAAAACTAAAACATGGCGGGAAAAGTGTCATAGAGAAATATTCTGAAGAACCTGGAGGCAAACATGATTTGTTTGTAGAATACGAGAGTGCTGAGTAACACCGGAAACTACTCAGATACCAGTGGCAGAGTACCAGTGTGATACTCAGGACTGATTGCGAAATGGATGGTCGGTTTTGTTTAACCACACTGCGAAAACACAGACCTGGTTCAGTCAAACTCAAAACATGGCCACCAGTTTCTTCTTGACATGCGCACTTTTCATATTTTTAGCTTTAAAAACATTTGAAACTGACTTGTTTTGTTTAACTGTAGGAGCCTCAAAGTCTCTTAAAACTCTAAAATTTAAATTTAAAGGTCTTTGACTTTGAAAAACACAACTTAAATTAGCATATTAAATATCATTTTTTCTCATTTTTGTTGTAACTAACTGTATTTTTGACCCTGTTTTCCACGAGCAAACACCTGCTCTCATGATTTCCCTAAAGATGAGAGGATTCAGGAAGTAAACAAATGTTTACCGATAATGCTGAACTGACTGTGGCCCCCAGGGGTCTGAAGTGAAGATGCAAAGTATAATGCTTAACATTTTTAATTGTTTTGGCGGCACGGTCAGGATTTATGTGCACGAGGACTGAGCTTTGTTTTATTAAAATTCATATAGCTTTGTAGTATTTCCAGATTTCTTTTGTCCAAGTCAGAGATTTCAAGCAAATTTCAATCAAACGTCAACAAAGTTAGTTATTTAATGTTTGAACGTGTTTCAGATGTGTTTCATGTTGTTCTTCAAAATGGAACACAGTTCATAAATCTAACATTTTATCACATTTTAATAGTTCTGTATGTGATTTTATGTTTGTTTGCTCAATGCAGACACATTACTGTTTTGAAAAATATCAAAAAAGATAGAATCGCACTCAGAAATGAATTATTTTAAAACATTTGTTGCTTATTGTCACACATGACTGAGTTCAGAGCATCAATCATCGTTCATCCTCATAAATACAATCAATATTGGTAAAATATCCATATTATCATTATTGGTTAAAAAAAATAGCACCTTTCACACCTGAATGTGTTTTTATTTGCTCTCAAAATGGTGTTTAACTTTCTAAGTCGAGGTTTAACGTGAAAAATATTAAATTTGATCTCAAAAAGGTGAAAAATTATTATAAAAATCAAGGAAAACACTCGTTTACTTCTTGTTATTGTTACTGATTAAAGATATTAGACTTAAAAAAAAACTTTTTTACAGTTTTGTTTCATCCTAAGAATCAGATATGTATAAGCTTTTGAATAAAAAGGTTATTTTAGGTGCAAATCTGTGTACAGCATTAAAAAAACATTTCTTTAGGCTGATTCAAGGAGGCAAACTCACTTCCAGTAGCAAACAATGACTGTGAAATACCCGTAAAATCAGGCAGGAGCTTTAGCCGCCACACCCTCAGGTCCCGATTGTCCTCGGTTAACACATTCTGCTGTGATGCAACATCCGTCCATTATGAAGTACAATAACTTGGTGCCAGTGACTCATTGACAAATCTGGTTGGATTTCGACAAACTAAAAATTCAACTCGTCGACTTCGTATTTCTGGAGTCTGAAGTCGGACCCTGAAACGTGCACACTAACATGATCTGAACTGTTAATATAATGAGTCTGAAGGACGATAACCGTATGAGAACATAAAGAACGTCATCAGGTTAGTTTTAAGATGTTTGGGGCCAGTGATTCACAGCGGAGATGAAATGCAGAAATATGCAGTAAGTCGTCTAAACTTTGACTTCTCTGATCAGTAATGACACATCACTGTCTTCACTCTGTTGTTGTATGTCAGTGATTTTCCTCTGCAGAGAAAAAGGGAAATCCATTGTGCTCACAGTTCAGCTGTTGCACAAGTTAAAAAAAAAAAAAAAAAAGCTCAGTCTTAACAGGATGAATGTGCAGCTTTACGTTGACAGTTAAAGCGTCACTGAAGTTTAGGATTTGTAGTTTTGACAGCTCTTAAACTCGGGCGCTTTACATGTTTGTGGCTGTAAAGCGATGACGCATCCTTCCTGTTTTGCTGTCAAGTTTATATTTGACTGAAGGATGTTCTATGTCATCCGTGTTTTGATGAATAATCCTGATGTTATTTTATATGCTTACACATGTTGTCAAAAACATATTGCCCCCCCGTCTGTCCCTCCTTTCTGTGGGTTTCATATTTTAAAAAATCTTATCAACTTAAAACAGCTGAACATTGTAGCTTTTAACAATACAGGACATTTTATTTTGGAAAGTTTACGACTACAGATTAATACACAATAGTGGTCATTTACAGTGAAGAAACACGTCAAACCACTCAGCGATGTGTTTTCGAGGTTTTTTTTACACCCACAAAATGTGTTTTAAATGTTTTTGACAAGTTCCATGAAGGAACAAATGACCACAAATCAAATAATTGTTAGTTGGATCAATTTTTGGTCTCTATTTTTTTTATGGGATTATGAAAAATCCTTCTGAAAACAAATTCTGACAATAATTTGATACGAGTTTAAACTGCAGGAAGTGGAGATGATTAATAAAAAGAAAAAGGCCATCACCAGCTCATCTCACATTTCTTCCTGTTTGCTGTCTTTCTTCTGAACGCCACAGCTAAACGACTAAATATACACTTTTGACTTCACACCTTTTCAATCTCGTTTACTTTAATGATTGTGATGTTCAACCAGACAACCAGAAAACCTGTTTTTGTGAAGCTGTGACTCTGGAGAGAAGGAGCTGCTTGTCGCCGCATCCATCTCTGATTCACTTTTTGTTGTTGCACAAGCAAAGTGTGTGTGTGTGTGTGTGTGTGTGTGTGTGTGTGAGTGAGAGAGAGAGTGAGCTCTTAGGAAACCGTCTCATGACACCGACGGTCTTATGTGAGGATGAAGGTGGATGGAGTGACTCGGCTCACCTGCTGGCACGATGACCCTCTTCTCCTCGGTGGCGCTGCTGGGCGGGCTGGTCGTCTGGGGGCTGACGCGAGGCTCCGGGTACGAGGCCTGGTACGCCATCGGCGCCCCCTCGTTGCTCATGTGTCTGGAGCGTTTTGTGACGCTGCAGTCGACAGGGGACTCACGACTGCAACACAGGAGGAAGCATTAGGCCGAGGTCTTTCTCACAAGGATTGAAAAATGTAGAGGAGCAATTTATATCTTGTTTTTCACTGATAACACACTTTTATTCATTTATCTGTAAGCTAGCTATCATTTCAAATACCTAGAAGGCTGATAATCTCTGTCCATAGATCATAAATATCAGTTTCAGCTGTGTGCAAATTTATTGCCTCCTGCAGTGTTTGCTTATAATTGTAGCCGACAGGAGATGAATTTTAATCCCAGACTGTTTTATAGCAACACAATTCTAGTAAAAATGTCCATGAAGATCAGGCTGAAGGCCACATGGTGAATTTAAAGCTGAATTTAAATTCAAAGTTTGCTTTTTTTGAAAGTAGCTGTCCACTGAGTGGAATTTTTATGAATCATAATATTAAAACGGTTTGCACCAGTAGCTTTGAGGTTAGTTGTTACTGGTGTGAAAATGCAGCTCTGTCAGCTGTAACAAAAACCACATCGAGCTGAATTATAGCATCTGTTTCTCAGGAAAACACCAAAAACAACCTTCGGTGGTAGCAGAGGTACCAGCACCCCCTCTGGCTGATGTTTAAGCAACATCAGATTACTGATACTGATGCAATAATGCTCATTATGAACAGCTAGTTCTGACAGCTTTATATACTGTTTAGTACTTTAATCCATAAGTTTTTAATCTCAGGGTCTGGCTGCCTCCTATGGTTCACCACATAAATCTGAGGAGTCACGAGACGATTAAAAAAGGACAAATTAAAAACTTTTTTTTTTTTTACTTTTATCTAATTTTTGTGTTTAAGAAATATATTGGAAAAGCTATAAAATGAAATTATGTCAGAAGTTTGGAAGTTTAATGTCTCACTCAGTTTTTCTCACAAGTTAAAAAGTTTCGAAACCACTGATTTAAATCTAAACCGTCTATGTTACTTTGAGTTATCTTACGTTTTTAATGCTTTGAAAACTTACAAGTAACTACACCTGCCTAATAAAGTCTTTGAGCCACTTCCTTCCATCACTGACATCATGAGAGTTTTCAGTCACTTACTCATATTTGGGATTCAAACATTCACCTGTCGGTGGTGGTAAACAGCAGGAGACACATGGCTGCGTTTGGTAAATGAACAATAAATATTTCATGGTCTGGAAAAAACCCAGACGGTTCACATGAATCCTGACGAAGCCACAGTCAGATAGTCCAGGAACCGGCGCTCCCCTGTGGCCCGTCCTGACTCACCTGGTTCCATTGACGTGTTCGGCTCTTTTCCCAGAGTTCTGCACCGCCGATCCCGCCCATTCTGGCTCGCTGGGCTCTGGACTCGGCTTGGAGGCCTGGCTGAACGCACCGGGTGACGTCATCTCGGTCTTCATGTGCATGGCCGGGGCGGCGTTGTAGGTTGGCTCGAATATGGGCTGATCCTCACTCACCACGGACAACGCTTCCTGTCCAACAGAGTCACAGGAGTCAGTGTCTGCCGTCAGGTCACAGCCTGTGGAAACTCTGGTTTCTTTCCCACATACACACTCAGTTTATTCCACTTAAGATGCTTCGGTGAACACGAACATGAGGAGCAACAATAACAGCAAAACAAACCACCAGAACTCTGAACTTTGTCTGAAGTTTGAAATGAAAACTTTGACCTTTGCTGCAGTGGATATGAGCAGATTCATGCTTAAAAGCTCAATGCAGGGGAGAAGAAAAACACCATCCAAAGTGTTTAAATCAGTAACTTTGGACTGCAGGCGACATAAAATTACAGGAACTTAGGTCTTCTCTAAAATATTTGCATAAAATAATCACTGCAACAGCAAACAACTAAAAAACACTTATAAAAAACGTATTTGAAAGAACATTGTGATGTAAAAACTGACTTAAATACTGATCTATGCAATGTATATCAGTTCTACAACAAATAACCTCCATTATCTAACTTCTTTACCTTTTTTCTGCTGTTTTACCTTTCAGATAACAGTATTTATAGGTAGAGTTTCATTCAGATGTGCTGTTTCTAGCTTAGTAACTTTTTTATTAGCTTTTATTCAGATTAAATTATTATTGGATGCACTGACCCCTTATAATAAATCTTTATAATCTAAACTGACCTCTTTTGGATTAAATGACTGAACCAGATGCTCTTTACATGTTCAGTACGTTTTGAGATTTGCAATTTATTAAAAATATTAAACTGGATAATCCTTACTTTAAACTATTTCAGTATTTCTTCAAACTATTGCTCTAAATTCAGTTTTAATTGCTTGGTTGGTTACGTTTAATATAAAGAACCAGAGTTAAAAGGTTATCAGATCACTTCGAAAGAAAAAAAAACACTCAGCAGAGCAACAGCATGTAAAGTATTCAGAGATAGTGTAAAAGGCAGTCAGGAGGCTGTCTAATCTCGAAGAACATCAGAAACCTCAACCACAGTTTTATTTGTCGTTAGGATTGGGGTTGCAGAGGCGAGGCGTGTTAACTCAAGGTGGAGTCTAATCGAGGTTCAAGTCCGTCTTCCTGTCTTCAAGCACCGACAGTGAGGCCTCGAAAACCTCCCAACGATGGCACTTTCATCACACACACAAACACACACTTAAGAGAGCACAAAACCCCCCCAAAAAACTGGCCTGTTGTTTTGTCTTGCTGCTCAAACTAAGTGTGTGCATGTGCGATGCGACCGCGGCCGTCTGAGTGGGTGCAAGTGCGTGTTTGTTTAGAGGAGCTGAGCATTGTCTTTGGGCTTTATACGTCAGCGCCGTGCTTTTTCAGTGGCCTACAGGAAACCTGGCCGCCATGTGCAGAGGAACCTTTTGGCACAGGCCAAGGGAGAGGAAATGGTGGAGGAGGGGGGCACAGTGTAAAAAAATGTGGGTCATTTTAAAAGCTGGAAAACAACCCTAAATGCATGGTCGATGTGTGGGGGAGGGGGAGGTCGGGTTCATTGGACAGCATGAGGAGCATTGCCCTGATTGAAGTGCCGCCTTCGCATTGTGTTTGTCTTCTTCTTTTGTGTGTGTCTGAGTTAATGTGTGTGTGTGTGTGTTTTTTTTTAGCTCGATTGTTGCCTTCGCATTGTGCACCGCATGTTGATGTTGATGCGTGGCACACAGTTTGGCATTTCCTCGAGGCTGCACACGAACTGATACCGAAGTCTGTGTGTGGGATTTTCAGCAACCTGCTGCTGCTGCTGCTGCTGTGGAGGATCAGTAATGGATCCGCCCTTTGATTCAGCTGCACAGGCGAGAGATTTTAGAGACAAAATACCCACTTTTTTTTTAATTTAACATGAAACAAACAACACCTGACTTTAGTTCACTCAAGATTTAAAGACGCAGTTAAATAAAAACACATAAAATGTCATGTTATGATCAAATTCATGTTATTTTCTCTATCATACCATAACAATGTAAACATCAAAATTAATGCAGCAAACTCAGATATGTCATGTTTTTAATTTTACACGTTTAAATGTTATTTAGCATTATGCTAGCAGCTGCTAAGCCTCCAGACACAAGGAGCCGGCTGTGGTGATCCAATAAACTCAGTTCTTTCTGAATCCACTGTAGTTTTAAAGTGATATTTTGGCTTAAAATGTAGTTATGAGTGATTCCAATAAATATTCTACTTGACTAAACAATATTAAATGCCCCTGTGATGAAAGGAAGGGGTTTGAAACTTTCCTCCCCATTCACTTAAATGGCACCTACGAATTTCGTGAAACAAACGATTCATATAATTCCACGAACCTGTTCAATGCTAGGTGTTTATATGTTTTTTTTTCCTTGAAGTGGTCTTTGTTTTACACACTGTTTTTTAACGGACCAATGAGAGAGCAGCTACTGCTCATTGATCTTAAAAGACTTCCTGTATGAAAGACCGCATCTACTTTTGATTATAAATGATAGTTATACACAAAAAAACTAAGCGTGGAAATAACCGCTGTCTTATTTAATGCTAGACATCAGGGTGTGTTTGAAAATTGTAATTTAAAACTTTAAAACGCATTTTATATTTGTTTCAGTTGAATTTAACGGAGAGGAAAGTTTAAGCCTGAACCAACACTGACTCAAGTGACATCATATGAGGCATTAGACTTCACACAGCTCCCGTTTAACGTGTAATATCGCTCTTTTGCTTTATGATAACTGATGTTAATGAATTAAAACACAAAATGTTGCAAATTAAAGGTGAACTTGGTGATTCTGGGGAAAGATAACAGACGGTTTAGTCTCAGTATCGGGTCGACCAATACTGTCGCTTTCAGCTGGTGGTTTCATCTGACCACCAATCCACCAAAGAGCTTTAACAACGTTCAGCATCGTGTAAATGAGACAAAACACCAAGTTCCACCTTAAATAAAACAGGTGTCACATTTTTAGATATATATCTTATTTTGAAGGCTACTTATAAGCTGAAATGTGTTTAAAAATGTTAAAATACAAGCAGTTTTGCATGTGCAAGATGGTCTCACGGACTCTTATTATTGTTCTGCTCAGCTCTCTTGTGACCACAGTCGTGTTTTCTTCTTAGCTGATTGCTTTGTTTAACTCCTGTTGCATGCTGGTCTTTCCCCCAGTCTTCCTCTCACACACTGAGCGCCTTCAGAGGCCCTTTTCTCTGTGCAGAAGTGAAACAGTTGGCCGAACGGCTGCCTACGACAGCTTCTCATGAGAAAACATGACAGTGGATGGCTGTGCAGCTCGGTTAGAGATGAAATTTTTTAAAGTTTCTTCGTGCTCGACGCTCAAACTGATGATATTATTGTGACTCGCAGCAGCAGCTCATCGCACTCACTTCTCAGCACAGTGCATTTAAGTGACAAGCTTATGCTTTCACAACCACAAACTCACACTCCCGCTCTTTCTTTATCTTCCCCCTTGTGCTTTCTCCTCCTCTTTCTCTTTCTCTCTCTCTCTCCTCTGCTCATGATACAAATATACCAAAATGTGGCCTGACCGCTAATGCCACAACTGACTTCCTGTTCAGTGTTTCAGCCTGTTGCTCAGTGACACAAAACAACTTAAAAAAAACATGACCTTCTTAGGGCCGATGCTGTCGCGTGTGTGTGTGTGTGTGTGTCTCGATGGCCCTAAACTTTACATCAGTTGTGTTCACTTTGATAGTAAACACCTCGACCTTTTTCGCTCGCTGCAGCACAAACGCATGGCAGGAGGCTCGATGTGGGTCGAAGTCAGCAGCTTTGCAGGTTGCATCACCGCAGTCTTGCCCAAACCAAAAGCACAGTGTGTGATCACAGGCTGTTTTCAACATGGACGTTCATGCTTTTTAGATCCTTCATGAAACGACAGTTAAGATTTATGGCTTAATCTCAGAAAAGGGCAAAATCTTACAGCACCGTGTTTGACTTGGTTCCTTAACCAAAGATGCAGTTTTGTATCTCTACCTTAAATTATGTGTTTCTACCTTTTTAGAGTATTTTTTTTGGTAAAATATCAAAAGCATAAGTAAACCACAGCTTAAACAAGATGATAGTTATTTTATGACTCAAATACAGACAGTGTTGGTCCTGTTTTAAAGACAAAGGCCTGTCGATTTTAATTAAAACCTAAAAAGACTTAAAGATGATTTTATGCTTAACATATAGATGGAAAAGCAACCTGAGTGACCAGGTGATTGTATCAGTGTCCAATAAGCTCATAAGTAATTAATAATTTCATATTTTAACCTGGTTGAGCCCACTTGAAAGTCACATCTGGTGAAAAGTTGTATATTAAAAATATTTTCATTATCAATTAAACCTGCAGACTGTTTTCACAGAGCTGAGAGTCAGAAAGTAGAAAAATGCAAAAAAAAAAGTCTACAAATCCCTGTTGAGTTGCAGATTAATTGGTTGTTGATCAATTAAATGAATAATCAATTAATTGTTCAGTATCGGGAAGCTATAACCTGTGATTTGCAGTGAGTCTCTGGATAAATCTGAGAAGCTGCAGAATGATCAGCAACAAAGAAAAGCAGCAAAAAAAACCAAAAACCAAAAAACAAACACTTTTGCTGAAGAAAATGTATCTTACTTTTACTTTTTATCTTGTAACTCAACAAATAATTTTCCATCTTCAGACCTTTAAGACAGAAATCCAAAAAAGCAGAAATCTGACTGGTGGAAACATGCAGATGTGCAGCCAGTGATGAGCTGCACAGGCACATTGCTTTGTTTAAAAGGCTGAGAACCGCTGACCTGAACTGCAACCTAGAATATGGTTAACAAATAGGTCTTGTGTCTTGCGTGCACAAGTTACAGCCTATAAATATCATTTGAATTTTTTTTTTCATGCCTTTGGCTGACTTGATGACACACTTTGGCACCATCTTCATTATCTGTACCATCAAAACTTGATAAATAATGTTCAATTAAAGATATTTTTGTCATTCTAAAACATTATTAATCTTAGACTGACTCAAATTTGATGTAAAATCGCGAATTTATAATTTTTCTGACGTGTAACAGTAGTAAATTTCACACAGTATTCATAAAAAAACATCATAATGAGCAAAAAGTAATAATTTGTGGCTCTTTTCTCTCTTATTTTCTTTGTTTATAGACATTAGATTTGTTAATAGGAGCTTTTACGCGAAATTCTGCACAAATGGCTTCAAACTTTTTAAACTAAATTAAATAAACATCTTAAAAAAGGCGTAAACTCTCAGGAGGAGGACGCTGATGTGGATTAAAATCTCATAAAAACAAGGCCAGAGATCAGGTCGTGTGGAAGCGCAGGGCTGCGTGCTCGCCATGTTGAAGACACAAGTGGCAGAAAGCAGAAGTAAAAGTTAAGGCAAGCTGATTTTGCAAAGGCCCCGAGCAGCTGCGAGCTCTGCGACAAAAACAACGGTGCGGTTTTCACAGCTCGAGGCCTGGCAGCGCGCGGGCCTCTGCGGGCCTCTGCGAGCGCGCGGCCCTGCCAGGTCCTCCGTCGCCTCCCAGCATGCAGCGAGCGGACAGTGCGGGGTTCAAACAATGCAACGCCTCGGTTTGTCCACTTCGTTGCTTTCTGGCGAGGCTTTGTTGCCTTTTCGACATTTTTTTTCGAGTCCACGGAGCGGAAACGTGTGCGGAAAGTCTGAGGTTTGAGACAGGAAGCCTGCTGAGTTCAGATAACGACACCTGACAAGTGCTCCCGTTTGCAGCTATAAATTATACTTAAAATAACCTCAAACGCACAATCTGCTGCGACAGACTGCAAGAATAATTATCTGGAAAATAATAATTATGTTTTTTTTTATCGACCAAGAATCCTGTTTGTGGGCCTGAACAACGAAACAGCATGAAAGTGCACTTTTTCACGCACAAAACTAACTACGTTTTAAAGTTTTAACTGCCTTGTACATGTGAATATTACTAACAAACGAAACGAAAAAGTAAGTGTGAATGAGTAAACTCATAAGTTCCTCAATCTACTGAGACTCCCTTTAAAAAAAATGCCATTTTCCTACTTTTACAGTCGCCTGAATAAACAATAATTGTGGTCGAAATGTCAAGTGCCTCGTTATTGAATCGTTTCAAACATTTATCAAGAACATCAGTGTTAATACTGCACCAACATTAAAGGAGGCCAGAAAGGTTGCATGAATGTTATACTGCAAAAATAAGAATAAATGCCCAGACAAAGGCCAGAGAGGTTGTTGGACGCACATTCTTTTAAAAAATAACATGAATGTGTAAAGTTGTTACCTGCGTCATCAGATCAGTTTGTCTGTCTTTTGTCTTCTGGCTCAAATATTCAGTTTCAGTGTTAATTTAATCAAAAAAAGTGCTTTTCCGTTTGAAATCATGTCTTGAAGGCAAGTTATATCTGCATTTCTTAGAAGATTAGACGCCGAAACAACAACAACTGCTCTGCGGTCTTCTGGAGGACATGAACAGGTGTAGCTGTAAAAGTATGAAATGTGAAAAAATACCAGCAGCAGTCTGATGGAAACGGATCCTCCTGCTCTTTGGAAACTGTCTCTCAAGTGTATCCAAGTTGATCCATGGCGCCTTCAGGGACACCTGCCCGCTGCGCACCAATTAAACACCGCATCACCTCATTAACTTATTCTCCGTTAAAGAAAAAATACTAATAAAAAAAAAAGTTTTCAGCGCTTTAAATGTTAAAAGATTTAAGTAAAGTTAGCTGTGTTGTTGTCGTGCTGCTCCGTGAATTGTGCGGGATCAGCTCGATTAAACGCAACAATTAGAAAAGACCATTAAAAAAAACAAAAAAACAACGAAACACGGGCGTTTTGGGAGTCTTCTTTTACGCGTGTAAACGGCCACCAATTAGTGTTTTTATCTGAGTGTAAAGATGTAGTGGTTAGTTGTGTTATTATAGAGCCGACATACAACCACGAACGGGAAGGAAGAGGAAATTTTGTACAAGAAGGAAAGAGTGGGGAGCTCGCATCACCGCCTTGACTCTCTCACTCAGCAGACTCAGGGCTGGTGTGGGTGGCTGTCAGGTTCACCAGCAGCAGCAGCAGCTTTAAGACAAGACAACACACAAAAATATATAACACGATTCAAACACATACCTTTATCGTACAGTCCATTGCAGCAGCCTCTTTGTCATTTAGTCGCTTTTGTAAATGTCACAGCCAGTTTAGCCTCCTGTAACCTCGCTTCAATGCATGCACGGGTGCATCGGCTCTATGTCGCAAACCATTGCAGTTACAATTTTCAGCTCACAGACCATAAACCGGATGGCAAGTTTTTTTCCCTCTCTCTCTCTCTCTGTTGCTCTCTCTCTCTCTCTCTCTCTCGCTCTGAATTGGGAAGTGAAGTCACTCTTTAACACTGAAAGCGCTGAAGCTGCTTCTCATGAAATCAACACTTGCACGCAGGCGAAAACATTTTTTTATGCGTGTGTGTGTTAAATTCATGTTTTGTTTCATTTAAAACAGCAGATCTGTAATTCAAACACAGCAATAAAGACAGAGTTGAATAAGTAATAAGAAGTATCACAACAACAGAAGACAAAAACAAAAAAAACTCTTTGCCAAAATGGTGCTTTTAAAGACACAACACTCCATGTAAATGTTTGAATGGCCCGAGGACAAAGACTTTAAAGGTGGTTTAGGACATGAGATGCCGGCATAAAAAGGTCAAGTTTCATAAATATGACTCATTAGGATTTAAATCCATTCAACTGGAGTCCATCACAGTTTTAAAAAGTTGCAAAAACTTTAAAGAAAAAGAACAAAATATGAAAATAAAGGAGTGCATGTGCTAAAAATCAGAGTACAAAAATTATTTGAACAATGAATGTTCAACTTTTATCTGCTTCTTAGTGGATTATTTTTTTTTATCTTATAAATTAAGTTAATCCAGAGCCACAATCATATTTTACATTTGAACGTTGTGTTAAATGAGCCAATAAAAGTTGCATGTTGTTAGTTTCATTTAGACTCAATCTGCACTGCATCCGACTCACAGCAGTTTTCCTTTTTAATGCTAAATACTGTCAAACATCCATGTACATTTGGTTTATTTTACTTTGCATATCCAAGTAACAAAAATATATCAACTTGGATTCAAACAAAAGTGAAATTTTATCAGTTTTTTTTAAATTTCTTTGCAGACAAAGCCGAAAATGTCCTGACTGAGCAGTTGTCAGACAGGGGAATTTTACAAGTGTATAGCAGCAACAGACAGCGAAGCACATAAGAAACACTCATCAGTATTCCTACACTGTGTAAACGATGTTTGTGCTTTTATTTCCTTCTCAGCAACTTTGAAACCCCCCCAGATTAACGACTCGTTCTCTTAAGGGTCAGGAAAGTTGCTTAAGTTCTGACTGCAGCATGTTATTGATCGGTACAGTTTAATAAAAAATGCATTTTAAGTCACACACTGTTGGAACATGGCTCAGTAAACCGCCTCGGATCTCAGTGAAGACGTTATTGGTTCCCAACATGCAGCCGAAGCTTCAACCTCACAGGAAGTGTCCAAGCAACTGAACTTCATTGTTAAACTCTGATCACCTCGATCAAGATGTTGTGATCATCCTTAAACAGCAAATTGATAAGGATTAATGTCTCACAGCTCTGTCTAACCCAGAAGTGTTAGTGGTTTTTTCATGGACACCTTTATGTGTTTTATATGAGTGACTGGGAACAAAATCCATGATTATCTGAGTTAACATGGGACATCAGATCCCATCAGATCAAATGGGGATCTTACAAAGTTACACGCTTTTTAACACAAAAAGTCCACTTTTTGTTTCTTTCAATTCATCTGCAAAAGGGGAAATTTTACACTTAAAACAGAAGATTTCTATTTAGTTTATTCAAACTCAGACTGCTAAAGCCTCACAGAAGCTCTTCATGGACTTTGAACTGTAATTTTTTTGGGTTTTAAACTTAATCTAACAAAGTGTTCGTGACCAAAGGTGGCTATTAAAAGCATGTATGACTTCATTTTATTTCAGCTTTCAGAGGAGCAGATGAGCAAAAATAGACTCGCTCAGGTCATAAAAGAACATAAAGGCCTTTGCAGGTTGGCAGTGAGTCCTCGAGGATGTGGTCTGAAGTTTGAACTGATGGCTAAAGAGGAGACATTTCATCTTCAAACCTCTAACTTCAACATCTCAACACAACAAGCTCATCTCCATTGGTCCTTTGTGTGCATGCATGTGTGTATTTCAGGCCTCTGTGTGTGCAAAAATAACAATGGAGTTACCAAATCGAGTAACTCTTCTTCTCCTTAATCATCATTTTAGCGCATCAGCAAAGAAAATTTTGAAGTTGATTACATTTTTCAGCCACAGCTGGTGAAAATCCTGTTTCAGTCAGCACTTTAAAATCAGTGGTGGAAAGAACAGTGAAGTGACATGAGCTCGCCTGTAATGTTTGTTTGAGCTAAAGATAAAAACCCCCACAGTCTAATTTCACCACATTTCTCTGTTAAGTAAAGGGCTTCTTAACTTTAAGGAGTTATTTTTGTAAGAAATTGTAATTAAAAGTAAAAATACTTAAAACTCCTTTCAGTTTTTAAGCCTAGAGATCATTTATACCAACATGTTTGACCTTTAGGACGTGAAGTCAACATTTCTAGTCATGGTGCGTTCACGCCAAACTGCCATTAAAACTCCTCATATCTTAATGTCGTGGCTCCGTGACGGTTAACTTCAGACCCACCGTGTGTTTATTCCCGGTGGATTCCTGATGGTTTCACCGCAGACGGTCGTTAATCACCTCGTGTTGTGTAACTTCATCCCTCCTGTGTCCTTATTTCGAGGTGGGGCTCCGAATCACGACTCACGTCTCCCACCGACCGGCGCGCACGATTTCACCCCGCTTCACTTTTCCAGATGTGTGTGTGTGTGTGTGTGTGTGTGTGTGTGTGTGTGTGTGTGTGTGTGGAGGAGAATAGCAGAGATGTTTGTTTATACAAGGCCCTGGGCTCGGCCTTATCTGCTGCAGCCACTCACGCCGTGATTTCAGACTTTCTTCAGCGAGCACTTGTGTGTGTGTTTGTGTGTGTGTGTGTTTTACGGGCCATTGTTTTGTCGAATGGTTTCTAAAGATACAGAGATTTTTTTTCCTTTTCTTCCTCCCACCTCATTAGAAACCGACTGCTCTGATTTCAAAAGGCTGCACTTCATCCACACCCAAACTGCGGCTCAGTTATAAAGTCAGACAATCAGAATGACCGAAGCTCTGAAATATGTGAAGGCCGCTCGGTGACGATAAAGATACACCGCCTGCTGGTGCACATGCCGAGTAATCGATCAAACATGTATATGATAAAAGATCGTAGTCCGGATTCATTATATAACGATCTCAAAAAGCCTAAAGACGTACAAATGTTTGATAAACGGTTTTTATGCTTATTTAATCTGATGTTAATCTAAAAATGTTAAATTCAGAAAATTAATGAAATGATCAAGATTCATCTTCATCTCCACTAGACTCTAGTTTCAGCTAAAAGAAATCACTTTAACATTTAAGGTGTTTTGTTAAATAATTTTCTTTAATCTGACCTTTTGAACTGGTTGCATTTCATTCTTTTTGTTCGTTTTTTTCTGCTCAGCATCTGAAAAACACCAAACAAGGTTAAAAAAAATTAAACAAATAAAGGTAATTTGAAATATTATAAAGGTTTTTCTTGTGACGTTAAAGTTAAGTATGACTCATTACAAAGTCAGTGACACTTTGGGGCCATTTTGGGATTTACTAACGGTAACCAAATAATAAACTTTTCTATGAAAGATTTAGTGACCTTACCTGCATTTTTACATTTTAATCTACACATTAATTATTTTTAAATAGTTTTACTCTTTATGACCATAGAGTGTCTTTACTAAAAACAACCTCTTGTACGTAAGAATGCTACAATTTGATGATATTTAATCGAGTATGTGAGTGTTAACTTTACATCTCGGACACATTTCAAACAGAAACACTGAGTTATTGTCTCATCTGATTCATCTTCAGCTTTATTTTCATGGTTTAATTTAAGACACATATTTTTTTTTAAGATGCTAGACCTTTTGACCTCTTTCACCAAACTTGGTTTAAATAAAGGTTGTTTGACTCGACAGGCCCCAACGGTGATTGTAATGTTATAATAACAATAATCAGATATAAAGAGCTTAAATAGCATCACACAGACTGAGACCAGTCTACTGCAAATGAGTTTTCTCATAGATTAGTTCGTCTAAGTTACTAAGAGCTCCTTTTTCACGCCGCTTTTATGTTTATTTTACACGGAAAAACTAAATAAGTGACTTTTACTTAATTTTACAGGTTGATATACCTTTTCTTTGGTAAAACATCTAAATAGTCAGAGTTTTACGGGGTCAGGGAGTCTTTTATGAATGACTGTTTGGTTGGCTGTTTCTGGGAAAGGGGGGGGTTGGGGGGGATCTGACGTCACGTTTCATTAAACAAACCTGGTCACGACGCAGAGCGGGCACGCGCTCCTCCCACCTCCGCTGCGTTTATAACGGCACCGCTGCGGCCGGAGACTGACCACTCGTTGTTGTGCGGTAGATGCGGTAAAAATAAAAAAGTCGGTAAAAATCTGATAAAAAAAAACAACAAAAGGCGATAAAAGAAAAGAGAGAGAGAGCGAAATAAAAGAGATGTACTGGGACACTTTCATCAAACCCGCAGACAGAAACACAGACAGCAAAGACTCAAAAGTAAAGGTGAGTGTTTTACCTCAGAGTTTATTCTCACAGCAAAGCAAAGAGAGAAGAACACTGTTTAATTCATTCATTTCTTTCACTTTAAACTAAATTATCTTAACTAAAACTGCATGTTGCTGAATGAGAGTATGTTAAATGTTGTGTTTATATGAACAAAAATAGCAGCTCTTGTCTGAAATGATAGATTAATTTTTTTGATATATTTTATGAAGGAAATAATTGTGTTTTGAATCACTTTTGTTGTATCTGACTGTTTAAGACTACGAAAGTGATTTTTTGCTGCAAAGTTACATGTTATGCAAAGTGTCATTGTTGCCACCTGTGGATATTGATCAACAGTCAGAGTTGCATTGATGATGATGATGATGATGAAAGTTGTAATCACAAGTCTTTCGACACAGATGGAGGTTTGCCAGACTGGATATTACACAGAAGACTTCAGGACGCAGGAAGTGCCAGCTGGCTTCGACTTTGCATCTTATGGTGAGTTCACTGGACTTTGTGTTTCCTTCATCACATGTTAGACATCACGGCTGCTGGTGGGACGAGGTGTGAACTCCTGGTGATGAGCTGCCCGGACAGATGCGAGCGCAGGGTTTTTTTTTTTGTGTTTTTGAATGTTTGCACGACCGCGTCCCTCTGAACCTGAGCAGCTGAAGGACAGAGGAAATATTTGCGCAAACTGTATCATCACATCTGTCAGTGAGACCTTGACACCCGGGGACTCGAACACAGGGTCTGCGTCAGGATAACGGGGGGCTGTTGTGCATGAATGTGTGTGTGTGTGAATAATCCTTGAATGGGCTGAGGTAGGCAAAGACGGAGAGGAACGGGGTGGTGAGGTTAAAGACACTCCTCTCTCTGTCTTCCCTAATCCTTTCCTCCAGACTTCCTCCTCCAACAGATTTAGAGTCCCCCTCCCCATCCCTCCATCACTACTCTGTCACACTCCCTCTGCTGGCGTTTCCTCCTCGCTCTTCCTCTCCCTCCCTCCCTCGTTTCCTCCCGGCTGCCTCCATCCATTGAGCCGAACAAAACAGAAGTGCCTGAGCCTGAGTGCCTGGTGCTGATTCGACAGTAAACAAGTCACTTTTCTTGTGTCAACATCCACCCGAACTCAAAAATCCACCCCATTTTGCTGAGCTCTAACTAACCTCTTCATTAAAGGACCCTTACCAATGGTTTTATATGTTTACAGCACAGTTTTAGATTCATAATCTGAGATTCAACCATCGATGCAGCTTCTGGTTTTAGTTTGTTTCAGCATTGTGGGAGAGTAAAACTTGCAGAGACTTGAAATGTCAGATAGTTTTTTCAGTTGTTTGTCAATAGATCTTCTTCTGTGGTGCATTCAGTGACTGTTCCAACCCTCCCAAAATATGACAATCCACATGCCAAAGAGCAAAGAGCAATGCACCAACAGGTTCAGTTGTAAGAAAATTAAACTGAAAACAAAACTGAAAACAACAAAAAAATAGAAATCCTGAATAAGATAAATCTGTTTGACAGAAAAGTTGCAACTGACTCTTTTTTCTGTGATTTCTGACTTTCCTCCACCCAAACCTAAACACATCAAAAATGAAGTGTTTTCAAAATCAGCTACCTCACAACTGACAATAACGTGTCTGTGACCAAAAACGTTAACATAACAATTCAGACTAGTGTCCGGTAACGTGTTATTTATCAGATGACTAACTTACTTAAATTTCAAATCTCTGTGAGTGAATATTCACACCCTGCCGTCCAGTGAAGACAATGACAAGCTGTGTTGCATCAATTGAAAGTATGTGAGATAAAACATTGGTGTGGTCCTTTATGAGCTTGAACCTCGCCTCTTTCTCGCCTCCATCACCATTTACTGACTCCACCTGTCTGTACTGTGTTTAACCTCCAGACTACCCTGGTGAAGACCTGTCTTTTCTGTTAGACAGTAAAGCTCCTGCAGCACAGCAGCAGTACGTCGCAGAGAGCAGCTACGCAGAGCCGCCAAAAGCTTCTCACACATACGACACTAAAGGTGAAACTTCACAATGCAAAAACACACACCCTTATGGTTGTTAATATGACTCATATGTTCATGTTTTCTTCTTATCTCACTTTTTTCTCTCTTTTTTTTTGCCCTCAGCAAGCACCAATGACTCTGCCCTCTTCAACCTGGACTCATATCAGGAGTTCAACTGGTGGACCTCGTATCCACACGGTGAGCCTCCCACTCTGTTGTCTCTCTAATGCTGCGTTTTAGGGTAATTTCTGTCATGACTAACTCTGTTTTTGATAAGCAGACGGACTGACAGTAGACCAGCCACAAACTGGATACCAGGAGTCTCCACAGTCGTACCAGAGCCTGGTGCCCCAGAACGGACAGTTCAGCCCAGCTGTGGAGGGCAGCCACAGCCCCTTTCTGACAGGAAAAGGAGTGAATGCATTACAAAGTAAGACATTTTTATCTGTGGATGTTAAAAAATACACTCTCCGGTGGCCTGACGCTGTCGTTCAGTTTGTAAAATCTTCTCTATATTGCAGGTGAGACGGATCAGAGCTTCTCGGCCGAACTGTACAAATCTGATGGGCAGAGGCAGCCGTCATCCTTCTGGCCTGAATACTCCTCTCACAGTTTCACTGCCCCTCTGCCACACCCGCCTGTGGCCTCCTGCCCCTCAAACCTCGGCCCTCAGTCCTCGGAGCAATACTGCCCCCGTGTGGTCAAACGCAAAAACACGCACCCCCAGAGGTCAGACAGGGAGGGTCAGATGACGGGAATGTCAGCTTATCCAGGTTAGAATTTGCTTACTTATCTTTTCTGTGCTGCTCTTGATGCTTTATGAAAATATATTTTTTAAAAAAATCCATTTGGATTATTTTGCATGGTAGTCAAGATAAAAAAAAACTTTCTCTCTGTTCCCGATGACTTGACTTTTTAGGCAGACAACAAGTCATTAAGCTCATAACATCATATCTGATGCCACTTTATGCTTTGAATTGACTAATTCAGAGGGAAACACTGGACTTTTTATTCCACTGTGTTTATTCAACAAGCTGCTGTACAGACATTAAGTATTTACACACATGATCATACTGTAAAATGTGATGAATTGTTTTAGATTAAATGACTTAATGTATAAAGTAGCTTAAAATCAGACTAAACATGGACATAAAGATTCTACTTAAATATTAACACACAAGTAATATGAAATTCAGTGGTATAAGGTGTAATACAGGGGCTATTTTTCTGTATTTTTGCTTTTGATACTCTAAATACAACATATCTGAAAGTACTCATGTGTTTTTACAGAAGTACCATTTTGAATACAAATCTGAATTTTACATGTGATAATGTAATTTTGCAGGACTGTATTTTTCGCTAACTTTGATTTTTACTGATTAGTAAAAAAAAAGTTGGCATCATAACACCAGTTGTCTTCGACCGAACTAATCAATTTTTTAAAATTAATTTATTCTCTCATTCAGGTTCTGGTCCAATCCAGTTGTGGCAGTTTTTACTTGAGTTACTTCTGGACTCTACCTGCCGAGCCTTCATCTCCTGGACGGGGGATGGCTGGGAGTTCAAGATGTCTGACCCCACAGAGGTGAGGAAATATCCATTCCATTAAAATCCATTAAAAAATCATATTAGCTTTTAAAAAGCATTGCCAAGGATGAAAGCAGTGCATCAGCATCTGCTGTATGATTTGATAGCAGTTACACTCAAACTTCCCAGATGGTTTGATTTAAATAACTGTAAAGGTTGAACCATTTGATATTTCCCAGAGAAACAGAGATCAAAAAAGGCCAAAATGTGAAGGCAAATATCTGTAACAGAGCCTTGGTTTGGAGCCTTTTCTATCCTTAAAAGAATAAGGATGAAAATCATTGTTTTGCTCCCTGTGCAGTTAAATAAAGTCACCACATTGCAAGTTTTGACCTTTGACATCATCCAGCATCACTGCTGGTTTGGTCCTTGAGTCCTCCTGCACTTCACTGCAGCTGGATGACAAAATAAGCCACTAGAGGTCAGCAAAGACAAAGTTTTCTGCAGGTTTTAAGTAACTCTTAAATCTCACAACCAGTATATCTTGTGACCTATTGAAGGGACTGAGCCGTAGGTTGGGAACCACTGGACCATATGAAAAAGTTCAAATCATATAAAGCTTCATTAACTTAACTTTATTATAATTAATTAAAGTTTTACCTCATCAACATAATTTATCCTTGTAAATAAATGCTTGCTCTTGATTTGATACCAACAAACAAATTCAAACAGGTTGGGACAGGTTGGGAGGTGGGAATAAAACTTGTTGGAACATTCCACAGGTAGACAGGTTCGTGAGTCAGGTGATGGTGCAATTGAGGTTCACCACTTTGTGGAGCAAGATTGTAATAAGGATGTTACTACCTGAGTTCACAATTATGTTTGCAAATAATTACATATTTATCGGTGATGGTACATTTACTTAAGTCCATGTACTTCTGCCATTGATATAAAGGGTTTATTCTGTGATTTCTGAGGTTTAAACATATTTAGGTTCAACTCTTTGTTCCTGTTGGTCCCACAGGTGGCAAAGCGTTGGGGACAGTGCAAGAACAAACCCAAGATGAACTATGAGAAACTGAGCCGTGGCCTGCGTTATTACTACCACAAAAACATCATCCACAAGACAGCGGGCAAACGCTACGTCTACCGCTTCGTCTGTGACATTCAGGGAATGCTGGGAAAGACAGCCCAGGAGGTCCTGGCCAGTCTGAACATTTTGCCCACCAATGCAGAGTCATGGCAGTGTCCAGGGGTACCGGCAGCAGCATCATCGGAGCACAGCAGTGAAACATGGGTTTCTCAGTAGGGATACGGGGACTCTCTGTGGTTCTGTGTGAGAGTGACCAGTGTGTTTTATCAGAGTACTACAGTCGAACAAGTGTTGTATCCTCAGGGGATGATGGCTGTTGCAAGCAGACCAGATGCTGCATTTTTTAGGGACAAAAATAACAAAAAACTCATAAATGCAATCAGTCTTTGAAGTAAATATATTTCTTATT
>JAPZDV010000025.1:5317878-5334399 GCA_029814665.1 Acanthurus lineatus
TGTAGCAGACACATCTCTACATCAACTGTTCAGAGGAGACTGCGCGAATCAGGCCCTTATGGTCAAATAGCTGCTGGGAAACCACTGCTGAGGAAAAGCAACAACCAGAGGTGATTTGTTTGGGCAGAGAAACACATGGAATGGACATTACACCAGTGGAAATCTGTCCTTTGATCTAATGAGTTCAAATTTGAAATCTTTGGTTCCACTCGCCATTTCTTTGTGCAACGCAGAAAAGGTGAACAGATGGTTTCTACTTGAATATGGTTTATACTTGAATATGGTTTATACTCTACCTACCTTTGTGATGAAAAATTATCAAAAGCTATTGTGTGGGTTCAACGTTGTGGCCATGGCGAGTCATCATTTTGAGCAATTGGGCATGACACAAAAAATTCTTACAACTTTAATTTACATTGTCTGAGACACATCAAACTTCACTTGTATGTTGAGAGTCCCATCAACATGTCAATATGTTATGATCAGAGCGCCAGCACTGCCCACATAAATTGACTTGTTTTACACTTTGATATGTCTCTCCTAGCAGGTTGATCAAAGTTACTCTTAATTTGAAGAGATTAGCCAAAACACAGTTATGATGACAAATTGCTGCTCCTGTCCAAATACATTAAATGGCATAACTGTGGTGGTGCAGCGAAGTTTCATGTTTTGCCAAGAGAAAGGAAGTTGTTGTAAGTTCCTTGTTGCTCATCCAATCCGTCCCAAATTTCACATGTTAAGTGAGCCATGCCAAATGGAAGTCACAACCATTGCGCCCCCTGGTGGCTACCACAAGTAAACCCTATATGAAAATCATAATATGATTTACATCAAATTCTCCTGCAAAGGCAACTTTCAATGTGCAGGAATGTAACACACTCATACTCTGCCATACACTGTCTGGGGTGACAGTGGCCCTCCCCAAAATGCATTGCAAGGGCTTGTTCAGTGCTGCTTGCGGCTTTAATTAGGGCCCGAGGACGAATCCTGTGAGGACCCTCTTAGAATGCAAGGAATTATTATTAGGGCTAAAGCACTGAGGGTGCAAGGGCTATTTTGAAATTGTTCTGTTAATTATTATTTTTGACTCTACCAAATGAACTGCTTTTTTTGCCAACATAAACATGATCAAAACTCACCAAATTTGGGATGCATTTCAGAGGTGGTGAAATTCTAACTGTAAATTATAATGTTACAGTTTTGTCAATAGGTATGGCCAATTGGATTGGCTGCACCCCTGCAACAGCTGCCCCCATGGCCTGTGTCACCAATATGCACAAAAATCTATACAAGTGTATCAGGTCAGGATGCAAAGAAATGTCTCTTGGACCCATCGCTAAACCAACAAGACCAATTTTTTAGGCTATTTTAAAATTAAGTGGCCATTTTTGGCGATTTTAAAGTGTTGTGATTTTTTCAACTTGTCCTAGAGCATTCATTAGATCAACTTTAAGTGTGGTGAGGGTCATCTAGACCACTTTGTGATCAAAAGTTATCAAAAAATCATGCTATGGTTAAAAGTCAAGGCAAATGAAAAATGTAATTGGGAGAACTTTTGTGTTAAAAGTCCAATGTGCACCAAACCTTACTTGTTTGATAAGAATCCTGCCCTCAACATTTCTGTATGACAATATTTGGTCATACTCATAGTGCCACTTTCTCTTAACGACCAGGTACTTTAATGAACTCCCCCCACAGAATTAATATAAATGTCTGGGCACACTTAAGACCTGTGTGATAAAAGTTATCAGAAGCATTGGTCTTCCATTAACATTGTGGTCGTGATGGGGCAGCCATTTTGGGCATTTTGCCATGACAAACAAGGTGGTTTTGAGAGTGAAGGTATCAGCGAAATCTCACCAAACTTGCCACAGTTGTCAGATATCTGGAATATTAACATCTGATACACATTTCAGCAGTGGGTGGGGCCCAATGGCTGTATGACACCCCCTACAGAATGTCAACAAAGCAGCCCCAGCAGCCCATTTAATATAGAGTTTCAAAAATTAAGCTCTGCAACCTGTGCCTATGCTGCTGTACCTGCCGAGTTTTTTAAAGGTGTTTTTAAACCGTCTGGTTGACAATGTGCTTAAAATTGTCAATATTTCTCTGGTCTCTGGGATCTTCCCCACTGTCCTGGAACATATTATTGTTACTTCATGGTTAAAAAAGAGCTATCTTGATCCATTTGTCATTGGTAACTAAAGGCCAATCCCAAACATTGCAGGCTTGTTTATCAGCAATTACATGAGTATCTTTAACTAAACAGTCTGTTTTACTTGTACCAGTCTGGTTTTATAGCCAATCACAGTATAGAAATTGCTCTCGTCCAAGTAGTTTAAGGATCTTAAAATCAACTCTGATAATCATAAAGTCTGTCTTAGTTCTCTTGATCTCAGTTCATCTCAGTGATGTTATTTTGCATCAGTGCCTTGAAAACTTTTGGCACTGTTCTTAATAGCTTTCTTCATACCTCAAGGATAGATCCTTCCCTATCACTGTTGGTGACTTTAAATCAGATGAAATCAGCATTTCATACACAGTCCTAAAAGGATATATTCTTGGCCCTTTTCTATTTAATCTGTACATGGTCCCACTTGGTTCCATAATGCGTCTGTACAACATATATCATTCTTAAGCTGAGGACAATTATCCATATCTGTTTCTGTTAACCACCTTAGCCCAGTAAAGAATCTCATCCAGTGCATTAATCATGTCAGACACTGGATGACTCAAAGCTTTTTATAATGAAATAAGGACAAAACCGAGATTCTATTAATAGCTCCGAAAGCTCTGAGGCACCAGATTAGTTCTTTACTAACTCCCTTTCCCATGAAACTAACTGAGCATGTCAGAAGCCTGGGTGTGATAAGAGATTCTGATCTTAACTTCCAAAAGCAAATTTCTTATATCAACAAGACTTCTTTTTATCATCATAGAAACATATTCAAAGATATATGTTCCAGTTGCTATCAAATTCTAAAAAGTTGGTTCGTGAATTTATTTCTAATAGGTTGGACTATTCTAACACATTTTTTGCTGAATTAACAAAACAAGCAGAACTATACAGCCAGAGTTTAAAAAAGAACCAAAAGGTGTGTACACATCAGTTCTATTCTAACTTCTCTTCACTGGCTCCCAGTAAAACAAATAATTGATTTTAAAGTATTATCTATTGTTTTCAAAGCCTTAAATGGTGCAGCTCCTTCCTACACATCTGACTTGCTAACTGAGTACACACTGGATAGGCCCCTGAGATCCTCAAGTAAAAGTCTCAGTATTCCACCAATACATAAAAAATCAGCTCAGGGTGCTTTTAGTCATTATGATCTTTGGAATACTTTGCCACATGAGCTTAGGTCTGCTATAACAGTATCCTGTTTTACAAGCAGACTAAAAGTACAGTGATTTGCAAAAGTATTCATACCCTTTGAACTTTTCCACATTTTGTCACGTTACAACCACAAACATACATATATTTTATTGGAATTTTATGTGAAAGACCAACACAAAGTGGCACACAATTGTGAAGTACAAAGAAAATTATACATGATTTTATTTTTTTTTTACGAATAAAAAACTGAAAAGTGCAGATAACATTATCTGGTGCCACTGGATGTTTTTTAAATTGCTCAATGTATGCAGTAGCTACAAAAAACACATTCATTTGAGCTCTTTTATTATGCTAAATTGTGAACAGCACGTTTGAGATTTTAATCTTTAAATCACAAACACAACTAATTCAACACCTGTGTGAGAAAGTTGTCATTAGAAATTAATGAACAAGATCCAGTTTAGCTTTAATTGTTTACAGCATAAAACAGTGCAATAAAACTGAACATGTATCTTTACAACACCATGACAATAATTTTGTCCAAGGGAAAGTTTACATTAACTTTCATCTTAAGCTTTCAATACATTTTTTGGTAATATTTTAACAACAAAATATCTGCAGTGTATACAGCATGCACATCTTGACACATGGTTTCAACACATTCCTCCCTTAACAATTAGGGTTATAAGGTTATGCCTATGTCCACTGATGGTCTGCGAGGTCTGCAATCAGAGTCAGCACCCTGGGATTGACTGAGAGTACTTTCTTTTTTTCTTCCACTTGACTTTGGTGCCTCTCTCAGGATTAATAGAGAAGAAACGCCTTTATGAAAACAAAACAAAACATATATATATTTACATATATTAATACATAAATAACAACTGAGAAGTGAAATCAAATAACGTGTGTTGTTGAACAATGTAACAAAAAAGAAACTGTACCTGTGGAGGAACTCCAACGTTGAGCGTAGTTCCACTGGGTAGTGTATGTTAAAACAGTTGTAACTCCCAAAGAGCAGGCAGAGGGCTGCCATGAAGGAAATGATGTGGTTGTTTACAATGTTTTGGTCAATGCTCAACATGAATATTTTAGCCACAAAACAGGAGGATCCAGAAAAGATTAACAATAAAAACAACAGATAAACAAACTTTAGTAACAAGAACTTCAGTGTCAGGCATTGACCAAATACAATGGAGCTCATTACACTCAACAAAGGACAATGGCCATTAAAAAAATCTAATGATTTAAAAACAAATGATTTGGTTAAAACCATGACACTGCACTGAATTCTGCTTTTGGCTGACCTTGGTACCAGCTAAACTAATACCTAGTATTTCTATCCACCTGCAATATTTCCTGGAACTAGGCCAAAGTTAACTAAATAACCCAATACCATAACTCAATGTCAGTATACAAGTAGATTTAGCTAGAGGATTAGGTTTCACTTCATGATTTTGTTTACCCACCGCACACGATGATGCAGGGTGTTGCTGGCAACTTCTCCAGCTGAACCTCTTGGGCCAGGCATGTCTCTTCAAAACAGTGGAACAGGTCCTCATCCTTCTCACCAAAATGAGCCAGTAAAAGAAGTACCATCTGATTGAGTTCATCTGAGCAACCATCAGCCTGCACTCTCTCATTCTGAAACTTGATAAGAGCATCCAGGACTTGTTTGTGGTTTTGTGCTTCAACACTTCTGAGAACTTTTGAAAATTGTGTCTTCTTCAGCATTTGATACACTGGCAGTCGGAAGTGAAGCTTTGCTCAGTTGTAGAAGGACATTCAGAAGTTGTATCCTTGAATGACCCACAAGGCACATTTACAGAACAATTTCTGTGTTTTCTGAACATATGGGCAGTGATGGAAGATTTTACAGTGAACACATATTTGCATCCTCTCACTGGACAATTTACAGGACGTCCCTCTGCTATGTGCTCCTTTATGTGAGCAACTAACTCTTGTATTCTTGTACACTGTCGTTCACAAAGTGAAACTGCATTTTAATGTTGCTAACTGACGACGTGCCATTATGGTGGCGATAGAAGTGAGACTTTAGTGCAGAGTATCCAGGGAAAAAAACCTCCTTGCAACCAATTTCAACACACTTAAAAATACAACGGTGTTCGTTGCGATGCAGTTTGCAATGCAGAACATACGCCTTCACAGATTGAACAGATTTTCCACAATTTCAACAAGAATACATCTTTTAACTGGCCAATTAGGCATAAGGTAACATAAAAGGAACAGTAAACTTAGATAACATCACCATGACAAGTCCTGGCTTGCAAAAACACTTTCCAAGAGCCATACTTCACAAGCGATGTCATTTCAGAGAGGAGGGGGGAAACAGGAGAAAAAAGCGGGATTCTTTTATAGATCCAGTGGTGTAACATTAATTTAAATACACTTGATTTCCACGGCATATTTCACTGTCAACATCAATAACATTTTTACCTCAGCAACAACTGTGTCCTCCAAATTTAGGGGGAAAAATATACCACCGACCGATCGATAACGTTAAAGTCTGAACCAAACAAACAACCGACAGAACCAGCTAACAATATAGCTAGCTAACTTAGCTAACGTAAACTAATGGTTACTTTACTGGGCGCAGCCGTCTCTGGCGACATAGTAATAACTAATCGAAAACAACACACCTTTACAATCTGAATAATCCAAGTCAAAAATGTTTACCTTGTTAAATTATCACGTTTCCCTGGTACATTAGCCAAAAACAAAGTCCAGAAACTTCCAAAGGAGAAAAGGACCCGCTTGGACAGCAGAGACTAGCGTCGTTGAAATACAACGGTAACTTTAACGTTAGAGGAGGCGGAGTCAAATGCAAAGCTCTGATTGGACGGCGTATTAAAGATGCAACGGTTAGTATTTGAATCAGGCGCCCTTCTGTCCACTGAATTCAAATTTGAAATACATCCATACAGTATGTTTTCCTGTCAAAAATTGACCTTACCTGAAAAATTATATGGGGTGAGGGGCAAATCAAAAAACAACAAAAATGCAGACAAACAGCTTGTATTTCATGACTGTTTACTTGCACTTCACAAAATATATAAGTCCATCTATGTAGTGTTTGAGTTCAGTTAATATTTTAATATCTTATTGTCCACATTCGAGATATATAATTAATCAACAGATCTTTAATTTTGGTCCATATATCAAATGAAATGGAATGTGGCCCAAAGTGTAGTGCAGCAACAAGATGTATAGTAACTCCCTCTTGAGGATTTTGTGGAAGATGTCTTTGCCTGCAGGTCCTCCAGCTTTCAGGGGACCACAATAAAGAGTCCTAATCCTGCATGGTCGGCATAGCTCAGATTATATCATAAATTTCTGGATGGATTCCACCCTTTTCCAGTATTTTATCCAAGATCGGTCCTATATTGCTCAGTCTTTTGATTAGATCACACTGGTGTTTATCTACAAAGTGCTCATCTGAGGGCAGAAGGGATGAGAAACAATTTGAGTGGTATCATTTCTGTGGAAAAAAGCCCCATAATCTGGTCTCTGTAAATCCATGTTATTCAGCAAGTCAGTTTACAAATGTCTGACCCACATCCCTCTTTACATTTTTGGGAAGCATGAGTTTCCGTTTTGCTTTGTCATAGTGACAGAATATGTGCTGGTCCTAACTTTTTTCACTAACAGAAGGGCAAAGCTGATAGGCACACTGCAAAATACAGTTTAATACAATAGTTCCAAATGTATGTCCTACGGTGTAGTTACTCAGTTACACCACAGGAAGGAGTATCCACCAAAATGAGCGCTTGTTGTAGGGCTGCATCAGACTGAAATGTCTGTGAATACACCTGACTTCAGTGTATTTTGCAATGATTTTAAGATGTTCATCTGAAATTGTATGTTTTTAAATTGTGCTCTGTATTTTTTTATTTATATTTAACATGCCACATTTCCTTCAACTTACTTTTTAATAGCACAAAGTTGACAAATGATAGTATTATAAGAACAGTATTTTTGAAAGATACATTTTAGTATATGTAAAATAGAAACATGTTTTTTATAGATTTTTTTATAAAGCCTATGAGAAGCTTACAAGTTGTCAATATGTTATATGTTATAAGTATAGCTATAATGGTCAGTTGGTTGACAAAGACTGAAAATGGCCACTATTTCGATTGTAATATTTTCTTATTTTCATTGCTTAAAATGTGAGAACTTGTTGCTTCTTCTTTTTATTATTTCAATTTATTTTCAGTAGTAATGAGGTTTGTGCTTTATTAATGTTGTGCTAGTTCTGGAAAAAACAAACAAACAAGCAAACAAAAAAGCATTACACACATCTTTGAACCTCGACACTAAGTTCAAGGTAACGTCACCGCAAAGTATGAAACGAGCACTTAAAATTTCATCTTTTAAACACAATTCAAAGCAGACAATATCATCAGCTTAGAGCTGCAGGCAGTGTTTCCAGATGGGCGACAGAGGGCGGTAGCGCAAGACGAAGAAATAGAAAACGACGAAGAAGAAGAAGAGGAGGAAGAAGAAAGAGGGCGGTGCTGTGCGTAACATCAACAAGGCAAACATAGATAGGTGACCTGGTTTTCTGTAGACTTGTAGAGTTGTAGTTTATTTGACGATGACGATAATTTTCATTCAGTTTTTATTTTATAATGTTAACTGTCTGAAATTACCCTGAAAATTAAATTCTTCTTATGACACCTTTAGTCGAAGTGCTAAGCTAGCGATGAACCAGCCTTTAATTTAGCCTCTTTTGTGCCATACAACAGTTATTAATGTTAGTTTTGTGGTTCTGGGCTGATCGTTATTGTAAAAATATACCTGTGTACATTCGTGCACTGTGATTTGTATCAGTAAGTCGTTATTTAGCTTCAGTTTTGTTATACACTTGTCATGACATTGCTAACGTTATCTAACGTTAACTGTATGATCATAAGTTTTAGGCTTAGACTCCAACCCGAGGCATGTTGTAATTTGTGGTTTTGCTGTACAAATAAATCGATCTGACAAAGCTATCAGCAGAACAAAACTAAGAATTAGGTTGCTCATTCTCACTTTTAAAGTGCTACATGTCACATTTAAGAACCAGATACAGTACAACTTCTCAAATCTCTCATGACTTTGTTTGAGTGTGGCTAAAACTTGATCCAATCCCAGTCGCTATATACACAGTTTTTATAATGCACGGATCCTTTATGGTCAAGCTGTTGTGTTTACTGGTTTTCATCCAGGTTTTATGCCTTTCAGTAAAGTTTCATTACCAGTATTTAATCTGTTCTGATATATCATTTCTTAATCTTTACATAAAGATTTACTTTTTACTAGTCATCTTTTTTAATAATTTTTTCCCTCTAATTTACAGAAGTGATCCAGGAATGAGTTGCATTTTTCAACTTCTGGTTTCGCGTGGTGACTTCTGCCATGGCCGATTTCTGCTCGTTTTGCCTCGACAGCCCCTGTTGCTCAGAGCACTCACCTCTGGTCCCCGGATCAGCCGCAGCCTGAAAGAGAGCTACAAGCTTCTACAACTACCTGACGACAAGGATGTCAGTCCCGTGCAGGTGAAAGAAGCTTACTTGCGCCTGGCAAAGCTTTACCACCCAGACTCCGGGGCCCCAACTGCAGATTCAGTGCTGTTTGCTCGGGTTGAGGATGCTTATCGAGCTGTGGTGGCACATCAGAGCAAGATCAAACAACCCGATCAAGTGAAGGAAGTGGAGGAGGAGGACTCCAAAGGCACAGCACTTGCACATAGACACTACCTCAGCTATGATGGTGTAGGTACAGGCACACCCAGCCAGCGTGAGCGTCAGTACCGTCAGATTCGTGTCGACCGGGCATCAGAGCAGGTTTTGAGCTACCGTCAGAGAGAGCATGAAAGAGCAGCTGCTGCAGAGGGGGCGCTGGTAGAGCGAGATGTGCGTCAGCGCAGTCGGAAGATCAAGATTACTCAGGCTGTGGAACGGCTTGTGGAGGACCTGATCCAGGAGTCCATGGCCCGGGGAGACTTCAGGAACCTGAGTGGAGCTGGAAAGCCCCTCAACAAGTTTGAGCACAATCCATATGCTGATCCAATGACCCACAACCTCAACCGCATCCTCATAGACAATGGTTACCAGCCACCCTGGGTCGTCACACAACGCGACATTCGAGAGGCTACCGCTCAGATCCGAAATAGGTTATTGCAGGGGAGGGCCAGATTGGGTGACCCCATGACCCCAAAGGAGCACAGCCAATGGGAGCAGCTGTGTGCCTCTGTTGAGGAGGAGTTAGTGAAACTTAACAAGAAAGTGGATAATTACAACCTCATCGTACCAATGCTCGGCATGCAAATGGTTCACTTTAGTTTGTCACGAGAGATCGACCGTGCCGTGAAAGGAGCCTGCCAACACAGACTGGACCAGCAGAAAGAGAGAGAAAAGGACAGACAGAGACGGAAGGAAGAGAAGAAAAGAGCCAACGCAGCAACTAAACCTAAAAGTATCAAACGAGGCCTGATGTCCTGGATGGAGAATTTGCTCAAATTTAAACATTATGACTCTGAATCAAAATGAACAGAAAATATTGATATCAAAGTTTATTTGTTTGTTTTTTGTCCACTATAATCATTACAGTACATGAAGCAAAATTTCAGACAGACTTGTTTATCTGATTATTGCTATACACACTTGATCACATTAAAAAAACAATGATATCACTTGACTAGTTTTTCTCTGTATAACTACTGTAATTGTCCAAATATGCAGGATAGTTTTCGGTTGTTCATGGAAGAACAGTTTTAAGCAATCAGGGTTATGAGACTGTAAAGAGTGGGAAAATGCTTGTGGTGATGACAAAAACTATGACATGAGGCAGTTTTTTTGATGCCAGCTGTTTCTGTGAAATGCTAATCTAACACACTGTAACTTTTGGTTGCTATGTGACATTAAATGATAAAGTAATTTAAAACCTTGTGTTACATTTTTTTAATCTTGGAAATTTTTAAGGAGCTGAATGTCTCATTTTAGTGTGGCAGCTGCTCCAGTGTTGCAGGATTGCAGATGACGATGGGCTCCTTGCGGCGGGCTCCGTTACCTGCGGTCTCTCTATGCAGTGCCTGAGCGACAGCCCTGGACGGGGTCATCACCTTCGTCCAGTCGTGTGCAATGTACTGGTGATATGGGTCATGAGAACCCTCCAGCTTCTTGGAGCGAATGTAGCTGAGCATGATGCCAAATGTGAAGAAGCTGAACATCCCAACAACCAGAAAGATGTACATCATGCCCTGAGACTGAGCGTGAGCTTTGGCTGCAGCCACATGCTGCACAGCATGCTGAGCAGTGTAGTTCTGAGGTGAAAGCGGAGACAGTATATTTGTGCTGTTGAGGCAGTGCTGTAGAAAGGAGAGCAGGAGAGACTGCAGCTCAGTGGTGTTGATGTGTGACATGGCTGACCTCTGCTGGACACTGAGAAAACTGCAACTGAGAAGGAAGAGGAAAAATCAGGTAAAAATAGACAGTACTTCACTTGTTAACTTGGTTTATTTAGTGTGATTAATTTCTCAGTTATTCCCTCCTTGCTTACAGCACCCCAAGAAAAAGAGACAAATAAGAAACACATTGTTTTGTAGCTGGAAACGTCCAAATTCACGAGTTGAATTATCACGATTTCCTTTGATATTACAAGTGTGTAGTAAGACAGTAGAGAAAGATAAAGTAGCTCAGGAAAATGAATATAAGGCAAAAATAAGCCTATACTTCAGTGTAAAAGAAAATAACACATCTTACATTTATCCAGGATTTTAAAAAAGAAGGAGAAAGCAATGTCAGGATACTCTTTCTTTGAGAAATCATAAATATGCACTGATTGACAATCAAGGGCATCAAGTCAAAGGTGCACATTGAAAATGTATTTTCTGACTCCTACCCAACAAACCTGAGCTTGAATGCTGGATGTATTAGTTTTTCTTTATCTTGGCTATTTGGTGAGAGTGAAGCAGAAGTGATACAGGAACTGAACCCTGAAATTATACCTACATCCTTATCCAAGCTTTGCTCTATATAATAAAACCTTACCTTTTTTAGTGTTAGGAATCAGTTCCTGCTGTCACTGGCATCAGCAGACATCAGCAGGCATTGATCATTTCAAGACTTTTTGTCTTCAGCAGTTCTAGACACAGCTGGTCCCAAACTACACCTTGAATAAAAACATTCATCCCTCCTTCTCTCGGTCTTACTGTACCCTCCTTCATGCTAATGCTCCAAGGGAAAGAGATATCCAACATGTTCAACATGTCAACACATTTAATGAAACCCAGAGGTCATATGACAAGGTCAAAAGCTCAGTGGTGTAGCATGACTTTCTGTCTTAAACTAATGCAATCAGCTTGAATCACCCAGTTTTAGTAGATGAGCCTGTTTGGGGTTAAAATTCTGTCTTTACTTTAAACCTCAATCAGTGTTAATCTGACCAGTGGAATCAGATTTTATTTATTTATATTTCACCGACAATGGCAAAGTCTACCAATTTTGCACTAAAAGGGATCATAAAAAGAATTATTTGTAGGTACAGTTTCCTTCATCCCTTTTGGCTTAAGACTGGTGTTTGAACCCAGTTGTTCAGAGGGTATGTTGTTGATTGTACTGTATCTAAATAATCTCAATTAATCACATTTGTAATCAGAGCATGTGGTTATTTTCAGGATGGTGCCAGGCTGCAGCAGGTGAACAAAGAGGTAGTTTATACATTCTGCAGCACAGCTCAGTCTAGATTGAGTTTCAACACAATCACCTCCAAGTGTCCTTTAACTCACTGCTGTAGCTGTGTGGGTGTGTGTGTGTGTGCGTGTGTGTGTGTGTGTTACCTAAAACCTGCAACAAAGACACATTTAAGAAAAAGAGGCAGGGAGATATTTATTCTTGCACTTACATTCTGCAGTGGGATTGACAGGCAAAGTGAGATCAAAACATCAGTGTTGTGTTTTCTCCCAAACAAGGTATTTTTTTTAAATTCTACAGTAACTGAGCATGAAATGTTGCAGGCAACATCTAGAAAATGAATCTCGTTCCTCAGCAGTGCAGTAGTGTCAGAACAAACAGTAGAGTCACCAGTTTCTGCATTTTAAGTCTTTGCCAACACAGCAAATGCAGCAAGTGCAGTAGACAAAAATTTAAAACATTTATTTTAACCCTACAAACTTCATCTACAAACCTGTGAAGACATGGAGTAAGAAAAACAGATTCAGAGTTGAGATTGACTTAGATAGACTTGCTAGTTATGCTTAACATATGCTGAAGCTGGAGTGATATCACTGTCAGGATGCCAGACTGCTGCATCTGCTTATTTTCACTTTGAAAGCTCATGATATCAAGAATTCTAGAAGATTATATTAATAAAAATGAGTAGGTCAAAGTTGAAATGAAGAAACTTAGAGATATAGGTGTCTTATTTGTTACTCTTACTGTATTTTTTCAAATGTGGTGAAATCATTACAAAGCAGAATTTTTTTGGCAAGTCTACTTCCGCTGTGTAGTCAAAAGAGATGTAAAAGAGGAAATTAGCAGCCAAAAAGATTGTGGGCTTCACAAACGTCAGCATATTTACATGGTACACACCTCAGCCGACTGAGCTGACAAAGTCCAACACTGTCGATCCTAAATGACAGCAGAAGACAGAGCTGAGGAAAATTATATTTTAGGATCTTTTGAAAAAAGGGATTGAAAGTAATGCTAAGATAATAATTCAATCATTTAATTGGTTTATCAATTGAAAGTTCATCAATAGCCATGTGGTTAAGTGATGAATTGTTGATATCCATTTACAGCATTACACTTTCTTCTTGCATTTCTGCCTCCTTTTATTGAATTGTTTTGCCTTTGTAAAAAACATTACACTTGAAATCTGATTAAGACTAAGGATTAATACGTTAAATAACTGATAGATTATTCAACAATGAAATAATTAATCATTGGTTTCCCAGGATTTAAAGCCATATTTACAAACTTTCAAGCATTTAATAGTCCCATAGGACACCTCAAACATTGCATTTCACTGAAAGGAAATCTTGGTAGAAAATCTGCCCTGCTCACCACCATGTGTGCCATTGGTTTTCTATTCACAATGAACCACACAGGTTGTTCACACGACCGAGCATGACCAAAGTGTTCGAAATGAACCTCTCACACAGCAGCTGTGTCTTTGTAAGCAGAATCATAAAGCTCGACTCTTGCAAAGGTTATTTTCTTACCTGGTGGAAACAAAAAGAAATTTTTAAAAAAGCCAGTTAAAGAGAGTGATCATCACATTTTTCCAAAACTTTATAGTGACTTGAAAGATAAATATAAATCAATTGTAAACTTACTCAAGCTGCACTCCATCACAGTTGTCTTTTGATTCTAACAGCCTGAAGATATAAGAAGAAAAAGTGATTATTCAGATGTCAGAAATAGCAGACAGACTAATATGTGAGTCCTAAAAATGTTCTTACTGCATGTTTTTTAAACTTCATTTTAAAAAACCCACTTATTCTCTGCTAAATCAAGCTGATAGTAGTAAGAAAAACATTTCAGAATGAACACATATACATTAGTCAACAATCATATATGGTGTGTATTAAAATGAATAGAGTAATCAAAGACAGTGGCTCTCAAAGTAGGGTTGAGTGAACCTCATGGAGGAATAAGAGGAATAATTTATTTCCACAATAATTTCATCCATGAGAAACACAGTGACTGACAGACATTTTTGTTCATGGGTTTCATGCACTCCATGAAATAAAACCTCTAAAATAAAAGTCAAAATTTTATTAAATGCCGATTTGTGGTACAATTTGTGTTTGCTTAGGGGTTCTGAAATGAAAATTTTGAGAACCACTGATCTAAGAAACTTGACTCTAGTATTTTGGTTAAAGGCTCAGTGATTTATGTGAAACTAAATGCATCACATGAAAGACAAATGACTCACTCTGCTTGAGCCTTAAGAGCTTTACGGGCCTCTCGGGTCTCATGCTCCTCTGAAATCTTCTTGTAACAGTAAACCAGAATCACAATGAGCCACAGCTGCAGAACCACAATCAGCACATACATCATTATCTCTGAGATCACCGCTGTCAGGGCCCGATTGGCTGTGAAAGAGGAACCAACCATGAAGCATTTAAGAGGAAGCTTGAGGTTGAGATAGCACATACAAACTGTGGGTTAAAAACTATGATTCTTTCTTTTCATTTTAATAGATTAAATCAGTGGTTTTCAGTATATTTAATAGTGTCATTTTTACAAAAAAGAAGTCGGTTGGGCTGAATTGTGAGCAGTATCATCAACCGATAAATAACTTGACATTTGAAATTAACCAATGGTTTAAATAAAAATATTCAAGACTGAAAAAAAGGTAAATGATGTAATATTTCCCAAAAATAAGATATTAGAGAAAAATACACATTTGTGAAGTTAAACTTAGTTTTTTTGTATCTTAGCACCTTTTTCTAACCCAATTAAGGAGAGAGACCCCGAGGGTGCGAAACAGTGAAGGAATTTAAGTGTCTGCACTTCATATAAATAAGTCCAAAAAGTTCATGTAAGTTCAAATTATCCCCATCACAACCTGCTAGAGCAGTAAAGTGCCGCTAATGCATTGCTGCATTAATGAAAACATCCAGCAATAATATTTAATGATACATTAGCAACGGGGGCCAGTTTTTCTGCAGAATGACTACTTTGCTGTTTTACCCATAATACTCCTGTTCACTTATTTAAGTATTTAACACTTTAAATGAGGAACTTTTATTTGTAACTGACTAGATTTACATTTTTGGATGCAACTTTTTTCATTTAAGCGGAGGATCTAAATACTTTCTCTTCCACTGTCAGCATTTTCACAGGTAGGCTTCACCCCCACCTACCTACAGCCACCACACTGAGCTCCACCTCCTTCTCCACAGTGACGTGCTCATCGTAGAGCGCCAGGAAGAGCGTGCGGTGGATCGTGCAGCGGTATGTCCCAGTGTCATTGAAGGTGACATTATAAATGTAAACGGCTCCTGTCTGAATATCGCTGTTTTGTGTCCCCTGCCACTCCAGACGGTCACTGAAATCATCATGGAGGATGTCAGCACTTGGGTGGTCATAGTGGAAAATCTGAGGTGGATGAAAAAAGGGAAAAACAGGAAATTCATAATTATTCTTTTAATCTAGGTGAGGGTTGAAAAATCCAGGTAGCCCCTTTTATATTTACTGTTCTCAATATATACTACTTAGCACTGTGACATCTCTTTATATTTCATAGAATAGAGTAGAAATTGAATGGAAGATCGTTATTTTTACTGTACAAAATATAACAAAGTAAGGAGTGCTACTTCTTAATATATGGAAAAATATGGATAAGTACAATTTAAGTTTGTGCAAGAATAATAAGGTATTGCACTAAGAAAATATGAGCACTAAACACATTATAAACTACTGTAAATATTGCACCAGGAGAAAAGAAATCATTGTGCTAGAATCGGTGAATAATTGCAACTGATCTAGATGAAAGACAGTCAACATGTAGCACATGAAGAACAGTTCAATGTTTGCTTAAGCTGAGTTTTCTTATGACCCAGAGTAGGAAGGTTTTTCTTGAATGAATAGTAATACTTATTTACTCTTTTGTAGTTACAAATAGTGGACAGTAACATATCCATCTCAATTAGGATAACTGATATATATTATGTATTTATGTGTAAGAAATGGCGTAGTTACTAGGGTTAATGTGTTTAAATACTTGTAATTTTTCACTATTAAGCATTGGAGGTCATTCTTGACCTGTGTAAACAGTGATGGTAACAAAACACTCTGAGATTAAAAGCCAACTAGATAAATACTTGTGGATTAGTTAGTCAAAATTATTTGAAGAGAGGTTATGGTGGGCATTTAATGCAGATTTTCCAATGTTTTAAATATCTTAAAAAATGATTAATAGTTATCAGAAGATACATTAACAATGAAAACAAAAGTTTGTTGCTGTTGTTTGATAACCCCACAGTTGGGAAAATACCAAAAATTACTGCTCATTGTTGCCTATTTTTCTCCTGATTATTATAAACAACCTATAATCAGGATTTTAATGTAATGTGGTTTGCCATGTAAACACTGAGAGAGGGAAATATTTGCATATTTTACATATATTATCTCCAAAACATAATTCTGGACAAAGTTAATTAGCGTTTACATCTTGTC
>JAPZDV010000025.1:5335028-5382669 GCA_029814665.1 Acanthurus lineatus
TCAATGATTTGAATGACTTTTGCAAAAAATAACCCCTCCTCGTACTAACCCTAAGGTTCTTACAGATCTTTGTTTGAAATATAACACAAGAGAGCCTGTGTCATTGACGAGCCCAAGCCAGATTTAACGGCTCCTCAAATGACTTCGGTGAACTCACATGCCTGAACTCCTCCTCCCCAGGGGGCTTGAAGTGCCAGTCGACCGTGGCTCGGGCAGAGACCTCCTCTCTTTTTTTACAGGAGATGCAGCCCAGCAAGAATCCATTTCCTGCCACCGCTTCAGTCAGAGACTCCACCTCTGAACAGCCGCCCTGACACCGAGTTACTGCAGGGGAATGAGAAAGTGGGGAAGACGAGGAGAAGAAGACAACGAAACAAATGTAGAAACATTTAGAAACTCAGTTCTGCAGGAGCTGGTCAACTTCTGGTGTCTGTCATTTAAACCAAGTGTAGTGAAAAAAGCTTTTTATCATGATGCGTCTGTGCTAATTTACATCCTTAAAATGAGAGTTTCTACAATTAATTTATAGTGAAATTTCACTCAACCAATCATTTCAAAGAGTAGTATGTACGTCCTTTTTTTCTTAAACTTTAACATGCAAGTTCAACCACCAACTTCAACAGTTTCTTATAATCAGAGCTGAGGGGCATTAATGAATTTCAACTTACCGAATAGACTGAGGACTATTAAAAAAGACAAATGGCATTTCATTCCTGCTGCAGAAACTTACAGCCAGTTGTTGAACAAATAGCAAACTTTTCCTTGATGATACCTAAAGAAATATCTGAAGCGCTTCAGATTACATTACTGACATAAATTGGTCTGGACTCCTGATTAATCCCATGTCCTTTACAAACTGGTCCATCCTTTAATCAAGACTGTAAGTCCATTAGTTCAACAATCTTCCATTTCCCATTGACCAAAAATGAGTAGAAGGTTAAGAATAAAGAAAATATTTTCCTTAAAAAAAAAAATTAAGTCTCCGTGTTTCTTCGCAGTACTTTTAAAACTCCACCGCAGTCCTGTCTGACTTTGAGGCAGCTATAATTAGAGCGTGTGAATTCAGGAGACGTTGTGACTGTTGAAAGCCAGCAGGAAACCTGAGATGATGAGACCTGATCCATAACTACGCAGCCTGTCCGTCTGAAGAAAGACTACAGCCATGTTAACTCTGATTTATTTTATTTATTATGTTGACAGAGGCAAGTTCTTTTGAATTAGGAAAGTATGCGACATCCTAAAGGCTTTATTTATTTTTCTGTCTTGGCGGTGCATCATTATAAATATTTTGAAAAAGTAAATTAGCTATTAACGTGTAGCTTAACATGTTTTTCAGGCTAACTTTTCTTACCTAATTAATATCTTTGCCTAGATGTATTCACACTTTTAGCTCCTAAATTCACTCCAAAACAAGGATTAAAGGATAAAAAAGGAGCAGCAGGTCTGGTATGCAAAGACATCCCTGACATGTTTTGTTAAACAAATCCTCCCAAACACACGCTTAGAGTGGAGCTTAAAGGGCATAGCTATACACAAAGACTACATGCAGGCTGATTGTGTCCATTTTCTCAGACTGTGCTGATTTACAGTTTTCAGTTTTCTAAAACAGAAAAAAACACAACAGGTATTAACTTAAAAAATTTCTGCATAATCACTCAAAGAATTAAACTGCATATGCTTGCAATGGAAGTGGAATAACTCATCTCCTTTCACCTGAGGCCACAAACTTATCAATCACCTTTCATCTGTTCTGTCCTTGTCTGTCTCTGTATACTGTATAAAACATATACTATCTATCTATCTATCTATCTATCTATCTATCTATCTATCTATCTATCTATCTATCTATCTATCTATCTATCTATCTATTCTAAGACCTCTCAGATGGTAATGCAAACTATATTCAATAATCATGTTTTATTAGTTTACTTTAATTTACACATTTCTTTCACACATTTTCCTTTATTGAATTAAATCAGAAAACACTCACACACATTTTGTAGCTATATAACTGTAAGTCTCTCTTCTTATCAGTTTTTCTTTGCCATCAAAGGGTCTGACAGCCAGTCAATGTCAGTTAGCCAGTCAAAAAAAAACAAGGCCACTGGAGTCAAGGCTGACAAAACAGACATTGACTGAAGGCCTCACATGCTGACTGAAGTGACGAAGATCCATGAGTTGTTTCGGCGAGTGTGTGTTGACGTGATGAATGTAATGAGTTGTCTCTTTTTTGTTTTAAAGGGCAATCCCTCGTCGAATGTCAAGTAAAATTAAACACACCTCACACTGAAATAGTACAAACAAAAACAAAAACAAAGGAGGTATATGGTGCACAGGCGTGGGGTTATAAACTGCATTAAGCTGTGTGTAAATGCTTGTTTGTGTTTGTGTATGTTGGCTGTGTTGGAGGTCAGTAATGTCCTCATGTGATGTAACCAGATGACACAGTGAAGCACTAAGCTCTTGATAAGGGCTCTTGTCTCTTTAACCTTGTGGTAGCCTGTGAATGATAATGACACCAAAAAATCAGCCTGAGTAATTCTTTAAAAAATCACATAAGTGTGTTGGAGAAAGTGAGAGAGAGGGAGACCTTGGGTTGGAAAACACACACACGAAAGGGAAAACTTCACAGCAATGTTGACTTATGATAAACCTTGTATCTGTGTGTGTTTACTGTGTGTGTGTTTACTGTGTTGTGCATGCGTTGGTGGGGCTGCATTTCTCTGACCCTATGCACGCTTACACACAGTGAGTGACACCTCCTTTCTTCCTGTGCTGGTGGTGTTTTTTTTTATTTTTAGCACAGATCAGGTTTCCAGTCCCGGATTCGGCAGCCAGAGGTGCACAGCAACACAGCTCCCTGTATCCTGAAGCAGTTTCTCGTCCGGGCTGCATATGTAACGCAGAACTCGGTTTTCCCCGCTCTGGAGTGGAGCCAGTGAAGAGTTGATTGCAGGAGGCGGTCACAGGGAATGAGGGGGACAGAGGATGCCTGGTAAACCTGTGGAGAATTTGAAATTGCCAAGTCATTGCGATGCTGTGCCATCGATTTGAAAGGATAGAGACACAAGCAACTGCTGGCTGAAGATTAAAACTGACAGGTAAGTAAAGAGGTTTTCACTATACAGCAAAAGATGTGCAGATTTTTCGGGATATATGTTGTTCAATACTGTATGTTCCTGTAAAATAAGCTGTAAAATGATCACTCTGACTTTCTTTCAGAGCTGTAAATTTCTCTGTTCTACAGCGTCTGAAGTTTAGGTGTTCGAGCGTGAGAATACCTGTCCTAATGTGTACTTTCAAAAGAAGTCAGGTATACTGAGTGCTCACAATGATGGGAATAGGACTGAAACACGCATAATCTTCATATATGATGCAGTGTGGACATTTGAAATGAGACGAAGTTGTAGTAGTACTTTTTGAATGAACACACTAAAATGGCGGGATTCTTTTAAATCCACAAGAGCTGAAATAATTTGTTAATTAATTGGCTAGTTGATAACAGATCTAAGGAGTAACTATTTAAATTTAGGATTCATATATATTAAGTAAATTTTCAAACAAAACTATCAAACATTTGCTGGTTTGTGTCTGTTAGTGTAAAGGATTTGGTGCAATTCTTTTGTTTTATGTGATATTAAATTGAATATCTTTGTGTTTAAGACTGTTAGTTACACAAAACAAACTACGAGACAACCTTACTTTGGGTTTCAGGAAATTACAAGAGATGTTTTTCATGCTAATTGTTTTTTTAATAAAAAAATACAAAAGTTTGATTGATAAATCTTGAAAATACATTAAAAATTACTAACGATATGAATAAATTTTGGCCTTTTGAGTTTATATGAGTACCTTCTGGATACAGTTACATCTGCTGGTGAAATCCTCCTCATTCATGTATCTTAACAGCAAGTGTTTTGTCATTTTACTTTTTCAGCTTCAGACAGGCTGACCTGCATTGGCCCTGTTCACTATATGTGTCCTGGAAGACAAGATATCCAGTCTATCACAGGCTATCCAACCTCTTTTATGAGACCAAACGAAGCCATGATGCTGCAGGAGGCAAAGGGTGAGATGAATATGCACATTACTCCAAACTGTCTTTTTGTTGCTAGAAAAGAAGTTTCATGACGAATGATTTTATTGCTTAATGATAAAGTCTACGTTATAAGGTCTTACAAACATCATTTAGAGTTTTAGAGCAATTTATTGAGGTTTATTATGAGGCACAAGCTATCAGATAACGAGTATTGATTGCACGCAACACTGTTAAACACAAGGGGTCGCAATGTCTCTGTGCAAAAATAAAAATATTTTTTTAAAAAAAGGCCATTACTGCTCCCTTCAAATCACCTCTGAAATTGTGCTAAATCTGTGTATTTACTTGACCTTTTCTACTTATAGCCAGTTTGTCGAGAAAAAAGTTTTGGAGTTGTTTGTGCAAGAAAAATCCGCGTCGATACTGAAACTGAAAGGCTACTTTATTTTTTTCTCTTCGCTATAAAACAGTTTAACTGTAAAAATAGCCACAGTTCATGTATGCAAGGTGATATATTTTCTTTTTTAGTTAACCAGATAAAACAAACAAACAAACAGACAGATAAAACTGATTTGTGAAGGATATTTGTTAACTGTAAACAATCGTCTTCTTCCCGTGCCACATCCTCTGAACAGTTATTTTCTCGGACGGTACCACAAAGTTTTCTGTAGGGGTGTTCATCAGGTTTTACAAATGACTCCGTATATTTATTTGCATAATGTTAAATGTTATTTGAATTTTCTGGAATTTCATTTCATCTTAAACACTGGTGGGTTTACGCTTTTTTAAAAAATACGCAGCAAAAATAGCCTTTTTCTTGAAAAAACTTCTTTCAACCCCCCCGCGTACTAAGTTATTCTCCGGCTGGCTGACTTCGTTCCTTTTCACTTTTCGACAATAAAGCATATTGTGTGTTACTTTTAAATTAGGATAGCATGCGGCCTTAAATGCTTAGCAAACTTTGGGCCGTGTGCTTTACATTTAGCTCAATAATAGCATTATGTGTCGAGGTGCTTTTTTTAAAGTAAAAATGGAAGACGTCGGCGTAGTGCTTTCTCTGCTGAAAATTAAAGTCTGCTAGCCAGATAGTCATCTTTTTTTTGTGAGCTGTCGGCCTTCAGAGGTCGGGGGTTAACGTGAGCTAAACTTGGTTAGCTGGCTTAAAGCTAACTGTTAGCGTTAGCCGACAGATGATTCTTCACGCAGGCGACAATGTTGATGTGTTCCTGTGAAAAAGTGGATTTTAACATTACACCTCGCACCGTCGCTCGGCTTGTTTTCGAGGCCGAGCAAGATAATAGAAACGGAGGAAACTCATCCAATGGGAGGTAGGAGTTCACATTTCAGTTGTTTTTTAAAGGGTGCAAAAAAAAAATGCTAATGTTATTAAACTTCACCAGTGTTGGTGTTGCATATACTTTTGTCCTCGGGTGTTCAAATACAAAAGAACATCATGTCATCCAGTTTCAGGGGTTGTGCTGCGTTTCTCACGCCTAATGTGATGAAATTCAAAATCACACAATGAGCTTTTCCTGTGCTTTTGCTTCCCATTGCAGCAGCAGCTTGCTGCTCTTCATCATGGTGGTGGTGTTGTTGTGTTGTGCATTTGACTTTCGGCTGGCTGGCTGGCTTTCGTCAAAGTTTGACATGTTGTACGATGGTGTTTTCGAGGTGGTCTGTATGTTATGGCTTGTGTGGACCAAAAGTGTGAAGGCTGCACGGAGATTATGGTAGATTACTCTGGACAAACAAGTCTGTGCCAAGATTGTCCTTGTTCAAACAGATCACAGCAAATACTGTCAGACGTGCTTGGGCCTTTTGCCTTGAAAGTGCCTGCTTTGAAGGCAAACAATGGAGTGACACACACACACACACATACACACACACATACACAACCCTCCCCCAGTGGAGGACACATCTATTTGTATGTTTTCATGTAGTTATTACTTAAGTAACAATTGGACCTTGTGGTTTTGTCTGTATGAAATATGAACCCTCAAGTGTGTTTGTTCATGTCTGTGACAGTGTCTGGTAGTTGTCGTGTGAGGTCATTCGTTTGTTCTCTCTGGATAGTTTCAGGATCAGCTGTGTTTTTGTTAGTCGAGGTTTTGAAGCCGGTGTTTTGATTTTTGTGCAAAACACAGTAATACATTTTGATGTCTCTTGGTGTTTTGTAAGTGCCCTCTGATAAACAGACAGTGACTGGTGTCGGTCAGTCTCGTGTTCGCCCACTTTTAGCGATTTCTGAGTTACTTGAAGGGAGGAAAATCTTGATTAGTGCTGTTAAAATGATTATCCAGACCTGGGTAAACATTTGCACATAGCATTGCTACCCCACCGTAAATATTGACCAGACTTCTAGGAAGAACATGTATTTCATTACAAATCATCACCTTAGTCATATGATACCTCATATTCCCAGAACTGTCCGAGCAAACAGCATTACAGCTCTGATAGCATGTCCTGGTTATGCAATCGTCTGTCCTAGTATGAAGATTTATGATTTATATCTTAAGTTTTTTGTTTTTGTTTTTTTTTGGAAAAGTGGTTGTCAAATGTAGGTTAGTTTTTTTGAATACAAAGTTTCTGCTCTTTTCACTCCTCAGGTAGCTTCCTCCAGACACAAATCTGTCTTTGTCTGAGTCTCCAACTCTTGAAAAGATGAGCCTGACATTGCAAATGCAAGATTGAAGTCTGCCATTTGACGCAGAATGGAGGAACACTGAATAAAGAGAGTGACACTGGACAGTGTTAAAGTTAAACGGGAGGAAGGGGTCTGGCACGTAAGCTAAACACAGAAAAGGGGATGATAAATTATTTTAGTTACTTTAAGCCAACATAATTGGAAATGCATTGCCTAAAGAACACAAATTAGCCTGTAAAGGCAAATTATCTTACAGACTTGTTTTTCAAATATATCAATTACAAGCATAACAGGAACATCTTGGCCAGTCATGGGTAAGCCTCAACTCTAAAGATGATGACAATCTTGTTTGTGCCCTTGACTTAACTCAAAGAGAAAATTAAGGCCTGGAAAACCTCTAAAGATGACTATGTCCTCTCCCGTGAGACCAGAAGGTATCACTGTGGCTCAGCCCATTCCTGTGCCAACGCTGACTGTTCTGCCACCATCTTCAGATACAGAGTCCTGGTCTCGTTCACCTAGCCCTAGATTGTCCCGCTCCAGCCGCCACAGTCGATTTCATCGCAGCAGAACCCGTACAAAGAAACGAAATGAGGAAGACCAGGGCTGCCCTCCTAGGAGACAATGGGGTAGAAAAACACATATTGCAATAGAGGAGACGGAGGGCACCGTTCAACATCAGGGCCCTTTAACCTCCATCTCTGTGGCAAGTCAGATGGATGGGGAAGAGCAAACTCAGGACAGCCCTTCACAGGACCTCCTCCTGCCACCGTCTCGCTTCTGGTCTCGTAGCCCCTCTCCCAGCCGACGCTCCCGCTGGTCCCTCAGGAGCCTGCTCAGCAGAGACTCTGACTGGGACAGCTGCAGGTTAGTGTGTTGGATTCATCCCAAGAGATGAATCAAAATTTTTAATAAAAAAAATGTGGTGAAAGAACTACTAAACCAAAAGTGGTAGTTTGCAGCAATTATTTACTCCATCATTAGCAGAGGCTCAGACTAAGTATTTTTTTTCCTCATTCATTTAGTTGACAGATCTGTCATTGCAAATGAGCTCACTTATCTTACAGCAGCAGCACCACTTAGGAGTAAGTGGCTTAGAACAAAGTATCTACACTGTCAGCACTATGTTTGACTGTCTCATGGGTATTTTATGCTTATGGCTCTGTTAAACCTCAGCCAATTTGCATCCAGGTCTTCTGAGACATGATTTGCTTGCAGTGACTGACTGAAGTGAGTAACCTCTCGTTTGTGCATGTTGATGGGAAATGAAAAGACCTTACATCTGACAGATTTACGCTTAGTCGACTCTTCTCAAACGACACATGAGGTCGACTATTTTGGAACAGGGTGGAGTTAATTAGCTAATGGCTAAAACTAGTGAGGACAGATTACACCGTTAAAATCCTGATTAAGTTGAGTTTATTCATGGTACATGACGTCAGATATAAAAAGGAGGCCAACACTCAAATGGTAGAATTTCGGTGTTGGAGAAAGGTACGACCTTGCTACCCCGTACCAAAAAAACCCAAACAAACGAAATAAACACATATATTACACAAGTCCTGCATTAAATTATTATTATTATTATTGTTAAAAAACAGTATATGCTTCACAAAACACAATATTTTTTTTTTAAAAAAAGCAAAACAGCATGGTTAGGTAAACAAATAAATGGAGATGCTGTTATAAAGAACTCAGTCAGTCACAAGGAGCTAGAGGAAGGGTTCATGCGCCATTTATCCTTCCTCTGAAGCATGACATCACCCTCAGCCAATAGGAATGGGCTCTTAGTCTGATGATGTCATGTGAGTCCAATCAGAGGAGGTTCTGGGCAGCACTGCAGTGGGCTACAGAGGGCAAGCAGAGGGTGATTCTCTCCTGTGCTCCATATAAACAGCTGCGCTCTTTTCCTCTTAATTTACACATCATTTTATTGACCTAGTTATATAGTTTTGCTCAATATCAGTGAAACATGCAGATCTGAGCATTCAAATAACTGTTTACCAGTGCCCTTGATAGTGAAAATCTGTTAACACAGCTTGAAAAACAAACCATAGTTCTAGGTCCAAACATTTTTAGATATTTCCAGGGTTATGTAAACAGTAGTTCAGATAAACCATTGAAGATGTAAAAAGCCTTTTTCACACCAATCTAATGTGCTCTCCACAGCACTGGAGAAACTCCTAGTGAACTCTGGTGTGTTGTATTAGTTCTGTACCAAATAGCTTGAAACTTTGTTGACTTTCCAGTTCTTAATGAACATTCAAATGTGCATCGCCATGCATTGAGTGTTGAGTGTGTGGGACCAAACAGAATGGAGGGGACACATGCTGACAGACAGGTGCTGACAAACAGCTGCTGACACTGGAAGCTCTGGAGGAAAGGGCTGGGAAAAGACCAGATTTCCTGGAGGAATTAACACCTGCATTATGCTCTACTCTAGAGCTGTCTCACATGAGAAAAGTTGTTAAAAAAGTGGATATATCTTCCCTTTATCCTCTCTGCAGCAGTCAGCTACAGAGGGCTGACCTGTCCTGTAATTAGTGTCACCTCTGACATTTCTTTTATTTTCTGAGAACGCCAAAGATCTAAGCTTGTGGCTGTAGCTCCAAAACAGAGGCATTACACTGGCTACAATAGTTTTCTTGTGTTTCATTGTTGTCAGGTCTTGTGTGCCTGTCAGTTTCCACTGAAGGCATTTGAGTCATTTCATTTGAAGACATCTCATTCAACCAAAATATCTCTCTTGACCTCTCATGTCTGACATGAGAGTGACATCTGCCACTGTGACCACATGCAATACAAGCTCACTGTTAAAAATAAACGATTTCACTTGTTTGGAGCGAGGAGTAACTTAACTAGGACTAGTTTTTTAGGTGATCTACTTAGTTGTTATGTTAGTTATTTTTAAAAAGGTGACTTATTAATAAGGGTGTGACTGCATCTGATGGATTTTATGACTGTACTGCTCGTTCCTGGTCTTTGAATTTATGGGTTGTGAGTGTTTATTGGGACACATTTGGGAATTTATTATAGTTCTTTGAATAACCCAAATTACCTTCATTTTCTAATATACAACTGTCTTTACTGTTTTTGTACCACTAGCACAAATGCATTTTTAAAGTACAGCAGAAAGGGCAGAAACTGCTACTACTGCTCCTCTACTATTTTCTGTATAAACACACTGTGAAATAGTCCTAATATCAAGTGAAGTCACAGCATGTTTAACTTTTTAAATATGTAGACTAATAGCCTTGATTTTCCTACATTCCTTAGTGGCACCTTTTTTGAAAGTGAAACTCTGTATTCAGTCAGCGTGAGTATTAAGCTGTTGCAAGGCTTGACAATAAGGATCGCCTGATTGCCTGGGGCAAATAAAATGCCATGTTGGGCTAGTTTATCTAGCTACTCACTTGCCTGATCAGGCAAGTGTTTAAAAGGAATGATTACAACATTTCTTGTAGGTAGCTAAGGATTTAGCCATCTTGCTCCTCTCTCAACTGTGTTGAGAATTGCAAGAGTGTAGTGCTGATCAGCAACAGACTTTTAATTTGTGAAGTGCAGGTTACATTGCAATCATCCTTGAAATAAGAGTAAAGTTGAGGGGTGTCAGTGAGTGTGTGCAATGAGAGCGTTGTAGATTAAACAGGAAGGAAATGTTGTTCAATTGGCACATTTACATCTTGTTCTGTGAACCAACATCCTTTATATTTTCTCGCTTGTCTCTTGTTAAGCTGTGTTATATCTCTTTTCTTGACTCTTTCTTATTGCCCAACCGGACCATGAAACTCTGGCAATTTTTATGGGCCATGGGTGAACTTCAGAAAATCAGATTACACAGAGGGAGACAGATAGTGGAGATGTGGGCCTGGCTCAGCCAAGCGTGGATTATGATGTGGACTCTAATCCAGAGGGATGGACAGAGAGATTGAGGGTTAAGGGATTGCATGGGCTCTGGGCTTCGGCCAGGTGGATTCACTACAGACTGCTACGGTCTCTTTATTTACAATGCTTGTCATGTTTTTTTTTTTTTTACTATGTGAGTAAACAATTGGCTGTCATCTGATAATTAAAAGGTTTTCATTCAAAAAATGGACAAAGTAAATATGAGTAATAATTACTGATGACAAATCTACTGATTATTTTATTGGTTAATCATTTTATCTATAAAATGTAAATCAAATCCGTCAAAAGTGAAATTTCTCAGAGGAAAAGGCAATGTCTTTAAATGACATGTAGTGTCCAATTTAGAATAGAAAAGTTCAGTTTATAATTAAAAGCAGGGCTAAGAAAACCAGCAAATATTCACATTTGAGAAACCATAATCATATTTTTTTGCCACATTTGCTTAATAATGACAATCACCATCAAATGATTACCAAAATCCATCAGGTGATTAATCCAATAATTGTTTGTTCTTGAGATTGATCAGACCATCGTGTTAGAAACAACAGTACCTGTTGTGTGGTTTTGTCATGTCGAAAATGTTACAGGTTTTAACAAATAAATGGGATGTAACGTTGAAGCTTGTTTTCAGCATTTGTATATTTAACAAATATATAAGGAACAATATGTAACAGAGCCTGCAAATGCAATATTTTACACCTATTATGTAAATATATCTTCACAAAGCTGTTAGTAAAGTAAATGTTACAGCCAGCTGCTGTCAGTGAGTCACTGGTCCCTCTGATTCAGATAAAACCTCTCAGTTTTGACTCTCCCTTATCCTTATCAGTCCCCCCCAGTTCAGCACCACCTCACTGTAAAAAAAAAACAGCAAGGCCTCACTCGCCACACAGAGCCACCTCCTCCCTCCTCCACCTCCGTCTTCCCCCCCTCCACCGTCTCCCTAGTTGCACAGGGGATTACGGATGGACGCAGTAGCTGCAGCCCGTTACCGGGTCTTGCAAAGCGGCGTAGCGTGCAGCGGGGTCCGTGTGTGAAGGTGCAGGGGGGGCAGTCGGCCACGATGGAGGATTGACATCCAACCGCGGGACGGTGGACGGCGGACGATGGGCGCCTTTCTTTCCCGAGGTTAAGCGAAGAGAACAAGGAGGAATAGCGGACACACAGCCCATATAGCGTCTGGCTTGCTTTTTTAGCTCGCACTCACAACAAGACCACCGATCCGATGCCATATTAATACCACCGCGAGCTGCAACGTGCGCGTGTTTTGGTTTTTTGTTTTGTTTTTTTTTTTTTATTGTGGACATCTGTCGGATCGCAAACACCTCATGACATGTTCGAGTAAGTCACACAAGGACAGCCTCTTATTATTTTTTAAAGATATGATGAATAGCATTATTTCATGCAGTAATCTGTGACTTTGGTGCTCATATGCTGTCCATGGGCGTTTGGTGTGGTCAGATGAGTCACAGCTCACAAATCCCACTGATGATAACATGGGTGGGAAAGGCATAGTTTATGTTTAAAAAAAAAAACACCATGTGTGCAGCCAAAGCTTGATATTAGCTGAATAACCTGATAGCTAGCTTTATGTTTATGTTTTGTCGGTGATCTGTTTCGCCCTCCATCCTGTTTCATTTAGCGTAGCAGCCTCCATCACTGTGGTGCTTCCTAACTAAAATGAACAGATTGTACTTAATCTCGTTATTTATTTTTTTTATAAGTGCATGTGTATGAAATAGTGTTTTAGACGAGTTTTTGCTTGACTGGGTTGTTTTGATTAGCCGGTGTGCTAGCTGCACACCATTAGCCGAGATGTGCACCGGTATTTTCTCCTTCGCCTTAATATGTGACGGGAGAGAGGACAATATTAAGGTTAACTACACCCGAGAGGTAGCTGGAGGTTCGCCTTGTGCCCTGGTTTGTGAACACATGCTGACACAGATTCAAATCACTTGTGTTCCTAAACCACGCAACAAGCTTATTACAAAACCCTCTGTCCTAATGTACGTGCACCACAGATAGCTTAATGCTATTTGTCATTGTGCTGTGATGGTTCAGTTTGCTTGCATTAATTTTGGAAACATTTTCATGCAAAATGAATCAGGTGAGATTTAATGGCATCTCTGCTCCTGTTTCCAGCCATCAGTGCTGTTGCTTTAAAAATTATCATTTTGTTTTTTGACATTTTGTCTCTTTTTCCCTCTTCAGCTTCTGTCCTTGACAGCTGCAGCCAGATCTACAGGGTCTCAGTTGCATTAATTTGAATTTACATTATTCATAAACATACGTACATTTTTTAAAAAATATATGTTGAAATCTAATTTTTAACAGATTTTAGACCAATAGGGCAACATGCCAGCTTTGTTATAACACACTTCAAAAGAGTATAGACAATTAATTGCAGTAAAGGGTGAGTTTTTATGAGTTTTCAGTTTAAATGCAAATGCACTGAGCATACATGAATTCACCAACAATATGCAGCTTTGTACTCTGTCCAAGAAAACAGGGGCATTGCATTTAAAACCTCTTTTTTTTGCCCTGTGTTGTCCTGACGCTACTCAGGTCAGTTACAATGAAGAGAAAAAATAGAGTTCAACGGGAGAAATAGAAAATAAAGTGTTGACACTGTGTGAAAATGTCTGGCAGATTCACTTATTGTAGCATAAATTTGAAGAATTGAGATGGTACAATAGACCTCATCATCATGAAGGTGGTGAAAACATAATAGCATATGTTTACAGAGAGAGTGACTGTTTAGACACTTCAAAAAAAAGGTGGTTTGGTAAGTTAAGAGTGGAGTCGGTGTATATAAAATGATGAATTCTTGGTTTGCCTTCAACACTGATATTACTGTAGCCCAGAGGAGCCACTGAGCGTACTGCTGAGCGAGCGAGTGAACAAAGCATTTACGTTTGGAGGTTTGCTTAAGTGTGGAGTTCACTGATTTAAAGCTGACACTGGGGCAGCTACTGTAAGTCTTAGCCATGGTGTCTGCTCGGGACAATGGAATAGACAAATGTAAATTACAGTGTTGTGTACGTTTGAAAGATGGAGAGTGTGACAGTTGTTTTACTGACAGAGGAACGAGGTTCAACCATGACATCTGTGTTATTGTGTAAATATAGGCATTTTCACGGGTCACTGACCTGAACATTAGATGTGTATGTTTTGGCAGCAGTAGAATGACTATGATGAGGACTGTGTAGGACGACCCATGTCAGAAACATTTCACTGTCTATTAACTGCACAGTACACAAAATATAAAACAGAGTAAATGGCAGTGTTGTATTTATTGCAGTCAGATATTAGCATCAACATTTACATACCTTTTTATTAGCCTGACCACACAGTTATTTTAAGGTCATGACAACTGTGCAACCCTAATCCAGTCTAAAAACATGTCCTATGTTGATTTTCTGTCTTGAAACAAGTGCATGTCTTTGTTTTAATTCACATCCACCACCAGAAGATGTAATTTTCCATAATCCGTAATTACAGCACATACTCCTTTTTTAAGTTCTGACCTGAGTGTAATTTACTCTTTAAGAAACTGTGGGTGCAATTCTCTGAAGTTACACTTCTTTATTGGACTGCCTTGAGATCCATTTACTGACTGATTTTAAATACCGTCACTGTTTGGCTGCTAGACCAGTTATAATCTGCTCAGCTGATAACACTTACACGGCCTCTCTTTGGTCTGGAGGAAGTTTGAGATAGCATGTTATTATCAAATAGGAAATGCCTGCAGCCTTTCATCATAGCGTGACATTGTTGGCATTACAGAGAAAAATTAAGCAATGAAATGTGTAAGAAGTTCCTCTGTTTTCCCCTGAGCAAAATCTCATTCTGTGTCTTTTTTTTTTGTTTTGTTTTGTCTCCAGTACGGCCAGTAACTCTCCACGCAGCACCCCCGGCAGCTCTCCTTCCCTGCGGCGCAGAGTCCTTGGGGGTGGCAGGGCCAGTGAGGGTGAGGGAGGAGGAGAGAAGAGCAGTGGTGGTGGAGGAGGAGGAGGTTCAGATAGCCCCCTGCCATCTATACCTTCTGCCTCCTCGATTACATCTGCCTACCCAATTGCTTCTCGCCACTTCAGTCGCAATGCCAAGGTAACTAAGAGTATCCACTGATCGAGGTGTTATGTTATCTGTGGATCCTTAGCTTTAGTCCTGAAAGTGCTGCTGCTGCTGTGAGATCTTCAGATATGCAGACATGGAGAGGTGGAGCTTAAGGCAAGAACCAGTTACAACCAGCATGATTGCCGTGTAAACTTTGTCTGTGAGTAAAAGACTCAAATTTCTCTCACGGGATCCTGATAAGCACTGACATGGCTAAATCAAACCAGTTGTTACTGTGATGTTTTCTCATCAAAGACGTTTCTTATGATGAGTGTGTGGAGTTTGAGAGCATTGAATAACAAGCTTAAAAGCAGCTGAGCTTGAACAGACCACTCTGGTTAAATTCTCAATCAGTCTGAGCTTTTAAGTGCACGTTTCGATGGACTTTTGATAAAAATGAATTAAAAATAAACAGTTTCAACACCAAAAATGTTTTTGGTTCAATAGATGTGTCATTTCCTCTCCATGCCAGTAAGTTCTTATCTATACTAGATATCTTTTAGTGAGTGAGAGTTTTGTTTTCGTTACATCTATCTTTTCCTTGTGGGCCATTATGGTGTTGTCTGTTCCACATACAAGAGATTTCCTCTCTGTAAATTTACCCAGACAGTGTCTGTAATGCTGTTTGCTTGAGGTCTTTGTTTAAATTTTCACACCTCATTATTTCAGGATCATTTCTGTGAGAACTGTTTGCCCTTTACTCTCTGACACAACTGGTTGACGACATTTTCTGTTTAAAAATGGAGACGTGCTGATGGTTTTGACACCTCTTCAAGGTTAAATTAAACAAGCTCATCTGGCAAAAGCATATGAATACAAATATCAAAGTGAATTGCTTTTACCAAAACATGTATACTGGTTTTCCAGATCTGTATAAAAGCAGTTTGTAAGTTCATATTTTTATTGTTACAGAGAAGTTTGTAAACTTCTTCCCTTTTTTAATTATGCTGTCCTTCTTTACAGAAAATGCAGAGCTGGTACAATGTAAGTACACAGTATAAACATTAACAAATAAGTACACATTTTTCCTCCAGGGTACTTGACTTTTGTCTTGTGGTCCTATGGGAGTTGAGCTAGTTGACAGTAAAATTCTTATTGTTTACATGGAAGAATTTTAGTGTGTGTCTTTATATAAACACAGTTATTTTGGTCGTTTATGAAGCTAAATAATCCAGTTTGGTTCTTATCTGCTGACTGTTGTGCAGGCTGGTTGTGAATTGGAGTACCATGTTTTTTCACTTCTCTTTCTTGTTCTCGACTTCAGGTTCTCAGTCCCACATACAAACAACGGAACGAGGATTTTCGTAAAATCTTTAAGAAACTTCCTGACACAGAGCGACTCATAGTGGGTGAGTTGAACGTCAGCAAAAGCACTTGCTTAAAAATCAACATCCTGAATTGTTGAAATGATTTCTGATAGCAAGTATATTTCCGTCAATTGACCTTTTTTCCCTTCTTTCCTTTCCCTCAGACTACTCTTGTGCTCTGCAGAAGGACATACTGCTTCAGGGCCGCCTCTACCTGTCAGAGAATTGGCTTTGTTTCTACAGTAACATCTTCCGCTGGGAAACCACTGTAAATCATGCACACACACACACACTATGTACATATTTGCTAAACACAATCAAACAGAACCTTTGTGACTCAGTTAATGTCGCACCTGCATTTAGATAAGAAGTCTTTTTATTGCTCTTGTTTTCTGATCAATGTAGATACGCTAGGGGCCATGATGAGATAAGAATATCAATAAAGAAATAACACACTGAAACATACAAACCAATTAAACTTTTTCCCTTATCGATTCAGATCACTATCCTGCTGAAAGACGTGACCTCTATGACCAAGGAGAAGACTGCCAAGCTCATCCCAAACGCCATCCAGATCAGCACTGACAATGAGAAGGTCAGACTTGGGTGGAAATAAAGTTGGGCCCTTGTTAAAGCATTTTCAGTAAAGTTTTTTGGACTTTAGTCGATAATATAGTTAACTACTGGTGCAAATGCATAAAATGTGTAAGCCATTAACTCTGTTTTGCTTCAAATGATCCATTTTTGCCGGTTAAGCAGTTTAAAATGAGCTGACTCAGCCTCGTCACCCTTGACCATGACAAAACAAACAACACAACAGAGGGACATCGTCCGTCAAATCGACTGTTAAGTTTGTCTTTCTTTCTCCCTTTTCCCTTCCTTCCTTCCTTCCTTCCTTCCCTCCTGTTCCACTGAAATTCAATCCCTCAGCACTTCTTCACTTCTTTCGGAGCAAGGGATCGCAGCTTCATGATGATTTTTCGTCTGTGGCAGAACGCCCTGTTGGACAAGGTACATCCTGCTCTCTCACCCTCCTGGAGGTTTATGCTGCTGCCTGGTGTGACAGCCTAGTGGTTAACATCTCAGAATAGAACACAGCGTCAAAAAGCAGGAGATTGCCACAAACACAGGCTTGGAAGAACAATTTTAAATAACTGTTATTTACTGAGTTTGAATATAGTCATTTATTCAGACAGTGCTGCTGCATAAACCCAGCAGCTTAGTGTCGAAGCTCAAAGCAGCAGACTGCAAGATGAAACGTGCAGTGGAAACTTTGCAAGATGTTGACTGCGTCAGTGTCTGCAGTGCTGTCAAACAAAAATTGTTCCCTGCTGCCAAGAACAATCATCAAATAGTTTATTGTCTCTTGGAATCACAGGTGTTATCTTACATCTTGTTTGCTTTATATAAATGTGTCAATCACTGTAAGGTCGACAAAACAGAGCATAGTCTATTTTGAAACACAATTTAAGAGACTTTAATTCAAGAAAAGACCAAAGATTTGCAGACTGACTGTGTAAGTGTCATGGATTTTATTAACTGTAGTAAGAACCATCCTATTGTGTATTTTTCATCAAATATACTGTTTTTTTGGCATCCAGAAGCTTAAATCTTAACTCTTCTTTCAATTAAACTATGAGTGTATGCTGTTAATGAAGCACTGTAGACACTGTTGTTATAAATATTGACAGTACATAATGTCATTTTAATTTGATCCTTATTAAGTATTATATTAGGAGATTATATTATGTGACACAAGTTTTTTTGTTTTGTAATGTTTGCAGTCGCTATCCCCCAAAGAGCTCTGGCACATCGTACACCAGTGTTACGGCACTGAACTGGGTTTAACTAGTGAAGACGACGACTATGTCTCCCCCACAGCCGAACACATGAACGGCCTACTGTGAGTGGTTAATGTGTAACAACATACTTATACGTATTGCGGTGCGTGTTATTTTAGAGTCTTTTATTTTTAAGTGTGTGTGCAAGTATTACTAATGAGAGAAAGACCTAGAGGCCAGAGCTGTCACAGTACAGCGGTTACTGTCTTTAGCAGAAAACTAAGTAGCAAAAACAGTTGTCATAAGGTCATCATGCTCTTTCTTTAACCTAAGAAACAAATGCTTATGTTGTGATTGTCTGTCAGTCTGTAAGGTTTTGCGCCAATATGGTCAATGTTTCCTTCAAACCACTTGTGGTGCAGCTGGATTAACTTATCCAGTTTATTGAATTAAAAACAGAGTTAAGGGTTTGGTTGCATATTCAATTGAAATTTGTAGCTTCTTCAAATCCAGCTCTGCTTTTCCTGTCTGACTTTAGGCTTAACCAGTTTTTTTATGTCCATTAGCTAGCATATCAGTTGATTTAACTGCCTGGTCAACTAAAGATTTTCTACCTCTCTCAGTTTTCTAACAGACAATTGGCTTATTTTCTGTGTCCTTCTCTGCAGTGTGACTTTCTTCGGTATGTGTCTCCGTCTCGCTCACTGCCATTATCTCTCCCTTCATTCTTTCAGGCCAGGAGACGAGTCAGTGTCGGTCACAGATCTGCTTGACCTGAGCTCAGTATCGGTTCCATCAACGGGCAGCTCTCCCCCTACATTGGTGCCCTGCGGTACAGCGAGTCCTCCTTTAGCCACCAACCTCGGAGGCTCTTCTCCCCCATCCTCTGCCTCCTGTCTGCCCATAGAGGTGCCTTCCTCATCCGGCCGCAGACTCAGCTCTGAACCCCTCGAGCCCAGCCCGCCCAACTCCCACAGCTCGCTGCCATTGATCACTCCCGCCAACGCCTCTGCCTCCTCTCCAGCCTCTGCTGCTGCCTCCTTTGTGAGTGTTCTCCTTAACATTCATGCATACTCAGCCCTACAGCGCTATAGCTAGTCTCAGTGTAGTGTTATGCATAGTCTAATCACATTAGAGATAAGATTTTTATTACCTCATTTGCAAGACAGTTGGGCAAGAAAAATGAACGACCTGCGCCACCTGCGAGTCATTAGATATAAGTTATAATTTACATTTAAGAAGTGCTTTAATTAAATGGAACCTCCTTCTTAAATAATCAGTTTCAGCAGAGAGAAGAATATAGAAAAGTTTTCTCATTATTTTATCTGTTTCTGCTACTGGGGTTACAAGATAGTTTACTACCTGCACACAGGCCAACTAGTGTTAGCTGCATGGCAGGGTTGCATTATTATGGATCCCACTGCTTTTCTTGGCATGACCTGCCCTGGTCTGCCTCTGATATACAGTACTCTGCCTGTGATTGGCTTATCCTGACATTTTTTACCTTGACAGGAATTGACTGCATAAAAAAGAGTCCACACACTCTCAGCTACTCCAACCTCTTACATTAACAAACCTAAACAGAGAGCTTAGATTGGTGAGCAGAGACTTTTATGTCCCTATTAAAGATGCCAGATTCATTACAAGATAAACATTGCCAGCAAGCCACCTTTAGACAACAGATTCACAAATTATACCATGCTGTGACTTAAAACAACTATGTAACAAAACAGCTACCATCTTTCTTACTTTTTTTAATGGAAATGACCTTTTAATGTGTGTTGTAATAAGCAGATTTTTATGATTTGAAATGCAAAAACCTTATCAAAACATAAAATTAATTTTCATGCAGTTTAATTATCGTTCCAGCTGTGATTCATGTTGTGTTTGATAAACAAATCTGATCTGTACAATCGCTAACATATGCAGCACAAGCTGTACTGGCATTAGTAGTGCTTGATAGTTTTATTGTGATACTTAAATTGTGGTGCTTTAATCTGTCTGCGGGCGCTTCTTCATCATCTATTCACAGGCTCTAGATACATTACTGACATGACCCCTCTAGAAGGTGTATGACCTGGTAAAACATAATACTTATCTGGCTGTGTTTGTACTGGTGAAAACTTTTTATTGGATGGATTCAAATAACTATGAAGTATATAACAGGCGCTCGATCACAAGAACAATTGAGGACAAGGCAGCCTCTTTTTCTATATCCCCTTTAAAGCACAAGGCAATCCTTAGATAAGGCAAAAACACAAAACAAGATCAACATTTTAAAACACAAATAAAATCAATTAAAACTTAGTAAAAATGAGTTGAAATGCTATACAAAAGAGCAAGAAATACAGGAGAAGGAATACAGACTGGAGAACATTATGTAGTAGCTCTGACTGGTTCTGTCCCATCAGATCTGCTCCAAAACAGCTGCTGTGGTTGTTTCTCCTGCAGTCCTGACTCTGATAGAGACAGATAAAGCCCACACCAAGCTAAATTGAATAAACGGAGTTCTGTGCTTAATGTGAGTTGGTTTCAGATTAAATGCATGGCTACAGTGGTATGTCTGCTCAGGCCACATCAACACGAGGTCAGCTCAGCTGAGGCCTCCCAAGTCATATGACAATGGGGTGATTTCCCTACAAACCTCCTGCTAACTGTCCTCTGGCGTGCTTTTTTCCCCCTCACTTCATCAGAATCTGGAAGAGGGTGGGGACAGCCTGCCAGAGCCAGCCAATCACATGACACCTCCTCCACCCACCAGTCTGGGAAACCTCTCCTCATTGGACATCACCAACGATGAGGAACTGCCCACAGACCCCAGCAACTCCTCCGATACGCAAGAAGAGAGTGAGTGTTGTTTGGTTGCACAGCCCACCGCATTAATCCAGCAGAGATTAAGGGGTAAAAATTAGATAAAAAGGCAAAAATTTTAATTAGAACTTGAAAAAAAATGAACTTAAATGGCTTCTTTTGTGTGTTGAGTCGCAGAAAAGAACACTGGGTTCTTCTGACTCTGCAGCCAAGGGACCATTAGGACACTGATGCTTTTATAACGCTAATTCAAGGAATGAGGATTGCAGATTTTTATGTCAGAGTTAATGTAATTTGCAATATCATTCTTTTTGCTCAACTCTAACTGGATATCTTTCATGCTGAAATATGAGTTTAGAGTGCAAGGATCATATTTCAGAAGATTCTTATGTGAAAACCAGAAACTGCTCAGCAGGCTCTTATCTATTCAGAAGCATGCAAAGACATACAGCATCATTCTGTGTTTTTCTTTAACTCAATCGGATTTAAAATTACTGTTACAGTCAGAAAAAGTGTCTCAATGTTTACATATGCTGCAAAAGTTTACTATTACATTTTGATGGTTTTTTTTATAGTTCAAAACCTGCAAAGGAATTATTTCTCTGAACTCAACTGGGCTAAATGTTTGTTTTGAGTGTACCTAAACAACCAGAAACAGGAATAAAATCTGTGCTGTTTTTCTGTCCGACCTTCAGGTGAAGTGGAGTCGTTCTGTGCCGACCTGAGCGGGCGGCTGCACATCAACACGGCGGTTCGCATGAGTGTAGACAAGCTGCACGACCTGCTCTTTTCTGCTGACACACACTTCATCCAGCACCTCTTCTCCCAGAGACACTTTACTGGTTGGTAAAACACACTCACACACACAAAGATGTTTATTAAAGCTTTGTAACTGTTTGTACACAGAGGAGTTGTAAAAAAAAACAGAATTTCTCAAAGGAAACAAATGTTTAATTTTAAATAATGACACATAAGGGGACCTTTCATTTATACAGGCTCATTAAATCTAGATCTCCGTAAGTTCTCTCTCATGCTATGAAACTGATTTAAACTTTGTGATATGATTTTCTTAAAATGTCAATAATGTTTTTTTGCATCCACCGCAGAACTTGCTTTAACTTGTTGCAGAACATTAAGTGCGAGAGAGCGAGTTTTTCCTGTTGAGACAGTGACAGTTACAAACTGGTGTTTGTTGTTGCTCTGCTGCTTTACTGGACTATTTAAGCTGCTGTCAGTGGAAAAGTCACTTACTTTCATTCTTTGCACTTCTCACCAGAACCTGATGCTTCATGTTTATTTTGATACTGCGACATTTCACTGTGTGTAATTGCAGTTGTAGGTGCATTTCAAGTATCTGTGCTTTTGCCACTGTGCTTTTTTTGTTAGTTATCTATGGAAAAAAGAAAAAAACACACCAGCAAACATCTCTTATTGTCATTTTTAAATTATGGAAACCATTGTGTTATTGTGTTTGTTTTTCTATAATTTAAAGTAAATTATGATAAGCATTTTGACATTTTTTGATATTTTATGAACTAAATGATTCATTGATTTACTGTGAAAACACTCAGCAGATTAATCAACAATGCAAATAATCGTTAAATGCAGCCTCAATGGAAACATGATTTTTTGTGATGTTTTCACCTTTGAAAGCATTTTTGCTGCTCCTATGAAGCAAGATGAATATAAATGTGGTGACGTACCACCCACTCCTCAAAGACATGCAGTAGCCCACCGTATTGTTTCACTAATGAGGCTGCCACACAGGCTCTTTACGCTGTGTTTAACACCCTCCATCACTGTTTTTTTCTTTTCTTTTCCACTGTTGTTTCATGCCCTTCTTTTCACCATCTAGCTTTTTTTTTTAAATTTAATAGACTGATACTTAAGGTATAAATACAGTGTGTATTTTTAACATTTTTCTGCAGTAGTTTAATTGAGGACAGAGGTGAAGCCGTGAAGTTGATTTGGCCAGTGGCTACCCCAGTTGGAGGCCCAGCCCGCTTGGGAACATTGTGTTGCTCTAATTGGGGCATTTCTTTCTTTCCTTTTTTATGGATGAGAGTGGATTGACCCTCTCTTTTTTCTTTTTTTTTTGCTCCCTCTCTTCCTTTCCACCCGTCTGAATTTTGTGGTCTCTTTCCCTTTCATTTACAAATTCTCAGCCTCTCCTGTTCTTTAGTTCTCTCATTTTCACAAAATCTCTTTGGGCTTTTTGTCTCATTTCCATCCTTTACTCACTCATGTTCTCCGTCTCTTTTCTCTCTCAGACCTGTCGGTGGGTGAATGGCAGCAGGACAGCAGCAGTGGAAATACCAGCCGTGTGCTCAGCTACACCATCGCTCTCAACAACCCCCTCGGCCCCAAAACTGCCCCTGTGGTGGAGACGCAGGTCAGTCTTTGACAAACATTGGCCTGTCTCAGTTGTTATTATTTAGCTTTTTTGCACACAGGCTTTAAAAAAAAGGCAAGTCAGGGGAAAGAAATAATGTGCTTATTTAGCTTTTACTAGAGTGGAACTTATCTGTAGTTATATTTATTTGTGTCTTGGGGATCTTTTATTTTTTTGTTTCTATAAGATTTTCCAGTTTTTGGCCCAGTCAGGGTTCCCCTGCTGGTGTAAGTGCCAAAAGTCAATATTTGCTCTAACAAAAACCACTTATCTTACACATTATGAGAACAAATGAAGCGTTTAATTCAAAGGTAACATATCTGAAGTTTGAGAGTAGTATTTAATTTTCTCAGAGTGAATCATTGTTGCTGTTTATTGGATATGAAATTAAAAAGTTTGCACATCATTAATTATCCACATTTCCTTTCTGCATCAAGACGCTGCATAAAAGTAGCGCCCGTGGCGAGTGCTTCGTGGTGGACTCAGAGGTCATCACTTCAGGCATCCCTTACCAGGACTACTTCTACACTGTCCACAGATACTGCCTCACCTCCATCAACAAGCACAAGAGTCGGCTCCGGTTGGTTTGGCCTTTTTCTTATTCGGAAATTCAATCTAGGTGGGATTTTATTAACCTTGAGCTCACACTTTGACCATGAAGACCACAGTTATATAAGGAGAGTCACAAGTGATGATCATACTCAGGATTATTCTCATGTTTAATATGCATTTCTGAAGGGTTGAATTTATTTTACTTATGCATTGCTTATGTAAGTTAAACTCTAACAAATGTATATTTAATAGAAAAAATGCTGATTTTTGACTCAGTTGATAATTTTAAAGCATTAATAACAATCCCATCTATGTTTAAGTAAAGGACCACGAAAGGTGCTGACACATGACTTCACATTATAACAATACAGCACAACCAATAGGAGAACCAGTAGGATGATTGGGAAGTGTATGAGTTGTTCTAAAGTGCGACAAGAAAATCAAACCAAAGAGGACTGAAAGGGCAGCGCTGACCCATCTTATATACCTGAACAGCTGCTTGGCTTTCCGCTTGCAGAGCACCGTTATGTCTCATCCAATATTTACATTTGATCCATGGAGTCTTTGTGGACACGTGCTGTCAGTTTGCAGCTAAATAGATGATGCAAGCTAGAGTTGATTGGTTACATCTGTCAGCCTGGGGACAAGATACTCTCGCTGGTATGTAAACCGATCCCATCAGAGCCTCGTTCCCTTGTGTCATCGAGGGTCTGATGCTGCTTTTTTTAATATTTCCAAAAAAAAAAAAAAAGTTGTTGCATTTCTTCCAGCCTCTTTTGGCTTTTGTTCACATCACTGGCCAAACATACCTTACTTGACTTGATGACACATGAGTGTATTCATAGTACAAGTAAAATAGGTTTTAAATATCATTAGCAAACCACAGGTCTTTCTTACCAAGAGCATCTGTGCTGGTATTTCGCTCTAAAGTTAAATAATCGCAGAGTAAAAAAAAAAAGGAACAAGCAAATCTTATCTATTCAGTAAAATCACCCATTTTAAACTGGGATTGTTTGCTCTTCCTTTGCTCAGAGTTTCCTCAGACATCTGCTACAGGAAGCAGCCATGGAGCCTGGTGAAAGCATTGATTGAAAAGAACACCTGGAGTGGCATTGAGGAGTACTACAGGCACATGGGTGAGTCACATGATCTGCCTCTTCCAGAGTAAGTTTTCAAGCATCATTTATTCCTATTAATAATGCATGTGAGAGCCACTCCTACTTTTTTCTTGTCAACGTTAACAGAAAATGAGAGTCAATGTGGTCTCTGCTTTATGTACATTTTGATTTAACAAGAAATAACTAGGTCTGAACGTTAGAACAAGGATTGGTAGTTTTGTTTTAATAGATTTGTGTCATTATTAGTGTCAGAACACTGCCTGGGTTTCTGTATCAATACCTATATATATAATTTAAATATACAGTATATTCAGATTTGTAATATTTTGATTTACAGTCACGTCCATAAATATTTGGACTGTGACACATTTTTTAAAATCAGTGGATTTTAAATAAAGCAGTCAACTTGTGAATTAAGTGCAGATCTTTAACTGTAATTCAAGGTGTCAACAAACACAATTTATTACCTGTTTAGCAATAAGAATCATTTTTAAACACATACACAAATACATATACCATCTACTCAGATTCAGCCAAATCCTGCAAAACTGACAGTCATTTGATGGCCGTTGTGTGTCTCCCTCCATCTTAATTTCCTTGGTTGTGCATGTTTAAATGTCTTCATCTGTTTACTTCTCTTTGCAGAGAGCGAGGTGTGCAAGCTAGAGACACTACTGCAGTCTGAGGTTTCCGTGGTGACCACAGGGGAAGCAGTTGGCGCCGATGCTGCCAAGACTCCGCCGGCCCTGCGCCGCCGCAAACGCACCTGCTCTCGACGGCAGGGTGAGAAGGAGAGAGAGAGGGAGGGAGGAGGCATAGGCACCGGAGAGCGAGGTGACAGAGGAGTCGGAGAGGAGAGAGACAGGAGAGAAGCCAGTGAGTCGAGACGAGACGGTTGTTGAAATGCTTTGGTTCGGTGTTAGAATTTCAGTTCTTGCCATCAATTTTGAAGGTCAGACACTCAAGCACAAGGCCTGAATACATCTTTGGTTAAACACTGCCCTCTAGTGGTTCTTTTTGGAGTTACATCATCAAAATAAAAACAGTCTTTCTTTGCTGAATGTAAACAATGTCACAAAGAAACATAGGGAAAGTAATTTTTAGACTTAATAAGGGACTGCAAAAGAAAGGGATAATTGATCTATTGTTTATTTTTTGCTAATTTTTATGCATTTATCTGTTCATAAAATTTCTGTTTTGTTAGAGGCACATAGGGACTGAAAACTTCATTTTACAACCCTGATTATACAGTGATCAAAATAAAGTAACCTTAAATCTTAAAAATGACTTGAATTGATAGTTTAGTATTTTAAGAAACTGTTTATGTCGTAATCTCTGGTAGAAACATACACTGAAAACTCAATGTTTTGGTTTTTAGGTGCTCAGTACATAAAGCTCGGGGAGCGTTCTCGTGGAGGACACAACAGTATTTCCACCATCCTCCTCATCGTCAGTTTCATGTAAGTTAGAGTGTGTGTTCTGTGTGTTTGTGGCTTTAAGTCCTTTCTGAACAGCTGTTTTACTTCTCTTCTGGCTTTTTTAACACAAATATTTCAAGCATGTTTTTACATTTTACTGCACACTGATCATGTGACTATTAAGTCTTACTCACTAGTCAACGAGGTTGTATTATAAAAGAAATGTATCCTCTGATTGTACAATTGTAGTGTTGATCAGTCAAGTTTACACATACCAGTATGTGTTGTCCTTGCATGTGATTCCCCTCTTTAGTAAAACAATGCATCCTTTGCTGTATTGTGTAATAAAGAGGAATTATAGGAGTTTCTACCTGATCAAATCTTGGGTTTGATTGTAAATTTTATGATTATATTGACTTTCTGCTGTCTTGGTTCTATCCACGTCTGAATGCTCCCTCATTTAGACCCTTTGGATGTAGATCTTCTGCATACTAACAGCCTCTCAATGCCTTTCTTGCTATTTTCTCTTCTTTTCCTGTCCTTTCTGCAATACTTCTTGTGAATAGGATCTGTATCAGGTTCGTATGAGAGGCTTTGATCTTATACCACCGGCTGCATAAATAATAACTATGTGAATGATACAGGAAAAATCCACCCTGCAGTCTCTTCAGGTGCTCTCAGATTTAACACTAAGCAAATTTCATCTGTATTTTACCTTTTCATAACACGAAATTGACTGCTGGAGTGATTTTTAAGTCTATTTATCTGCAACAAACATCTGAAGTACAGCAAACCTCTCACCAGCCTCCACTCTCACTACACATGGTGATGTGGGTGATGTTGATAATTCATGAAAAATACAGGCTGGACTAGTAACACACTGTTTTGGGCATGGCCTTTGGCGTGACTTTGGGTTTTTTCAAGTTTTTAATTTTTTTACATCTACAGACAACCAAAATAACACACTAAAGGACAGGAAAAACTTAAAAACAAGCAAAATCTTCTGCTCACAAGCGCACAATTAAATAGAAATGATTATTTGCAACAGACATTTGTTTCAGGTGGATTTTTCCTGCGATGAAGTTAACACTGTGTAGTGAATAAGTGGTTAAGGTTATGATGGACAGTCACTCAAGTATTCCTGTCTGCTCACTCTGTGCCATCAGCACTGACATTTTGATGTTGCTGTCTTACTGATTTTGCCTTTAGTAAAGCAAATTTTTACCACTTTGAAGCAGTTTTGAATCAGTCAGTAAATCCGACCTTTGCTCTCTCCCTTTCCTTGCCAGTCTTGTGGTGTTGGTGGCTCTCAACATGCTGCTGTTCTACAAGCTGTACGCTCTGGAAAGAGCGGCTCATACACTGGAGACATGGCACTCCTATTCTGTTGCTGACAGGTAAACACTCAGCATGATTTTCCACACATACGTAGACTGACTTTGTGCTGTTAATTGGTTTATGGTCTCAGGTTATTCTTCTGAGATTTGAGGTCTAAAATGTCCCACAGAGTTTTAAGTTATTACCAGCAAAACATCTTCCCTTTTCTTTTGCAATATATGAAGACAAGAAGTGAATATATCATTTTATCCCTACAAACACTGACCACATGATGATTTGTATGTGAAAGGTGTTACCTTTAATGATGAGCTCATGAAGAATTACAACCCAAATCTACAGAGCATTTCAGTGTCTGTAAGGCCATAGTTTTGGTTCCCTCTTACTGTTCTCATCACAGTCATTTTTAGCTTAAAGAAGTACTCAGCCTTCTCAGCAGCAACACGGCAAACAAACAAAACTGAGCGATAAGCAGCTGAAATGGTGCACAAACCTTTAGGAGTCAGTGAAGACCAGGACAGAGATAAAAGAAGAGTGACGATTAGAATTAAATTCACCAGGTTGAGTAAACAGAAATCCAAATAAATACTGACGTTTATCTCTTAGTGCCGGATGGATGAACTTCAAAAGAGTTAACATGTCAGTGCAAAGTTAACAACTTGTTTCTGCTGCCCCCTAGTGGACATTTAGTTGTAGCAGGTTCAACAGCTTCGTCCATATCAGTGACTGTTGGCTGTGGAAGTTTTAATGACTCCCACCTTGTTTCATTCTCCTCCAATATGTCCTCCTCTTTTTTCTCCCTCCCCCTCAGTCCTTTGCCTCAGACAGCTGGAGAGTGGGCTCAGGTCTTGCAGCTTCAGAGGCAGTTTCACCAGGCTCAACTCAGCAAATGGCAGCAGATCCTGCAGTCGTCCGTCACGCTTCTTGACCAGGTGTGTTTGTGTAAAATGCTTACAGCTCAAACGCCGGCATCAGTCAGCAAGACACATGATGTGTCACACAAACCGCTTGTGCGCACGATTTATCAAATCATCAGAGCATTATGTAATCCACTGTATCTAACCAGACTCTGTGTTTGTCTCCCAGATGAAGCAGTCTTTAGAAAAGCTCCACCGGGGCATCGTGGTCACAGACGTGCAGCAGGATCCCCCCGATGAAACACTCGCTGAAACCCTGACTGAAGCCTGAGTCCTGCCTCTTCTGATCCGCACTCCCCACCCTCTCTGCCCCCCATCTCTGACTACAACCTGGTAGAAAAAAAAGGACGGGACAGATCAACTTGGATCAGGACACAAATTGCTCTTTCCCTCGTTTCCACTATCGAAAAACCAGGAATGTGAATGGGACATGCTGGGGGACTACAACTACAACTACAACTACAGCTACAAATACAACTTTTCTCGCCTGACTGACTTGAAATGGCAACGTTTGCCTTCAACCTCAACCAGTAACAACTTCAGTGAACTCACTCAGACTGGAAGCTATCAGGACCTCAGCAATAACTTCACCTGCAGCTGCAAGTCACCTGTATGGAAAACAGGCCGCTGGTGGCCAGTTCAGATCATTTCAAAAGGCCAACTGCATTTCAGAAGATCTTAATTTCAGACCTCCTTAAATTTCAGGACCCCGCCCCCCCCCTCAATTTATATGACTATCACAGACTTCACTTCCTCCTCTGACATTCAACACTTCATATGTGCAATGGGAAGGGATCAGTGATATCTGGGAAGTGGGAGCCTTTTCCTCCTAGTCTTGGGAACAGCAAGATACCTTTGCCTCCAGTGATGCCTGCTGATACAAAAAAAAAGGGGGGGGGGGGACACCACCTGCTGCGTGGACGCAAAGAACAAACACAAAGTGGATGTGGAACAATGAAACATCAGATGTTGAAGTTTTCACCCTGAGTTTTTGGATGTAAATTGTACATCTGAAGATAAATCCCAAACACCCTCCCACACTCCTCCCAGACCCGTCTGGCTTTTATCTTTTCTCAAAATCAGTGTGTTGGGTCGTTTGCTAGGATAGCAAGCTGCGTCTCACTGTTTCTCAGACTGTTAGATTATTTATTATTGCCAATGACTTTTGATCTGAAGTCCTGTCCTGCTCTTAAGAAGTCATTTTGGTGGGTGTTTTTTTTTTTTTTTTTGTGCTCTGATTTGCTGTTTCAGCACGGACCAAGAAGAGCTACACGAGAAGGATTACTGTTACAGCAATAATGACAATAGTGATTCTAGTACTTTTTGAATGTTTCAAACAGAGTAGTATACATAATATTAATGATTATGACGACTTGTGTGTGAATGTGCGTAGAGGCAGTGAAAAAAAAAAAACAAGCAGAGAAGATTTTTGACTTGACAGATGTGTGCGTGTGTGTTCATGAGGAGTCCTCACTGTTACGTTTTTCAAATGTTACATTTTCATATTAGTGTTTCTTGAGTTCGTGTTTTTTTCGAGATTTCTCTTTCACTTTCGGTCGCTCGCTTTTTGTATCCCAGAGCCTGACCTCCACAGTTCAGGACTTAGCAACGACTTGTTAACGTAGAATTTGAAAAAAATCTGGGCTTGGCGTTAAAACAAACAGCTAAAAAAAAAAAAGGACCAACCAGAATTTTGAAAAAGGGAATCTGTTTTGCAGTATTTTTTTGAGCATTTGTAAGATTTAATTTGACTCACTTATTTTTCTCTTTTTATTCATTTTCTTTTTTTTATTTTCTATCTTCATTATTTTTTTGTCGTCTTTATTTGTTGTTCATTTTCAACCAGTCGCTCCGTCCACTCGATTCTGGTCTGATGTGAAAACATCTCACTCATCCATACTCCATCTTTGTTTTCTTCTTCTTCTTCTTCTTCTTCTCATCACTCAATCCCAATCTTACTCTCTGTCCTCTGTGCACTCCTCCCTTTCACCCACTCTCTCTCTCTCTCTCTCTCTCTCTCTGTTTCACTAAAAATGGCGGCTACAAGCATGTGGGCCATGCTGTGCGTGGCCATCCGCGGATAACAAAAGGGTGTAATATTTATTTAAGGGTCGGGTCTGGGTTGGATGTAGGGAGAGAGACGGTCTGTTCAGGAGTGGGGATGAGAATGTACTGTAAAGATATGATTGTACACCACGCCATGGAGAGAAATGAAAAGTTCTAAAACACGAAACAGCTCTTTTGCTTTTCTTTGAGTCTGTGTGGTTTTTTTTCGTCTTGAAAAGTTCTGGGTCAAATGTCAACGAAACTGTTATTTGTGCTAATAATCAATTCGTCTGTTGTAAAAGTCCGTCACAGATGCTCAAGTTGACATTTAAATTGCTCATTTTGTCCAACCAACAGCCTTAAATACCACAATGCATTTTAGAAGCTGGAAGCAATGAGCTGTAAGACCTTTGGCTGACAAATTTACTCAGGTAATCAATTAATTGATTCATTGTTTCAGCACCAGTTTCTCATCATAGCTACAGTAACAACTTATATCAGGTATCTTAAAGTATCAATTATCAGACACGTTTGAGTTTTGTCTTAATTTTTATTTACTGAACAATAAGTGAAGTTGGGCTGTGTGGTGATGTTTTTGTTGTTGATACATTTACTGATTACTTATTGAGTTAATGATCATAAATGACAAAGAAAAGCAGCTCACTTTTAAGAAATGTTTGGGCTTTTTTTACCCAGTTAAAATGTCATTAATTATTAAATAGTTGACACTTTTTCCGTTTGTAAATTCTACATCAAAGATGAAGTGCAAAGCTTTGATTTAATTAAATCAGCTGAAGGCAAATAATGTAACATTACTGAGTTTACACAGTGACAGATGACTGGTGTCTGTAATTTACCAGTAAAGTTATAATTTTTTTGTTTAAGATAATCTGGTCTTGAGATAAAAAATGACTCAGGGACCAGCAGGTTGTGGGAGTTTCTGTCTGAAAAGATAAGACTGTTTACTGAAAGAGAGGATGATGAAAAGGGAATAAAGGACAGTGTTTTGGGGGGATTATGGCTCATGATTAAGTGCTTAATATGATGTGAAGAACTTGTGATTCTACACATAATGAGTATTTGACTGACTTGCTCCTCTGTTTAAGACTCCGAGCAATCAATTTTTCTGTAAAGTCAACATAATAAGGCTTTGTATCAGCATTTAAACCTTCAGAATAAGGAATTAATTTGGAAAAATATAACTATCGTAAGCAAAAATTAGTTTTAATTACTAAAAATGTCTGAACAGAATTTGCTGAGAGGAGATTGTTGGAAGAAATTCACAAAATCATTGATTGTATTTATCATTAGAAGTGGTGAAAACCCATTTATTTGATTCTTAGTTGATACTGAATGACCATCCCAGCAAAAAAGCAAAAAAAATAATAAGGTCACACCTGTTGGTCTTTGAAAATTTTTCCTTTTCCCTCAGAATTAAAAATTCATTTCAGGATCAAACGAGTTCACATTTACCATTTAAACAAGATCAAAAGAATCCAGTGGAGACTCTGCTGATTTTCTCACAAGAATTTTATTTCTTTCTATGCATCGCTTTATTTTTTCCATCTCTTGTCTTTTTGACAAGCAGCATTTCCACACCAACACCTACACATGAAGTACAGTTTTATTTGTTGCTGAGAGAAAACACGCAGACACAAAGCAGACCAACAATGTGGGGAGCAGTGTGGTTTTTCATTGCATCTGTGCAGGAAAAAAGTGTTCAGATGATGTAAAATGATGCATAACCAGAAGTTAATATCTCAGTAATCAGTATATAAAATTGTTAAGTGGCCTTAAAAGATGTTTCTTGTTTTTGTTTTTTAGCTTGAATCGTGTTCAACATTCTGCGTTAATGAGGAAAAATCATATTGCAGCTTTTGATAATTCCATCAATAAGCACACAGATATTCTGTCTCAGTATATCAGTTTGTGTTTGTCTTCTTAGTGTCTTTAAACGTATCAAAGTCAGTTTTGGTATAAACGAGATGGAGCGTAAACATGCAGAACGGCAGTGTTTGGTTGCCATCAAGCTCTCACCGATGGTCAACAACTAGCTGTCTGAAACGAGCAACAAGAACAGCTGCTCAAAGGTTTTCTTGCAAGACTTCTTTCCTTTTTTCCTTACGGTTTTCATTGGCTTCATGCTGGGAGGCACACTGGACGGGTTTTGCGGTACATTTGCCCACGGCAGCTGGGCAATAACAACTTGCCAAGCCCTTAAGTTTCTTACAAAGACACTAAGACATCTGTGAAATAACTCGTCAGAGGAGAAAATGTCCACGCTGAAAACATATTCAGCTAAGAGAGAGACACTTTCATATCACTGAGAATAAAATGATAAAGCTGCTTTTTTTAAAAATCTTTTTTGGTGTGATACACATTTGTCTGGCGAAATAAAGTGGGCATCATCTTCTCATGTCACTTTTACTCGTCGCCACATAAATGCAGATTTTCTCTTCACTACAAAGTTTAAGAAACTTGGAAGAGCAAATTAAAATCGTCAGTGGAGCCAGTATGAACAGGCTGCTGATCTGCTTAAGAGGCCTGCCATCATGCTTTCATTAAAAGGGAATTACACCCAAATTTAGCTTGATTATTAGCCAGCGAGATTATTTTTGCACAAGGAGTAGCTGATTAATCAATTTGAGCTCTCGGGAAAAGGAAAATGCAGTAAAGACATGGTAGCGTTATCTCAAAGTCGATGATAAATAGGATCAAATCTTAGCTGCTTACCCATTTCAGTATGAAACTTTAAAAACATGACTGGCACTAAGAATTTTCTTTAAGTCTGGACAACAACTTACACTGTTTAATCACTGCATGTCCCTTTAAACTCTGAAAATACTTGAAATTGTCATCAGGAACTTTCAGTCACAAGCTAAATTTTGCAGGATTCACATTTAACGTACGTAGCATTTTCCTTGACTAGCAGAAATGAATATGTGACCTCAAAGTAAAACATGAGAGATGGGCGACGACGTTCATGTTGGGCCATTGTGTCAAAACAGATTCGACTACATACAACAACTTTCTCCTGAAGTGTTTTGTTCATGAGACGCATTGTTTTTTTACAACTGATGCAGAAGTGACAGTTCATCTTACTCTCTGACATTTGGTATTTTGAGAATATTTACAGAAGGAAATTTAAAGATTTGAGCATGTTTTTACTCAGAGTTGGACCATAAATACTGGTCTGGCTAATAATTATAGTATTAATAGGTCTTCTTAAAGTTTAAATATTAACCTGTTATGTGGCCACCACTAATATGATAAACCTGACATTATGTTTTTTTTTTCTTCTTTATGTTTCATTTATTGTGACTCAGTAAATACAATTATATATATTTTTAGCATTTTTTAAATTCTATTTAATAAAATTCCAAGAAAAATATAAAATTCTTGTCATTTTTGTTTAAAACTGCATTAAAACTAAAAAAAATAATATCAGGATTACTAATTTGCTGTTGAACCAGTGTTTCCCTTTGAAAATAAGCAGTCAAATTTAATCTCACTAGTATTTTTATATAATTTCAGATCTTTCTTGTTATCCTCTGTAGTTTTTTTGTTTTGTTAGTGGCTTAATTAATAAATCACTGAGAAAACACTGACACCAGTGAAAAAAATGGCTATAAAAAGTGAAATAAAAGCTGAAAAAAATGCAAACATGGCAGTGACAGAACATCTGAAGAATGATGTCAGCCGTTTCACGAAGAATGTAAGCATGCAGATAGTGAATATACAAGGTATAGCTATAATATACTTTACATGTGGTTATCTGTGCATACTTACACACCTATATATATTACAACTCCTCCCCCCCTCGTACTGTTGGACCACGACCTGATGCATCCCCACCGTCCCTCACAAAGGGAGACAGTTCAGTTCTTTTCAACCCTTTTTGCAGAAAGTCAATTAAAATTTGTTTCCATGAGGAAGTTTTCTTCTCTCTGTAGCTCCATTTTTCCGTCATGAGGAGAGGATGGCGGGATGTGACGGATGATGAGAGGGCATGAGAGTGGATGCAGGATTCCTTAAGGAAGCATTTTTGAATTCTCCCTTGACCTGAAATGAAAAAAACATATACATTTCAGAAAATATGAACATAGCTAAAGCCATGACAGAGCTGGAAGCACATTAACATATCAACTTTCTGAAAGTAAAATTTCTTTGTAGGGAAATCAGTGCTCAAATCTGTAAATTTCTAAAATCTAAATAAAATGTATTTAAGGGATTTCTTAGTCCGAGATAAAGATAAAACTGTACTTAACTGAAGTTGTACATAGAATGAGTACAAATAAGGGTGGGAAAGAAACATAGAAACAAAAGTGATTAAATAGAATTTGGGCGAATAAATTATGCAATTTGGGAGCACAATTTCTCATTAAGAACTACAAATGATCATTTGTGGGGGTAAAATGTTCCCTGTAAAATCTAATGAGTGTTGATATTTTATTTAATTAAATGATTTGGGAATTAAAATCCAGTGAGCCCTAAAAGCCAAATTTACTTTTTCCCATTTTTTTTTCTTTATTGGCTATTTTTCTTGCATCTGTCCTTGTTTCAAACTACCTAAGTTCAACTTTAGGTAATTTGTTTGATATTTTAAAAGATAAATTAGTCATTTAAAGATCCAAAAGCTGAATGTAGCATGCTGGCTAACCAGAGACACATGTAGGTTGAAAAAGAGTTGGCAGGAAAATTCATGGTGTATTACTGAGGTATCCATACAGACTCATATTAAACAATCATTCAACAAGATGTAGACATTGTTTCATTTTAAGGGGTCACAAGCAAAAAAGACCTACCGATGCTATTCTGCCACTTGCACACCGGCACAATTATCTTTACTTTCCGATGCTATCGCTAAATATTCCGCCCTGAGGGAAAGAGAGTGGTGGAAACAAGAAAAGGAAAAACAGCCTGTCAAGGTCAGTGAATCATAGTCACAACAAGATGTCAGTTCAGTGAGAGAGAGAAAAAAAAAGGAAAATATTTGTTGTTTTGAAAAGAGCAGATAAAAACAGATTGTGAAAGCGGTTGGTGGGAAAGCAGGACATTTGGACGGCACTGTGAGATCTGAACTGGCACTGGAGAGAAGCTGGCTGTGTGTGTGTTTGTGTGTTTTTAAGTGTTACTCACGCGCTCTCTCTCAGAGCTTCCTCTCCTGCTGCTGCGATCTTCCTGTAGCAGTAAATCATCTCAACCGCCAGCCAGAGCTGCAGCCCGATGATGGAGACGTACATCATCACCTCGGACAAGATGGATGCCAGTCCCCTGGTGACTAAAGAGACAGAGAGGGAGATGAGATAAGATATATTGTGCCTGTGTGTGCGTGGAGTTGGATTTAATTTAAAACCGTGACAAGGATGTCACAGCTGCTCAGGCCATACATTTTTTAAATGATATGAGTCATAATTTACGACCCTCTGTCCTGAATTACAGTGTGTCATAACTCATCATTTCCTGAATCCTGCTGCAGATTCTGTTAACCTATTTGACATCCACAAGTTAAAGTTTACAGCTCATCGCAGCCTGGCAGTAAAAAAAAAAAGAAATAAGAAAAATCCACCAATTACTTTGCCTACGTCAAGAAGTGAACATTCAGAGGACCGAACATTAAACCATGTGGGACACCTTTGTGCCAATTTGAGCACTTGTCACTTAAAGCTAGTCACTTAACCTAGTCCCAAGGTTTGTCTTACATTTTCTCTTTGGCACATTTATGGTTTTTAATAATATATGCCCTGGTCTCAACTCTTCCCTTAAAACATCTCTATGTGATACAGAGTTATCACAAAACAATACAAACTGACTTAGATATTACGTCCATAGTATTTTTGTCAAATTGAATTCCCTGTTTGCATACAGTAAACATCCCTTCCTCTTTCCTTACATTGTGGCACCACTTTAAGGTGGACAGTCTTGTTGGGGAAGGTTTGATGCTCGTAGTCTGAATACTTGAGGGTGCGACTGAATTTGCACTTGTAGATTCCTGAGTCATTGAAGGTCACATTGTGGATGTAGATCGAGCCATCCTGTAGGTCTCTGGTTTTGTTGCTGCCCCTCCATTCCACACGATCAATGAAACGTGCATCAATGATTTGGGGTACTAGGTCTTCATACCTGTACAACTGGAATAAATTACAGAAAAGGAATTTTTTGGAAAAAAGAAGAATTGAAGCCACAGTTGAAATAGAAAATTGAAAGATGTACTTCCGTAATGGACACCAATAGTTTTGTTATTGTAAACAAATCTCACAAAATATACAAACTCAGCAATTCTTTTAATACTTCCTTACTTCCCTGGAGAATAGTTGCAGTGAGGAAACCTTGAGACTCTATGAACGAGCTCCCAACATTCACACATTTTTAGATCTAATAGTCTTTGTTTGACTTGTAGTCCCAGTTGTTTACATGGGTAAATAAATGAAACTAGAACAGCAGAAGGTATAAAACAAACTCTTTGTTTTGCAATGCTTGAAGAAACAGACAGCTGGACCAAACATCACCACTGCTGCTGTTTATTTCCGTTTTGACCGAGCTGCGGCTATGGCCTCACCTCTGCATTTCCTGGCCAATTAGTGGATGCAGATTCTAAATGGGCTAATGGGATCTCCCTTGCCTATAATTATATAGCATAATGACCTCTTTGCTTTTCCTTGTGAGTATCCTTTGGTCTGCAAATGCTCGGCCTTTTAGCAGACGGTGAGGGGAGAAGAAAAAAAAAACATCATGAAAATTGCAAGACTGCTTTCTCTGTCTCATGATAAATGCATTGCCGCAGTTTCCCAGAAGAAGAGACACATGACCTTGTTGTGATGGATGTGTTTGGAGCTTGTTGTGGAGATTTTGTTTATTGCTTTATCAGGACACTGAATTATATAGTGGTAAAGCCAGCCACGTTTAATGTAACAGATTTGAATTAAATGGTGAAACTGTTTACCCTTTTTATTCATGCTGAGTCATTTTTGGATTCCCAAATGGAGGCCACAATCAGTACTGTAGATTTTTTTGCACACTCACCTCCAGGCCACTTCTTCAGCAGCAGACTTTGCAGTCATTAGATATGCAGGGAAATGTGGAGAGTCTGATTACCTGCATAAGGCTTATAAGTAATTTAGTGTAAATTCTAGTATGAAAATGTAGTTTGAAAGGTGGCATACGAATCTGTTAACTTAATAAGAACGATTACATAACACAAGGTTGCATTTTCCACTCTGCAAGAACAAGAGCTGGCAATAACACTAACATGTTGGTGAGTGTGCAAAAACTCCTTCAGATATTTCATGAGACGCTAAAAGACATGAGAAGTAAACATGAGAAACTGATCGTATATATATTTAATATGGAACCAGCTGATGTGCCTAACAGATTACAACCTAATGACTCAAACCTGATACCAGCTACTGGAGTAGCATTATCACTTCCACCTGACATCAGACGCCACACCAAGAAAAGCAGTTCAAGCCACTGCAAAGAGGTTAATGTGGTATGTTCTGAATAATTTATAAAGACCCGTGAAGGATGTTATAAAATTTGAAATCACCCTAACAGATAAATGTTATACCAACCACCAACATGAGACATAAGTTTTTCTTATACTTTAAAAAACTGAGTAATTTTATGTATTTGTTTCAAAAAACAAGAAAAAAATAGATGAGATATTTAATAGTGCCCTCCTGTTAATATATTAAATTTAATGCCACAGTCAGGACACAGTTAGCTTAGATTGGAGGCAGCCTGGCTCTTTTCAGCAGCCATGATCCGGCCAAAAAACAAAATGTGGTTTTAAAAAAAGGGGGGGTTTTAAGCATTTAAATCTAATTTAGTCTAATTTTCTCAGCAATAACTAAGAGGTAAGAGGTAAAGGTTTTGGCAGGGGGATTTTAGGACAGAGCCAGGCTAGCTGTTTACAGACTCAATGCTAAGCTAAGCTAAGCTAAGCAGCTGCTGGCAGTCGCTTCACATTCACCATTCAGACTCAGGGTGGTTTCAGTGTTCTCATCCAACTCTCTGCAGGACGGGCAAGAAATGTATTTACCTGAATGTAAATCTAATCATTAAGTTTGTTATTTAGTAGCACCAACTATGTTTTTTCAAAGCTTGCCTTGTCATCCTGTCACGACTCACATGAAAGAAATAGGGATCATCATCAGCTTTGAAGTACCAGTCGACGGAGGCCACGGCGGGCACCTCACCCCTCATCTTACAGGAGATGCAGCCCAGTTTGAAGCCCTCGTTGGCAACGGCCTCTGTGTCTGAGTCCAACTCCACGCAGGCTCCATGGCACAGAGACACTACGCAGTGAAAAAACAAGGAAAACAGTCAGAAACCTCCTGATTATTCAGTCTACTGATCTATGTCTATGTGGTTCGATCACAGGGTTCAGAGGTAAGAGTGTTGGGTGACCCTCATCCTCTTTTTTTATGTACCCTGACTTAAGGAAAGGGTTGATACAGGAGCAGAGCTCTGGTGTTTTCCAATATCTCATACTTGCAGGCAAACTGTCTAAAAATTATTTTTGCAAACCAATGTTAGCTAGTGAAACTTTTGTACTTATGCGTGCTTGTTCCAAATGTTAATTGCATGCGTGTTTTTTTTTCTTTTGTAACGGGCAAATGCTTTTTTTTCTTGCATTTTTTTTATTTCCACTCATCATTTCAGTTCATAGATTATTGTGAATTTGATTAATTTGTTTTTTTTTCCAGTTTTGATGTAATGTACATTTTATTTGCTTTTATTCTGTGAGACTGAGAGGAAATAAAGAGGTTGCAGTGAGCGATTACTAGTTTCTTGCATTCTGTCAATTGGTAACTGAGCTAAATTCATATATAGAAGCGTGAATCTATATATGCCATCATGACCATGACACATACTTCTCATCGGCCGGGAGTTACACACCTGTAACTCCAAATGTTTCTTTTTCACACTGCACCTTGCAGTTTCCACTGAGGCCTCACCATGGCTCTCAACCAATGCTCCCTTGCTATTTTCAAGTTTGACTTCTGGGGATGCTTTTGTTTCAAAAATCGCAAAAATGGGGAGAAGGGGATGAAGGAGAGGACAGGAAACACAAAGTTGATCAGATTAACCAAACCCTTCGCATTCCCAGTTCCTCAAATATCAACATTTTGTCACTCAAATGTACACAAAGCGGCAAACTGTAGTGCTGGAAAATGGGGCCGATTGGGAAATGCCAAAAACTGCAGTTCTTCAAATGGCCACTTGAGGCTGACTCCTATAGTGAATCAATTCTCGTAAAAGTCCATTATTAATATGTCCTTCAGCTAAAATTTATCTGAGCTAATTACTCATTTATGACAACTGTACAGGGGTAAACTTTTATATAACTTAATTTATTTAAATGAGGCTTGAAGATAAGCATAATTAAGGGAATTATGGGCCATTTTGAGTGATAGCTGCTAGCTGTCAGCTAAGCATCACACAGTCACTGGCATTAAGGGGTGTCCTCCCCAGCTGCAAACTCTTGTTCAAATATTGTCCCTTCTGGTCCTAAAAAAATCAGCAGCCAAACATGCTGAACGTGATGCTTTAAAAACAGAAGTCCACAAAAGTTAGAAGCTCACAGATGCTTTTGTGTTGAGGGTTGTGACAAAATGTTAGCATTTAACAACATTGGAATGAGAAAAGGATTGATAAACCAAAATCATTAGAAGTCTGGTTGAGATTCGTTCATGGCCTCGTGCACAAATACAAAACAAAAAAAACATTTTTTCTTTTTTACACCCTGAGATACGAGTGTTGAAGCACCGAGGTGAGACGTTAAGAATTACACAAATAGAAATAGAAATGCCTTCGCACTGCAGAGAAACATGAAGGGGAGGAATGAGGGAGGAAGAAAGACAGAGAAAGTTAGCAAAGGCTTCAATAGTAACAGCCGTTATGCAAAAGCATTTTAAGATGGGGGAGCAGAGGGGAGGAGGGTCTAATGCTGGCTGATGCACTGCAGAGAAAAGGAGAAGGAGAGAAAAAAAAGGGAAGGAAAAGAGGAAAAAGTTAAGAACATAATGTAAGACTTTGCAGGCTGAAAAATAAAAACTTGTGGGTAAAAGCACCCATTGTTATTGTATTTCAACGAGAAAACGGACCCAAAGCCATCTGAACCCGACAGCGACCACCTGAGCCTCAACTTGACTGGAACTGATTTCATTCTGCATTAAGTGGTTTTGGTTGAATGAAGGTTAAACATTAGACTTTTACTGATCTCAGGTCTCAGATATGCTGAGCGCTCGTCCGAAACCACATTTGAACGTGCTGCACCTTGTTCAGATGGATAAAAATGCATAATTAATTAAGATTAATGGAGGATCCTACGTCATCAAGGCCTATTGGGTCTGCTGAAGACTTAAAGGTTTAATCCAGCTTCATAAAGTCTGTGCAACTCTCACCAGGATGTTTGCAGGGATGCAGGAACACAACAGGACAACAGAGACAGGAGCAGTCAGCTGATCACACAGGTTATAAACAAACAGGAAGGTTAGCCAAACGTATTTGGGAACTATGAACAAAGATGAATCTTTATAAATTATTGCTCAAACTATCCGTTGTAGACGTACATAACAGATAATGTACTGGTTGATTTAACCCCTAGTAGTTAGCTACAGTTTTTTATGCAATGATGGAGTACTATGGTGATACTCCAAGTTTCATTTTTATCTCATGATAAATCGGTTTTAATCAGTGTATGAGGTATTCTAACTTTCCTATAAGAGCCCCATTATCAACACTGATCTTGTTTTAAATGTTTTTAATGGAATTGTTCTTATAATACACTTTCTTATATAATCAGCTAGCTGCAAACATTGAAAACTTATCTTTTCATACAACCTTTGATTCATTCACGTTGAGGATCAGTTTGCCTTCTTTTTTTCGAGAAGCTTTGGCCATGTTTGCATTTTGTCCTACTTAACACATGCCAATAATTTACCAAATCATAATTTCTCTTTCTTACCTGAGCTACACAGTATTTCCAGGCACCTGCAGAGGATTCCCCTTCTGCAGGTATCATTGGGGAATCAGTGGTTTGGATCTGGCTACACTTGTTTACAACCAGTCTTTGCATGTGGGGGCTAGTGTCGCTGTAATCATTGTGTTCCCAGACCCCTTCAATTACTTTGATGAGTAAAATGTTCTAATCACAGACAGAAACGTAGCTTAGTAAGTTATCCAGTAAATTGTTTGGAAAACTTATTAGTCTAAAACTACACAACAGGGCTCTGTTGAGGCCAGGGTCTCGGGTTTTTCAGGTTTTCTGAGGACCTCAAGATTAAAACCAACAGACCTGAGGCAAACAGCATCATTCCCCTGAACAGCTCAGAGAACAGGTGCACTTATTCACAGAAAGCAATGCTGAGAAAGTGGAAATGCAAAATGCGTAATTGTATTTTATTTAATTCAGTCTCTGCTATTATTAGCTTGTCTTGTCGCTTACAAATGTGTCTTGATTGTTTGCATAATTACAGGCTGCTGTAAGATGCACCAGCTGTCAGTGCTGCAGCTAATCCTCCAATGCCAGCAGAGGTCAATAAAAGTCATTCGTTACTTAATGACTGTGTGAAATTACAGGAAATCAACTAATAGACATTTCTGCAAACAGAGACCACCAAGCAGTTGTTTAAATATGACTATGCACTGACATTTTGACTCAAGTCTGTGAGTGATTCTGGCATATGACCTTAAACTATGATTAAAAAAAAAAAACAGAAGGAGACAGAAAGGCAAAGAGACATCAGATTGGTGCAAGAGCAAGACATCCCATGCAGAAAAAAAACACAGAAGGGTTTGAGATGGCAAACATATTGACTGCTCAGAGAAAAGGAGGTGAAACCTGAAACACACACAGAGGAGAAACATTACGACAATAACACAACACACATTTGACGGACAGCGGGAAATAAATAAAGGGAGTGTCGGACAAGAGAAAACACCATGTTGGAGGACAGAAAGAACAAGAAGGAACAGAGACGGATGAAAATCTAACAGGAACAGCAGCACACACACACACACACACACAGACACACAGACAGTGTGATGCAGTAATCCTAAGGGAGGTTGGTGACGCATACAGAGGCGAGATTGTGCAAGGTGAGCAGGGATGCTGCTGACTGTCCGAAGCTGAGACAGCAATTTAGAAGACAGCGAAAAGACACAGCGAGAGGGAGACAAACATGCAAGCAGACACAAAGGAAGTGCACATCCAAAGTGCAGACCGAAGAGTCGACCGAAGTGCCTCAGCAGCACTTCCAACAGTGTGAGGACTCATACACACCGAGCATCAAAGATGCAAATCCATTGCATAATCACTGGACTGAGGTTCAGGATTATGCAACGAATATTCCAGAAATTGCAGATTAGGAGTCTTTTTTTCCCCTCCCTGATGGGGTGGGGGGTTTGGCTTTTTAATCCATCATATCAGTTGCTTTATACCCCTGACGCCTATGAAGCAAAAGCTTACAGCTTAACTACACAAAAGACCAGCCACCCACCAACCGAGGTTAGCTAGCTTAGCGTGTCACTGAGAGCTACAGGAGACAGAAAAAGGATCAGGGTCATTTGCTGAACTAGCTATAAGAAGGGGTAGAAAAGAAAAAAAACTGGATAAGACACACCAAAGAGAAACCAGGCAGGACAACATCTGTTTCCATGGCTCGGTTAACAGCAGCATAAACACACATCATACTGTTGCAATGCATAACCTGGGGAAATGCCAAACATTCATGACATTTCCCTTGACACTGAGCTTGCACCGACTCTCCACTGAAACAAGTAGCCCATTAAAGCACACTGCTCTGTGAGCATCTCTTTCATTTTACTGCTCAAAGCTGTCGAATCGCCACAGCCGGTAAAGTGGATGCACATTGGTTTTGTAGAACAAACACAGTGGAATTCCTGCTCTCTTTTGACAGTTTTTATATCTTTTTTTCTTTTTATTCAAAAGCACATTTTCTATTTTGTGGACTCCCCAAAGCAAAAGGAGACATCAAACCAGTGTTTTATTGTGATTCATGAACAGAGAGACATGAAAGTCTCCTAGAATTTTCCTCAATTAACCGATAACACATAGTTAAGTCTTATTAACTTAAGTCTCAACAAAAGGTCAAAAAATTGTGACGATGTGCTTTCTCCCTTTCATTCACTTCCAAACATTTATCCTCTCTCTCTGCTTTGGAAAATACTTGCAAGAGTCAAATAGCCACAGTAAATAGATCCCAAACACAATCTCAGTGGGCCCTGGGAAAGTATATATTACTAACTAATAAATATCTGTTACTACAATATTTTATACTTTCCTGTCTCCTTGAAATTAAATTAATATGCCTCCAATCTGCAAAGGCAAAATATATTTGAGATAAACACAATGCCACCCAAACTGCTCCTCTGAAATGTTTCTGTTATTATCATGTGGATGTGTTGATGTAGATTGATATCTCTCTGTCTGTCTAATTTCCTGCTGATCTCACTTCATTCCTCTCTGTTGTGAGCTTTGTTTACTGCCATTCACGCACAAAAGGCTCTTCATACTGTACGCTCTGTAATATCTTGTACTGCAAAATAGATACAAATCTGTTTTGAAGAATGAAACACAAGGCGCACATTGATTCCTTTTTACAGGCAACATTCGGCTCAATTCAGCTTGTCTGTGACATGCAGAGCTTTTTTTCCCCCAAAAAATATTTCATGAAGTTTTTTATTTGTGAAAGCAGGGAAAGCACAAGTGTTACTAATAACATGGGTGATGTTTCGACTCCAGCCCTGCTGTGTGTGCTGACTCACTGAGTCACTTAAACATCATTAGTTAAACCTGTGATTTTCTTGCTATAAAGTCAAACAACTGCTGTCTGCAGAAAGGCCTATCTGGTAGCTGGAAAAACAACTCTTGCTGCAGCCATTGAAGCCACTGGCTAAATGTTCAAATGTCCACTGTGAGAAATGATCTTTGGACTGATTGTGGCTGATTATGATAAGAATTTTTTGAAGAACTGCATTTCAAAATGCAAAATTAAAGACGTGTTAATCAGCATTCTTTTTTGGCCATTCAGTGGCAAAACAGTACACTAGACTAAAACTTGCAATGATTTGAGATATTATGTCCTTGCAAAATTGATAAATATAACAGGCCGTGCACACACTAGCTGCAAACACACCGTTTATTCAGCATGAATTTGGAGTTGTGCATTTAGCCACTGCATAATTAATGTCCAATATTTTCTCTGTTTTTTATTCTCCGTTTTGTTCCCAACTTCCTCCTAAATATCCTGCTCTTTAACTGCTTAATGCAGTGACTCACAGTTCTTTTTGTTGGAAACAGCAGAGTTTTTTGCCTGAGCCAAAACAGCAAAGTTGTAAGCTGCAAAAAAAAAAACACTGAGCTGAAAGACACTTAAATGCCACACAGAGCTGTGGGAAATTTTAAAAGATTCCTGGCCATTGCATGCAGATAAAAACTGACTGGTGCTGCTTTAAAACTTCACACTTCCATGCTGATCTGAAAGCTCGCTGTTAAGCCTATAAAAGACTCCAGGAAAATTTGTTTTTATTAAAACTGTTGACACACAGAAAGTTAATCTGCATGTCCTGATTTACAATATGCATTTGTCCTCGTCTGCCCTTGTGTGGCTCTGTCTCACACACACACTAACACACACACACACACACTCATATGCAGTTTCCAGAAGCACTACCTCATGTGTACAAGCGTTACTAAGTGCATGAGCAGCTCTTGGCTGATAATAAAGCCTTGTAGCGATGACCGCACCTATGAGCGTCATGTCTGTGTTTTTATTGGTCAGTCCATCTCCAGGGTATCAGCTCGCTTCGTTTTGCTTTTTTCTCTTTTTCTTGAGAGATTCTTGGAGCTGAATCCTCCAGTGCTTAACTCTCTGTGGTGTTATTTTGTACATCCAGTACTTGTGACAAATACGCGAGCTGCACAGCTGTGTGTTCATGTTGTAACTCCACTTACTGTTAAAGTTCACAGGATGTTTGCATTTTTCTGTGCTGACAGAAATTCTAAAAAACTTGATTTCACAGTTCACACATTTGTGTTATTCCTGAGGTTTTTGACAGTGACAATATATGATATTGAAGCAGGAATATTAAATTTACTCCTCTTACAGCATATTTGTTACAGGAAAAATTAGGGTTAGGATTATCTTAATAATGGCATATTGGGACAAACTCTCTGATAAATTAAAATTAAAAAATGACATCTATATAAAATGGTCAACATATAAACAGATCTGTGCTCCTCACATGTAGTTTATAATGTTAAAATCATATGAATATAACAAATTTAGAAATATTTACTTGTAAACTTGCTCATAAGAAAATCATTCTCACTGATTTTAAGTGAAAAAAAACATTTTTTCAGTTTCACCCTGAACGTAGAAGCAAAACGAAGTGCTAAAAGTGCAGAAAACATTTATCAACTATTTTTTTCAGTAATAATCATTGATAAAGCATCGCAAATACAATTGAGCCTATAAAGGTTATCTCATCCTCCAAAGCTCCTTTTAATCCCCTGACTCCCATCCCCCCTCCAACAGCTACAGGGCACCCTGGTAGTTCAGACCTCTGTCACACAGCTGGATGAACAGGGGGCTCAGGTGTGTGTGTCTACATGTCTGACTGTCATGTGTGTGACACAATATAGCCGGACACGTGTAGCCTGCAATTAGAGCACAGCAGCGCGGTCTCTCGCTTCAGGTCTGTGAGTTAAATGGTCTCGCAATTTAAAAAAACATCAACCAGGATCAAATTAAAATCTCTTTAGAATGAGATTCGTGCAGCTTTGAGGCTTTAGAGTCGGACAGCAGCTGCAGGGGGGGCGCAAGTGAGCGACCGTCATAGTGTCGAATAAGCACATTCATGTTTTTGTTCATGTTGCACGGCCGCTCACATGCAGTGCATCAGTCAGAGGTTTTTGTTAACAATGCACACCGTTTGTTTGAGTTAATAAACGTAGATCCTGACTTCCTGTTTACCTTTAAAATTAGCAATTTAAGTTTTGTAAATTAGGTCTTTTACGACAATTATGACACAATTTTATCATGAAGAGAAGAACTTAAGTTGTCATATAAAAGCTCGAAGAGCACAAATTTTGTTAAATTACTTAACATTGATGGTAAGATCAAAACTAAAGCTGTGAGTTGTAAAAGAGTGTTGAAAAGACAAAAAAAATGACTTCACAGCTTTTATTTTAATGGGTCATTTTCCTGTTTTAGGCTGTTTGGAAAAACTACAAACAGAGTCACTACCATCACAGTAAAAACACTTCACCGGAAAATTACTAAAGCCGACATACAATCCCATAAAACAGATTTAATAATTTCTTTAATGCTCTGACTGCAGTGCATCACTCGAGTGGCCATTATTTGCTACTCAAATTAATGAGCTTCTGATGTTACTTCCAGTTTGAGCAAATACAGTGAATCCGAACGCCTCGGGGCTGAGAGGATCGTTGCTCTTCGGTATAACGGTGACAGTGATCTCCTTCGACTGTAAGTTCCTGCTCGAGCAATTTGCAGACTAATTGGCTCCTACTTCTGCAGAAGCCTGGAGTCTCTGCGCTGCGTGCATTAGATGCCATCAGATACATTAGTTTTTAAAAGCCTCTGGTTTGATTTGCAACTACTTTGACATATGACCGGCGTAGTTTGCATCAAATGTGAAGGCATCGCAACCAGATGCACCTGCTGCTCATTTTCAGTCGGCCTCTGGTCAAAAACAATACATGTTCTCTTATTTAACCCTTCTCTATAAGGAGGGTTTTATAAGTGATATCAGTTGAAGCTCTGTAGCATCTAGTTTGAGATATTTAAAGCATGAAAAACCTCAGACGGCTACAAAATCTCTCAAATAGAGGTGCAGGGATGAGTCCTAAAAGCCCAGAAAGGAGCTTTTGTTAAACCTCTGGTTAAATCAATACATTTTGTAATTTGGTTTTTTGACTGGAAGCCTGTAATAAGGTCTGTTTAACACAAATTTAACAGGCTTAAAAGTCAAATAATACACCAAAAACATGATTTTAGAAGCTTATATGTTCCTTAAAAAAGGTGTTTGCTGACAGCTGGATCTACAGATGTCACGATAACCGTCATCATGCTGAACTCAGTCACTAATTTACTCACCAGATTTTCTTTACAGCCTTGTTGTGTTAATATTTGTCATCTTACAAATTATTCTAACTCAAACTTTCCGACTTGTTAGCTTAAAATGCATCTATAGTGCAATAGAAAG
>JAPZDV010000025.1:5384924-5403264 GCA_029814665.1 Acanthurus lineatus
TCTGCGCGACCTTGCAATTTTGTCCAATCACCGCGACTTTTCCGCAATTTTGGCCCGCCTCCCGTGAGTTCCACCAATCACAGCAGTCCTCAGCGCAAACGTAATGCACGTACGTCACCGAATTCACTTCCTTGTTTATGGTTTAAAGACGCAGAGGTGCGATAGAAATGTCTCTCACTTACCAACAAAAATTACTGCTAAAGACCGAGCAAAACAATTACCTGATGTTCAATTCATGATGTTGATTTTTAATGAATTATACAAAACAGAAAAAAAAACGCAACTTTTTAGCAATTTTCACTGTCTCCCATTTCATCGCAACAAATACACTCAAAACATCGCAACTTACATCGCAATTTTTTTGAAAAGCTGCCGCAAATCAGGCATTTTAGGCCGCAACAATCTTGAAAAACGCCCGCGAAATCCTGGAGGGACTAAGCAACACCTCGAATATATTGAACTTAGCAAAGGTTCGTTTTATTGTTTATGAATGCAACTTTTCATGCAACCTTGTTTTTTTTAATGTGCATACAAATAACACAACATTACACTTATATAACAGTGTGCAGTGTTTATGGAAAAGTCCAATTTGTGTGTGCAGGTGATTTGCCAATCAGTCCTATTAACTTCTATGTACTTTTACATAAAACTGAACTTTGCTGTACACAACACGTGCAATATAAAAGCATAAAGGTGTTTTGTTTGTATGCAGATTGCACATGTTGGGTTCTTTCCTGCTTTGGAGAAAGTTTGAGTTTCCTTCTTCTTCATGTCTTCTGCTTATAAAAACACTCTGCCTGCTGGCTTGAAAGGCAGCTTTAACAGCTTTAATCACAATGGATTTCAGTGGTGACCCTAAAAATTGTGTTGAAACCAACCGTCCATTGAAACGTCTTCAAACCCTCCCACCGCGTGACAAACCTTTCCTAATAGTCATTTAGTGCCGGGTATCAAATCTCAGCCTTTTCTTTGGTTCTGACAGCAAAATGTTCATCTGACCAAAAAAAAAAAAAACTTACATCAGGTTCTGATTAAATCTAACTTATGTGAGTTTTAGACAGTTTTATTCACTCAATCTTCTTGTACAGTTGCTTAAAATTTGGGCAAAATTTAACATTTGAGAAACTTGGCTTCTTTTGCTCGAAGAAACAAAAGGTTTATGGAGTAAAATGTTCGTATTTCTCCGAGGATTCTGCATGATTTTGCTATATGAACTGCTAAACTCCAATGATGCAATGGAGCACATGTCATTTTGTGGATTTTAAGCTGACAAAACCACAAATCTGAGGGTTAGAAACCACGCTGGAGTACAGTTAAGACCAGCTTGGAGTTCATTTTTCTTACAAAAACTGCATAATCAAATCAAGTTGTCAACATAAATTAGTCCTCTTGTGTTTATTCAGCGATTTTCAGTGTTCCAGCTGATAATTTCAGCTTTTTTAATTGGGTAAATTTGGCATTTTTTAAGAGCTCAGGAGACATGCAAATGCCTTGAATGAGGCAAAGACGTGAGAAATCCACATAACAGCTTTTGTTGGCCGCGGACTCGCTCGTAATCACACGAGCCTGCTGCCTCCTGTTTTTGTCTGAAATGATGGATTCGAGTCAAAAAAAGCGTTGAAAGCGTTCGCTCCTCTCTCTCCTCGCAGGCGTCAGAGCGAGAGGACGGTTTTTGTGGCCCGAGCGAGGAAGGATGCTGTGTCAAACCGCTGGAGGACGGCCAATGTTTTTTCCTGTTCACAGCTGACCTGACTCATTGTGTTCTTCCACCACCACCTTTTTTTAAATTTTGTTTTTATGAGATTGTGAAATCGGCCTCGGCTCAGTTTCCCTGTAAACGGTTTCATTAGCAGTCTGGGCTGCTGTCTTGGCTGCTGACTGGTCAACATTTGTTTTAATTATGAGCAATGAAAAGTCTGCTCTCACTGCCAGATTAGAAGCAACAAAAAAAAATCACTTTTGTTTAATTATTATAAGATATTTCCTATGTTTTTAAGACTATTGCGCCACTATCCTGGTAATGTTGTGAGGGATATGTAGTTTAAGTTCATCACATTGAGTCAAAGCCTTAATTGCTGTTTTCTAACATGATTTTTTGAATATTTAGAGCAAATATTCACATTTAAAAGTGCAATAAAGCCACTAAACTCACTGTTGAAGTCTCAGGGCTGCAATCACAGTAGAAATATGAATGAGGTCAATAACTAAAAAGTCAATAGTTCATATTTGATGTTGACTAGAAGAAAATAATCTCACCACAGTGTCATGTTTAAAGTTGCTGTTCTGGAGCTTTTTTTTAATCAATTCACACCCAAACATGAACTAGATGTCTTTTAAAGTGGTTTTAAAAAAGTAAAATACTTCATTATCTATGACTGACAGCTCAGGAGCAGCTTTGAGATGGATCTGTCTGTTCAGTCAGATGATTGTTAGGCCAAAAAAATAGAAACATAATTACAGAAAAGCACATTTTGTTCATCATAATTGGCAATTATGTGAAAAATAATAAATCAGTATGCAGAGAAATGTCAGAATATTGACAAAAAACTAAGAATATAACAGTAGTGCTTCAGCAATTTGTCAATAGGCTGCACACACACACATACAAAGACACACACACACACACACACACACACACACACACACACACAGAGCTAACAACAGTGGTTTCAATTACACAATTAAAGCGTGACGAGCAAATTGAAACGTCAGTCTGTCTCTGTCCCCTTCTGAAGCGCGCGCGCACACACTCACACACACACTCACACACACATACATACACACACGTATATACACATACGTACATACACACACGTATATACACACCATATGCTGTCCCAGCGTGACGCATTCACCACTTTCTTTAATTGCCTCCAACTCCGCATTAAAGACGATCAATAAGAAGCCAATTTAAAGGAAAAACAAAGTTTTCATCTGTAAAAAGTTTGACTCAAAAAGTTCAATTCTTTATCTTGAGGCACAGTTTCATTCATTTAAATGTTAAATAATAAAAAACCACAAATATGCAAATTGCATCCTGGCTCATAATAATCCCAAACTGACTGTGTTTATAGAAATAAATAGATTTTTGTCCATTAAAGATTCTTTTCCAGCAGTTTTATAGACTTTACAATAAAACCTTTCAAAACTATTCATTTCTACTGTAAAGATTGTATCAGGTGTATAAAAAGAGCTTTATCTACGACACTTATAGGCTCAAACTAAAGATTAAATGTAAGTTTCACAGCAAAAACCCTTCAGCGCGAGGCAGAAAACGCTTGACCTCATTTAACGGTATTATGTAAACACCTGAGCGCGAGGAAAAACTTTCACCGGACAGATTTACAGCTCAGATACACCGAGAGCAGCGCTGTCATTCACAAAAAAAAACCCCCACCAGAGACACAAAACATGACAGAGATGAAGCAACCAACCTGTGAGAAAAAGCCCGATGCTGCAGCACATAAACTCAGATTAAAGTGGATTATTTTGTTTAAAAAAAAATAAAAAACCAAGTGAAGTCCGGAGAGTCCAACGTGTTTGTTGTGAAAAAATAAAAGCCAGTGAAGTGAAGTGAAGTGAAATGAGGCTGAATCCGCAGAAAAAGAGTCTGCTGACTGACTTGCAGAGAGTCCGGAGCGGTTGTCAGCTCCTCAATGAGCTCGTTACCGAATAAAAAGCATTTTGTTCCTCGCTCTCTCCTCACTGACCAGCCCGGTGTGTGTGTGTGTGTGTGTGTGTGCGTGTGTGTGTGTGTGTGCGTGTGTGACCTTCCTGTCCCTGATTCCACCAACATCCCTTTTCATCTTTTTTAAAAATGTGGATTAACTTCAGTCACAGTAGCAACACCAGTAAAGATGAATATCTCTCATCCAGTGAAAAGTAATAAAGCAATGAGAATAAACTTTTTATTTATTTCTATTCACTTTTTAGAGAGGGATAAATATATTTTCAGTGATTATTGTACAAAAAAAAGGCTGGTTTAAAGCACTGATAGTTGATTTTAATTAAGAGCTGAGTTTTAAAAATTTCAAATCGCTTTTGAAATCTGTACTTTGATCACTTGTTATTTATATTTATACATATTTTAATATATTCAGTGCTAAAAGTTAAGCCAGTGCCATATGTTTGTATTTATAGTTATCATACAAATGCTTAATAATAAGAGTAAACAAGGCTACACTCAGTGCTTCCCCCTTTATAGAGCTACTCTCTGTCACCACTAGAGGGAGACAAAGTGTTAAAATTACTTCTCCTCATTGAAATACAAGGGAACAGCATACTGTAAAGGAAATGATGTTCATGAACTGCAGAAAAGAGAACAAGCAGTACATATTTCTGATGAGGGAGGAGTCTGTTGGCAGAGATTTACTTTGTTTTTCAGCTTGAAATGTCAATCGAAGCTTCCAGAAAAATCAAAACCAGAACAAGCATTAAAATAATCCTGTACACACTCAACCAAGGAGCAGTAAGAATGACTCAAAAAGAGTAATAAAGTAGATTCATACATAATTTCACATGCATAAAAGCACTTAGAAGTTTGTTTTCACTTTTTATTCAATAAGACCTGACTAATAATGAAATGCCAAGACAGTGAATGCATCACTGAAGCATTAAAAACCATCCACCCATCACTGCTGCGGTTCAATGGTGCATTAAAATGTGGATCCTTATCTGATGTTCTGTGTTTTATCAACCACCAACACTATTTATTGGGTTTTTTTCTCATGAGTTTGAACCAAGCACCTTGCATAAAGACTTGGTATTGAGCAGTGACTGCCAGTGAACGCCTCATGGAACATCTGACTAATGCATAATGGAGTTCAGGACTCTGAATGCTGATTGTGGTTTATCATGTCTGAAATGGGACAGTGTTGTTGAACCGTTGGCACTTGAAAGGCATCGCCCCTGCATTAGGCACTGATATGCCTGCTTTTGCCATGAAAATAGTTTCATTCTGAGTGTGCTCGCCTTTTAATTTGAATTAACTGAAGCTGATTGTCGTTACTTTGGTCTCTTTTGTCTCCTGGCAGTCTGTATTTCAATCACTCAGCATCTCTGTTACTGCCAGATGTTAACAAACTCATCTTCTGTGTATGAGCATGGCCATCAGGAGGCCCAGCAGGATGATGGCGGGCACCAGGAGCAGAGATATATACAGGTGCCACGGTTCTGAATAATCCTCAGCATCCGACTCTGAAAAACACACATGAAACACGAGAAGCCTGAAATTAAAAAAAGGCTAATCAACCAAATTTCAGAGTAAAGAAAAACAAATGTAAAAAGACAAATTCTGCCACCCCGGTCAAAAAAATTCAAACACACAACAAACTTTAAGTCTGCAAATGTCATCATTTGTGTGAATTAATCCGTTTGGAAACAAAATATAAACACATTTTGCCAAACAAGAACAGCAGCAGAAAGTGATCACTTCCTGGCGTTTAGGGGAGACTCACCCGAAGAAGTAGTAACATTTTTTTCAGCAACTCCGAGTTCTCCAGCCACTAAGAAGAAAATATTAAGATCAAACTAGACTCTACTTTAATGTTAACATACAGCATGGTTTCTGGGCAATGAAGCAATTAAAAAGTAACTGAAGCTTTTTTATAAATATGTATAAAAAATAAATGTAGTAATATGTTTATGCTTAAGGATTTTATAGTTATACTCCATTTTTTGACAGTCTATTTTTCATGAGAAAGAGCTGAAAATATGCTGGAACCACGACAGAGTTGTTGGAGTTGATATTAAAGACAATGTAAAAGCCTGAAGGACGAGTTTGACAGGTCTGAACCTTTGCATTAACAGGGAGGAGAGTGTTTTCCAGACACACTCTCAATGGCAGCATTTGTGTCTTTACATAACCTGCAGTACAGCAACAGAGTCAAATGCATGGAGATCTTGAGCGTGCCCTCTCCATATGTTCAAGAATCTATTTGTACTTTCTGTTTTATCACTAAAAGATCCCTTATTTATGTGCTTCTGATGTTAGTGATGGGAAGCGAAGTCGTTTCGTGCAAAAACACGTTGCAAAGTCGATCTAAAGTTAATGTGAAACTTCAGCAGTCTAGCAGATCAAATGTGTTTATTTTCTGAAGTTAAAATCGTCTTTCGTAAGAACTGTTTTTATGTTTTTATGTTTTTCTGTCTCATGCAGGTGGTGTAAGATTAATAACAGGTGTGTGATGTGCACACATGAAAACAGAATCAGATCATGGGGGGATTTTTTTACCAGTGGACAGATGGTGGAGGAAGGTGCTTTTGGTGATCAGGTCTTCGTTCAGGTGCAGCTGACACTCATATTTGTCTTCGCTCGTCAGATAAATGGTTTCAGAGAGTGTGATGTATGGCAGAGCTGCGCTATAATTTCTAGAGGAAGAGTTAAAAGTTTGCAGTTTGTGTCCATCGGTGAAAAAGGCTAATTCAAATCCAGGTTCTGAGGTCACGTTCACTTCACACTGAAGCATCGTGTTGTTGTGACCGCTGAGCTTAAAGACCGGAGAGTCTGAAAAGAGACCAAGACAGAAAAACAACATGTTAGAGCTATGTGCAAGAAAAACTATATTAATGCATATTAGTATATATATTTTTTTCCTCTTTAAGACATTAGCTGAAGGCAAAAATCAGAGAAAAAGTTACATGTTCTCAAACAATCGTGTTAAAACTTGTTTAAACGCAGGTTGTTTTGAACTAGAGCTTGCATATATATATATATATATATTACTGCATTTTCTTCTTCTGACTAAAGCGGTTGGAAAACAGGCGCTTTAAAAAGACACATTATTTTCCATCTGTTCAAACGTGTGTTTGCGTAGCCAGCGGTTTTGCTGAGAAAGATGATGTATGTATTTCATTTATGTCAGTTTCAGAATTACCAGGCTTTTTGCTAAAATTATCTGACATGCAGCCGTGTAATCTTTTCTGTGGTATTTTCCACGTCTGCGGACTCATCATGCAGCTGAGCTCTTCTTATAAACCTATTAATAGCCTTCTCGATTGGTAAATAGCCTTTGTTTCCTGATAAAAACCAAATCAGTTTAAGGGAAATCTTTTTACTTCTATGCTTAACTCTAAAAGCAAGTGCTAACTTTAATCTTAACTCTCAAAATCTGGTTGGAAATGTTCTCCAGTTGAGATATTTTGGACTGGTTCAAAGCTGCAAGGTTAACAAAAACTTTCAGTAACCATTAAAGGTTATAAGCTGTATCAAATAAAATACTATGAAACCCACAAAAGTTCAAACCAAACATGTCAATGCTGATCGCACATGGACATCTTTGTGGGAACCAGAGGAGCATCAGGATTTTAATTTCTTTAACATCAAATAAAACCCTCAAAATAAATGCACTAAAGATTTTACACTTTTTTTTTGTCATGTCAACACTATTTCTAACAACGACAGCCAGAAGCTGGATCTTTCTAATGCATTTCTACATGTATGAGAAGTTCTGTATGAAGACTCCCCTTGTGAGATAGCAAGAACATATTTGCAGCGACTGTGTTGCATATGTTGGTTTTCAGATGACTGTGCAGAGAAGACCACCGAGGCACTTGTGCATGAAACATATCTGAGCCCCCACTCTGCTCAATAAGCCTCGTCTATCACAAAAAAAGATCCTAAATCTCAGCCCTGAACCTGATTTTTCTGTTTTCTTATTTCTCATAACAAATCAAAACTTTGACAGTTCTGTGTTTGACTTGTAGAAAACGCTGCATGTCCTCACATCTCTCTGCCCCTGTGAGTAACAACCCCCCCATCCCTCTCCCACCTTGTATTTACCATAAATCATCAGTAAAGTTCCATCTCCTTTCTCCCTGAAACGTTCATCCGTCTCTGTGGTGACAGAGAGTTTGCACTGGTATTTCCCACCGTCGCCCCACTGGACGTTCTTGAGGATTATGGACTTGTTCAAAGAGAACGGATCACTGTCCAAAATATCAACACGATCTACGTAATTCTTATTGGGCCTCCACACTTTGGCGTGTTCGATATCCTCGACTAAGTATATCCAATACAAGACCGGAGGGATCACCAGTTTCCTGGAAAAATTGAGCCGGCATGGCATCAAAGCATCACGACCCAGAGCGGCGGTTAATGCAGGGGGCTGGTGGACTGTGACCACAGAGCAGGTACCTGAAAATACACACAAATACAAAATAAACAGACAGGATGCTGGGTGACAGGTTTTTTCCTGTCATAGGAAACTGTCAGAGTATCAATGGCGGAGAATATGAATGTGTTCTCGAGTTGTTGTGTTTCACTTTGCTTTGATGATTCTGAATACAGCCAGGTTTGAAAATGAAAGTTAATTTTTGTATTTGGACACTTAAAAAGCTAAATTTCAGCTCAATAGAGAGAATTGTTCTGAAGTTTATCATGATGAAATAGCCTTCCCTTTTTTATTTGCACTAATTGTGAGTGTCTTGGCCTTTTGAGGCTCTAAAAACATGTTTGTAAAGAGCAAATTAGCTTGGTTGCAGGTTGTAATCTCATCCCCAGATGCCACTAAATCCTACGATTTCTTTTTCTGATTTTAATCAAAAGTGCTTTACAAAGTTTGTGACTCTCATTCATGCAAACTGATAACAGCAAACTACACCACAGGATGACCTACTAAAGCCATTTGAGGTTGTCTAACTCTTCCGACTTCCTCGAGACTAGTGAATGACCCAACAACAGACTTTAGAAATTTATGAAATGAAACATCCCATAATTATCAATGGATTTTCTCTGGTGTATCAACATGAAAGCATTCATTCTATGGAATAAGAAAATAATAATTTTTCAAGTTAGTTTTGGCTTTCGGTTGTTAGGGTTACTTCTCATTGGTCTGTCGAGTAAAATTTGTAATGTGAGAAATGCTTTTAAGCTTTAATTATGTTTAAACTCTTAAAAATTCCAAAATTACAGGCTAAAAGTCATCAAAAATAGAAAGAACATAACATTTTGCGAGCCAAACAAAAAAAACGTTCTTCTAATGTGAATCTAGGTTTGTTAAGTTTATTTTAGTGTTAGCCCAGAGGTTTTTTTAAGTGAATATTTGAATTGTAAGTGTAATTGAACACTTAAAAAGCTAAATTTCAGCTCAATGGAAAGAATTGTTTTAAAGTTTATCATGATGAAACAGCCCTCCTTTTTTATTTGCATTAATAGTGAGTTTCTTGGCCACTTGAGGCTCTAAAAACATGTTGAAGTCTCATCCCCAGATGCCACTAAATCCTACAAGCTGGACCTTTAAATATACCGGTTCTGGGTTATTAGCAAAAGCAGAACCAAGCTCCAAAATGCTACATGGCTATATTTTTATGGGTGTAATCAAAAATGCTTGACAAAGTTTGGGACACTCATTCATGCAAACGGATAATATCAGCCATACCTATCAGCGAACGACAGCACAGGATGACCTACTAAAGCAATTTGAGATTGTCTTACTCAAGGGTATTGAGAAATGCTTTTAAGCTTAAATTATATTTAAACTCTTAAAAAAAATTCAAAATTACAGGCTAAAAGTCATCAAAAATAGACAGAACATAACATTTTGCGAGCCACAACAAAAAAACTTTCTTCTAATGTGAATCTAGGTTTGTTTAGTTTATTTTAGTGTTAGCCCGAAGATTTTTTTACATAAATCCAGACTGCTATCATCAAGTCTCAACAATATTAATTAAAAAACACAAAAACTGGATTCCCTCTGGTTTTCATATGAAGGGAAAAGCAATTTCCAGGTAAGAAACAGAATTTACTGGGAGTTTAAAATGCATTTTGGTTAAAAGCCAAGGTTGAGGGTTCACCAAATATGAAATTGAATAAAATGTAGAATTAAAAAAAGAAAGTTAAGACCCCTGTTAGTTGAGACAATTCTTCATCTCATCCTGAAGCTTGATGTCGTTGGTACGTATCTGATAACACACACTGTGGAGTGTATGGACACAGATCTGTGTCAATACCACAGCAAAGAAACCACCAAGGAAGTCTGAAAGTAACCTGAACGCACTCAGGTTACTTTCAGTAAACTTGACTGCAAATGGACTTGCAGAACATTTATGATTAAAAAACAAATGTACCAAACTGCAAAATTAGTAAAACCCTCATTTTTTTGTAAGTGTCACCATCACAGACACAAATATATCTCTTATTTATGAATTAAAAAATTTTCAGAAACTGTACCTGAAACCATGAGATGAAGAAATGTCCATTGCATCATCCTCCATTGTGTCACTAATGACAAAGTGATCTTTAGCATGTCTCTCGTCAGGAACAACGGGCCTCTGTGAGCGTACACAGATGAAGTTTCTGCATTTGTAGGTTAAACCACTTCCTCTGAGGATGGGAGATAATGCTCATCTGAATACTTTCACTGTGGGACAACGTAACATGAAGCTTAACTTCTTAGGTTTTTTTCTTTTTTTTTTTTTTTTTACATCCTTCTTGGTGAACAAAAATAGCATTTCTTAAACGTTTTAAATAACTGAGATTTACCGAGAAAAATGTTTTCTTGAACCACAGTTTGAATTGAAAATGAAAGAACATTAACATATTGTCGTAGTTTTGAAATTGATGGAGATTAGACTTTTTTTAAACATCTGTTTTGTGGTATAGTTAAAAAATAACAAAGTTGGCAGTACAATCCCTGTTTTAAGTCCAGTTTTTTACTTCTTCTGGAGCTTTTAATTGTATCACACAGTCCTCATCAGCAGAAAAGGCTTGTTTGTTGTCATGTCGTCCTTAATTTTGAGCACTTTTTGGACTTCTCTTCTAATTTTTGACTTATTGTTACCGGAAATGCAGAGATCTGTTTTTTTTCACAATTTTTTCAACTACCCACACAAGTGACTGATAATTTAACTCCTCCCACGCAACTAAAAATCATATAGTTCTAGAGAAAAAAGAACAATCTTATCTTTTGTTTTTCATTTCAGACCCATGATGAAACCACAGCGTGTGTGTAGGGAGGTGTGGGGGGGGTGTGTGTATGTGGGACAGATAGAGACGTCCCATAGTGTTTTCAGATGAGCGTGTTTGAGGTGTGAATACAGACCCTGAACTCTGCAACAGGATATGCAAACCCACTTTCCTGTTTAAAACTGAGCAGAAAAAACAACCGCCAAATACTGAGCTTATTCTGATATAATCAAACAATATGTTAATAACTTCACAAATCATTGCCAAGTGTTCCCTGTGTTTTCTTTAAAAAATTTATTTATTTCATACATTTCCTTGAACAAGCATTGAGCTATTAACTTTGAAACCATTAGTTATGAGCCATGACCAAAACTAGACACTTAAATCCACTCCATGCCCAGTTTGTTGTGTGCAATGGATGTATTTTGGAGAAATGGAAACAGCTTTCGAGGCAGAGCCCCTTTTCATTCCAATAAAAGTTGCACAGTGGCGCATGAAGCAAAAAAAATGTGAGGGTTCAACTAAAACTATTCTGCACATGTTTCACGGGGTCCATAGGGGTCGAGATTGCACGTCCAAGTGTCAATCACCCAGTTTGACAAGATGATAACCCACCTTCACCCTTCCTTACGACCAAATAATCTGAGACACTCTGCAGTCCCGTCACCAAACAGACTTTATCCTGATTGAAAAGAGAAATGTCTACATGACAACTCCCCTCCTCCAGCTAAGGGTTAGGGTCCCTCCTCATTTCCAGTCACTGAACAGCCTGTAAAGAACCAGAAAGTGAAGCTGTCAGTTGTCACCCACTTTTAAGACCTCAAGAAGAAATTCCAAAAGAAAATATAGTCTAATCACAGGAGAGCAAACCTTCAACCGTCCACAAGTTTCCTACACAAATGACTAAAACAAGTGAATCAGTGCAAAAGAGGGTGGAGAGTGAGAACATTAAACCCTATGTGGTTGCATGTGTGAAACAAAAGAAACATAAAAAAATATCTCAAAAGTCAAAAAGCTGCAAAAATCAAAAGTGAATGCAGTTGTTTAACATTTTTAAAAACCGAAACCAATTACATAAATTTCTGATAAATATGATGATGATAATATGGAAAGGAAATGTGTGTTTTATGTCAATACAGAGCGGCAAAGTGAGATGTGATTTTTTTTTTCAAAAGAGAAATAAATAATTATTCTGGCAATTTTTTTTCATAAAAATATAGTTGTGTCGAGAATGAGTTAAGATAAAAAAGAAAGTTGAACAAAATCATTGGGTAAATGTTTAAACTCAATATGTCAGTAAGTCGTTAGGGGGGCGAGTGTATTTTTAAGTATTTGTAAGTATTTTCCACCGCGAACTCTCTCTGATACTTGCAATACTACGGTTTGGCCAGCAGGTCGTTTTTTTGCTTCTAAGTTCGGCTCACTTCCTGGTGGTTGTATGCCAACTGAAAAAACTCCGTTACCCATACAACCTTTCGCTGTCGTATTACGTCAGAACGTCAGTCGATTCTGATTCAACATGGAGGATATCGTAGCTGTAGAGAAGAGCCCGGTATGATTCAGTGAGATTATTTCCTGTTTCGCGCATTTAAAATTGACATAGTTTCTGTATTAGGCTTTTCGGTTTTGAAGTGTTTATGCTCAAACTCGATTGTCGCACTCTTTATGCAGTTGCTACCTCGGTAATGCTGCCGAAACGTAAACCTGCCAATTCATTCTCTACTAAGTGCAGTTGCTATGTCATGCAAGCTAGCTGCTAGCATCGGCATGATTGTCTAAGTAGGCGAGGGTTTTAGAAAACAATATTTACCGAAGATTGGTCTCGATCATTTGGAAAATGTTTTTTGGTCGCCATTGCGTCTTGATTGGCATCAAATAGTTAACCCTTGTTTTGGCTTTTGTGAGTTGTTTAGTTAGCTAGCAGTGTAAGAGCTAATGTTAGCTAAGCTAATGTTAGTGTTTGTCTCTGAGAGGTGACATGTCATTACTTGGCATATAGTTGTCTGTCGATATGTTTCTGTAAAGAACAAAAAAAAATGCTATCCTCTGTTCCTGAGCTATAAGTTTTCTGTACCACAAGTATAATTTGTTTGTTTGTTTGCAGTACAAGTTCATTACTTAAATGGGCTGTTAAATACAAAAGGAACTGATGTTCGCCTGTATATAATAACTTGTTTTATCATATTTCATTAATATATTTGTATGGTATTTCCTTTTCACAGGAAGATATGCCGGCGATATTGTCATCTAGACCTCAGACAGGTCTGTCCTTTCTTGCACCAGAACCAGAAGATCTTGAGGACCTTTACAGCAGATACAAGGTCATTCTTATGCATTTGTATGAAGTTATAAGGCACCCCAAATCCATTTTTTGAGTATTATATTCATAAGTAAATATCTATGGTTTTATCCTGTCTTCATAGACAACAAAGAGATGTGATCTTCTAAAATATCTGTTGTAATAGATCTCAATAATAGAAAAAAAATATAGAAAAAAGGCTAGACTTAAAACCAATTTATACAATAAACCCTTGTGGTTACGTTCCACATTGTTAAATCATTAAAACAGAAAAAAAGATAATATTTAGAGTTACAAGATAACGGCAGCCTGTGCATACTGAAGATTTACCCAGTGTTGCGCTACCCTCTTAGTTCAGTTCCACCTTATTCATTCAGTTATTAACTTACATTTATGAAATCAATTTTTAAATCTATTGGGAATTATAGGAGAAAAGCATTGACAGCTTCATAAGAATCCTTCTTCTCAGACACATTGACATCTGCTGCATTCAGTAGGAGCATGTATCCATTACATTATGTTTTTTTGGAATAAACTTTTTTTATTTGAAAAGTGTCTCGAAATGTTTGCATTTAATATTTATAACTTAGTGGTTATTAGACATTCTTTATCCACACAAAAGCCACTAACTTTGGTCTATGATCTACAGCAGGCAGATTGATAGTAGTGTAATCTTTAACAGACTCTCACCTTTCTTTCATGCTCTCCTCTTGTCATGCATTTACAGAAGCTGCAGCAGGAGCTGGAGTTCTTGGAAGTGCAGGAGGAGTACATTAAAGATGAACAAAAGAACCTGAAGAAAGAGTTCCTTCATGCTCAGGAGGAGGTGAAGAGGATACAGAGCATCCCACTTGTCATTGGCCAGTTCCTGGAAGCTGTTGACCAGAACACAGCCATTGTTGGCTCCACTACAGGTAAAAGAAAACTTAAAAAGGAAAAACTTCCTTAGCAATGTAAAGGACCTGCTCAGACAAAGGATAATGTGCTGCATATATTAAAGTTTAGGTATTAAAATATGCAGAGGAAGGGCTGTTTGTCCCACAGAGAGCTTTACCTGTGCCTTAAATTAAAAGAGTAAGGTCTTGTTTTAGAAGTGAATTTGAAAACAATGTGTGCCTGATCAAAAAAAGGACGTGTGAATATTTAACATAAACCCAAGATGGACGTCATGCATTTAAAGAAATACATAACCAAGTAATATCAGCTTTTTATTAGGGAATATTTTTCTGCATCAAGGAACAATTTATTTTTTTACCAGACCTAGAGTTACAACTGACGAATGCAAAATAAAGTACTGTTCTCTGAAAACTCCAAATACTAATGGTAAAGCTAAATAAATGGATATGGTTGAGCATTAAAAATTGATGAAATGGAAGATGATGCATGTAGGCTGTATTTTGAATCCTTTGTCATGGTCATGCTTTTAGAGTCTTTCGAGAGAACCTGGAAGAGATGTTGTAAATTTTAATTATTCAGTTTGAAGTACATGTTTTAAATCTGTAATGAGTTCGGCCTTTGTGTCCCCCAACCCCACCCCCAACTCAGGGTCCAACTACTATGTGCGCATCCTAAGCACCATTGATAGAGAGCTGCTAAAGCCCAACGCTTCAGTGGCCTTGCACAAGCACAGCAATGCCCTGGTGGATGTGCTCCCTCCTGAAGCTGACAGCAGCATCATGATGCTGACATCAGGTACACACTTAGTGACACTTTCTCCCAGAAGATTTCTGGGCATGTTTTAGCAAGTACTCAAGAAAGACTACTGTGGTCATATGTGTATTCTATTTTTTCCAGCTAATGTTACGATAAATTGTATTAATAATTTTGTATTTTTCTTTTATAAAACATTCATAATCATTAATCTTATCCATGTAAAATACAGATAGCAATTTCCTGCTCAAGAAGGTTAGAGGTCTTGTATAAAGTTTACTATATGTACACAGAAAAGCTGAACTTTCCTTTTTTAACTGTTTCTTTTACTAGACCAAAAGCCAGATGTGATGTATGCTGACATTGGTGGTATGGACATTCAGAAGCAGGAGGTCAGGGAAGCTGTAGAGCTGCCACTCACACACTTTGAGCTCTACAAACAGGTCAGATACTCAAGAGAACTGTGAATTTTTTACATCGACTCTCACAATAATTATACATTTTTCTCACTCATCACAGTTGGCTAAATAACATAAATACGCTCCGTAAAAATTGCAGAAAATCTATACTAGATACTTAATAACTTTTGTCTTTTTTTCTTTCAAAGATTGGCATTGACCCACCCAGGGGTGTCCTTATGTATGGACCTCCAGGTTGTGGTAAAACCATGTTGGCTAAGGCTGTGGCACATCACACCACAGGTAAGTGTTTTGTATCAGACACCTGACATGTATACATCACTGCACTTAACTTACAACCTTGATGCACTACAGTTAGATGTCTGTGTATTCTGTAAACTTTGTAGTGACATTTTGATTTTTTTAAACAAAACTTAACAGTCATTTCACCCTCTGTGTTGGACAGTGTACAATGTACCATGAAACAAATAATTAATACTTGCTCAATTTGTCTGTCTCCAGCTGCTTTTATCCGTGTAGTGGGCTCTGAGTTTGTTCAGAAGTATCTGGGTGAAGGCCCTCGTATGGTGCGTGACGTCTTCCGGTTGGCGAAGGAAAATGCTCCAGCCATCATCTTCATCGATGAGATTGATGCAATTGCCACTAAGCGTTTTGATGCACAGACTGGAGGCATGAACACTGGCTCAAACGTAGACCCACAATATACAACTAAACTTAAAACTAGTGCACATTAGAAAGTATTCTGACCTTGTTTTTTTTCATCTGCAGCTGATAGGGAGGTGCAGAGAATATTACTTGAGCTACTCAACCAAATGGATGGCTTCGACCAGAATGTCAACGTCAAGGTGGGTCCATTCCACCTTTTTAAGGAAGCTCTTAACTTTCCCCCTGTGACTGCACCATCTCCATGTGTGCTGAGCTGTGCAGTCACAGGGGGAGCGGGTGCATTATTCAAGTGACAACACCAGCCAAGCCTTCATTTTGCCTTGAGTCCATTCATTCAACTTAGCAGGCACTCAAAAGGTTTCAAAACCCCAGATGCACATTTTGCCCATCAGCTATTTTCAAATGCAAGTCAGAGTTACACAAAGAAATCTTTCAGTAATTCAAAAGTGTGGCTGCATAACAATGTTTTTAGTTAATTTTCCTTAGTGTTTTTCAGGCAGAAACCTCAAAAAATTTGTTGAAAAATCCTGTTTACTGTACAGCACCAACTCCACAAAGCACCTGAGGGGTCAAGTTTAGTGATTCAGAGTAGCTAAGGTTGTGCCTTGCATGCAGTTGGTGTTAGCTGTCACTTACAGCAGCCAGTCCCTTAACTATACATAACTCCAAGCCTATTAACATTAATGTTTATTTCTGCTATTTATTTCAGTTTAAAATCAGTCTCTTTAAGGATTAAATCTCTCTCTCAGCCTCAAGTGGCCATTTGCTGCATTGGCTGCCCATTGTACAAAAAAAATGGGCTTCGACAAACAGTGACTTATTGATTAAAGTCCTCTTGCGTAAGGTTTTAACTTCTAGGTTTCCAGTTTCAGTGGATTGGCAGAACCTTTGCTTTAGCTACCGTGGGTGTATTTGGTCCAAGTTAAGTTCATTTGTCCTCCCTATAGTGAGACACAAGCAAACATTTTGTGCAACCACGTGCCCCATATCACAACATGTTCGTAGTTAACCATCATGCTCACATGACACTAATTGACTTTTTAACTCCATTTAGGTGATCATGGCCACCAACAGGGCAGACACACTGGACCCTGCTCTGCTACGTCCTGGTCGTTTGGACAGAAAGATTGAGTTCCCTCTGCCAGACCGCAGGCAGAAACGTCTCATTTTCTCTACCATCACCAGTAAAATGAACCTCTCCGAGGAGGTCGACTTGGAGGACTGTATCCTTGTGGTTCAATAGCAGCATGTTTAAGTTGTGTTTGTGTGTGTGTGTCTTTGTAAATTATAATGAGAAAGAAACTATTCTTTTTAGAGGGCCCCCAATAGATTTTCCATTTTAAAAAATAACACAATTGCTGAACATACAAGTAATGCAACTTCAGTTTTAGTATTTTTTGTTAAAGCAGATGCTTAGGGCTTTAATTTTTTTTGTTTTGTTTTGTACTTCGTTCTTCTGTTTGCATCCTGTGTGGTAAATGTTGTACCTAACTAGTTTTTTTGGGAGATTACATGAATGGGGTCATTGATATTTAGTTTTTAATGTGAAGTTTCAAATTTCAGGGATGCTTGAATCTTAATGCTACCACTATAAGCAATAAAACAAAGTGGAGCTCATGCTGAATTAAGCCACTTTGTACAGTGCAAAGTAGTAAATCCACTAAGTACTTTAGAGTCATAGTCAGGTAATCGGATGCAAGGATGAATCTTTATGCTAATGACCTTACCTAGTCATACAGGTGTTTACGTGCATCCTATTTTACTCAAAACAAAGCAGTTGACTGCAGGAACTCCTCAACTCTATTGTGTTTTTATTGAAAATTCAGGTCATTGTGTTGTCTGTAGTCTGTTTGTCATTGTCTGTAGCATAGTAGACTACACTGGGATCTTGACTTCCCATTTGGGTTGTTACAACTCTCTGTGGATGCCATTAGACTCAATATATGCAAAACAATAGCGGTTGTTCTAGACTTGTTTTGCTGTATGCAAAATTACAAATATGCAAAATATGAACTCAGATTTGAAGAGACAAAATGGAAACAACTCAAAACACACAGCAGCTGGTGCAGTTTCAGCTTAAACAGTGTTGATGGTCCAGTGCAGGTTTTAAAGGAATGTATTTGTAGAATGCGGCAGAAGTATTGTATAATTTTCATCATTATGTTTCCAGCAGTGTAAAGTTACTTAGAAAAAATTAATCATTGTGTTTGCATTTCAAATTGAGAATTAGCTATTCATTTTTTTTCAGTAGAGGGATCAGATTCTCTTCTAAGGAGTCCCTCATGTTGCACCGACATGTTTCTACAGCAGCCCAGACTGTATAAACTAAACACTGGCTTGTTTTTTCGCAAGTTAAGGAGCCACCATAGGTTCCCCTGCATGCATCACAGAGGGCTGTAATCA
>JAPZDV010000025.1:5403364-5425663 GCA_029814665.1 Acanthurus lineatus
CCCCTGCGTGCATCACAGAGGGCTGTGAGCATAAGGCTTTTCAGTCTGTGCAGTCTGAAACTTCACTGCCATAAACCACCACATCCTACACACTGGACCTTTAGAGTCTGCAACTCATTTACATTTTATAATTCCATTTTTTTTCTGTGTTGAAATGCAGCTCAGATACGTGGATGTTTTGCTTGTGTTTTCCCATTTCTGTGTTGTTTAGTTGTCCTTAACAGATGTACAGATGTGGCCAGACCAGATAAGATCTCTGGAGCTGATATCAACTCCATCTGCCAGGAGGTGAGCAAGAGCTTTAGTCAAATAAATATTTACACTTTCTTTTTCTTTTTTTTTTCCTTTCAGCAGTGTGAAATGAGAACTAATGTAAACATAAACAAACCAGTACTCTCTGGATAGAAGCACTAAATATAAATACACATTTATTTGTTTGTTTTATTTTTCTAATATCTCCTGTTTACTTCTTCCTCTGCTTTCTCAGGCTGGCATGTTGGCAGTACGTGAGAACAGGTATATCGTCCTGGCCAAAGACTTTGAAAAAGCTTACAAGACTGTCATTAAAAAGGATGAGCAGGAGCATGAGTTCTACAAATAAAGAGAAAAAAGAAAACATCCCGAAAGAAAACACCCACAGACATACAAGTTTATTGATTTAAGTCTGTGTCTGTATCTACAGTGTGTCTAGGGGGAATAACAGTCCCTGACTTGCATAGATTTTTTGGACTTAATGTACTCACTACAACATGAGGCGCAATGTCAGTTTTGCCCTGTGTCTCCAGCCTTGAGAAGACACATTACCACATGATGGAGTGTTTTTTTTGTTTTGTTTTTTTTTTGGTGCAGACACTCAACTGGTTCTTATAAATACCTGGCCTTGATTGACTGTAGCTGTGATAGAACATTTGTATCTATATGTACTCACTTAAGACATTACTTAAAAATCCATTAAAGATGTTTTCCATAAAAAAAATGAAATGATGTTCATTGTTTTTGAGTCCCTGAGTTTTTAGCTGTTGTGACTGGATTGGCAACCAGTAGACAATTAAAGAATAATTTGATTCTCAGAAGGTCCATTGGTTTCTATTTTGATTAATCTAATAATAATGAAGCTGTTTTTTTTTAGCAACACTGGGAAACATTTCTGGTCAAAGCTGTTTCAAAAAGAAGCAAGTACATATTTAAAAGTTTTAAAGTGCATGTGAAGTTAGGTTTTTGGAAATTATTATGCAATTATTTTACTATTTCCTCACATTATTACTAATGGAGAAAGTATTAGATAAATTAATCTGTAATAAGAGTAATCATTAGCAGCTCTGACAGTAACTGCTACAGGTGCAGCAGTTAGCTCCATTGGCCATGTTTTCAGCCAACATAATGTTTTTGGGGGGGTTATTTCCTAAATTCCAACAACTGCCCGCTATTTTAGTGAGTGTAAATAAGAAATGTTCTCCCCGAAGTGTAATTTATAACTTTGACAAACTCATTGTGAATAAAACAACTGTTAATATCACAATATTTGTTTACCACATGCACATAAAGGTGTTACCCACGCTGTAATTCATCACATCACAACAAGACACACACTCAACAATTATTCCTGTAATAAAAAATAGAAGCATTGGCATTGGCAAGTCAACAGTGGTGGCCATACATCAGATAAATGTACTGTTTTGTGGAGAAACTCCTGCCAGTGTTTGAATCTTGGAACTGACAGAGTCGATTCAAGTGGATGCCGCTCTTGGGTCGGGCATCATCCTCAGTCTTTAAATGCCATTTTCCATGCTGCTTAGTGGCCCTCTGCCTCTCGTGTCTCAAGTCTGCCCATGAGTCGAACCACCGCAGCCTGAGATTGCAGCTCTCCCTTCAAGCCACAAGTGGGGGGAAGATCATTCGTTATAGCATCCAAGCTCCAGTATCATTATGCAACACATAACACAGTTAAGTACATAGCAAATATAATCTTTGTCCACCAACAGAGTGGAGTTACATTGAGAGGCTGAAGACCAGGATCCCTTGAGGTATAGTTTGGATAGTACAGTAGTGGTACCCACTTGCAATTCACTTGGTCTCTAGTAGGAAGGCTGTAAGTGACCTGGTCAAAATAGTAGGGACAGAGCTGCAGGGTTGCCAGTTCGGGATAGTGGGACATCCTGGCAAAGATTTTATTCAGCCTGTGGTTTTGTCCAAAGTCCTGTCCAGGGAAAAGTCTACACCACATAGCCAACACCAAAGCATCCATGCTGGTTTGAGCTGCAGAGGGCCTGCGAGGAAATAACTCGTACAGAGGTGGTGGGGCAGCCATTTTACCAACTCTGTATCACCAAACACATGGTCAAGATTAAAATCATGAATGAAGAGATTGTGTAATTACTGACGTTTTAATCATCCAACTACTGATGCTATTATTTCTGTTTGGGTTTCATTATTTACCTTTGAAATACAGCAAGTGGCCCAATATGAGTGAGTCTATCATAATGAAGTAAATTGATTAGTATAATCCAAAGTGAATGTTTGTGACTTACCTTGAATGTGAAATGTAATCTCCTTTATGAAATTGAAATTTTTTTGTTTTCATTTATTTTTTCGTCCAGTTCTAGAACATGTCGCTTTATTTTGAAAAATGACAAGGGAGACGATACACCGGGTTGATCATGACGAATTTATTAATGCAAATGTAAGAAGAAATTAAAAAAAAACCTGTAAGAGAGATAAATTATTGAATGGAGCACGATTTAGAAGTTAAACCTCGTCAGTCCTTGTGTTGAAAGATAAAGAAAGAGGGAAGCATTTTAAAACATGTGGTCGGATATTCTTATACTTTACTCCTGCAAAGGCCTTAAAACACACAGGTACAGGTACAGCCATACCTGGTGCAGCATAGATTTCTTATTTCTCAAATATTAACAAAAATTCATCATGTTTTTGTATAAAATCGGGTGTTTAGCAAGAGTCAACTTAAATCTTAACCTATAACGACTCCACCTATGAACCCAAGTCTCCAACAGTAACTTATTAATACATTTTTTAATTACCTCAGCTATGTAATTAACCCAACGTCTTGTGTTAATTAACCTATTTTTGACTCTTAGCTTGTTTTTTTTCCACCAGTTTTGGATTAAGAGTGTTGGTTTTGTAATTACACTCTTTGCAGATCATTTTTTACATGCATTGATTAAAGGCCTAACTCTGCTATTGACGCAGACTTTTATGAATGACAGTTATACCACCCTGTATATGTATAAATATATATAAAATACTAAATAAAATACACTCGGAATACGAAAATCTGTATTGTAGTTACTACTACAGCAACCTCGAATGATGACGTGTTAATAATTTCGTCGCGTGAGGAAAAGTGACATTTGGGCATATAGAGATAGGTGCGTGATGTCATTTGGGATTTTCAGCGAAGAAGGAGGGCAAAAAAGTGCTGCGCGAAAACGGACTCTGCTCATTCGCCCGTCGAGTCGACGGCACAGCGCAGCGTCCGCACACAGCATCAACTTCAAAAACATATCGGAAATCCTGAGGAGGGAGGGTATTGTTTGGGGATATCGACGGCAAACAGCTACTTAACCAGTCGAGGGACACCAGCAGCCCATCTGGTGAGAATTTAACCGTGAAATGTGTTGAAAAGTGACTACGGAAACGAAGCAGTGTGTGTGTGTGTTCGCCTGCTAGCTAGCTAGCCAGCTAACTAACGTTAACGTCAGTTAACTGCAGTGGCAAAGCTAGCTCGGCTTGATTTATTGGTTCGTCTCTCCCGTCACAGCTGGCGAGGATCAGTCGGAGGTTGGGTAAGATCAGTTTCCTCTACCTCTACATAGTTTATCGTCAATGGATATTAAATTTTAAAAGTGGTGGTTGATTAGCGATTAATCTGTATAACGGACAAAATTTTCAGTCTCACAGTAGTTATAGAGATAACGTAAGTTAACCTGGTGTTAGCTCCACTTAAAAGTAAGACCTGCAGTGATACTCTTATGAAACTGCCTACGAGAGGCGTCCAAAATAGCTAAAAACCATAATTTATTCAAATCAAAGCGAAATAAGGAAGGAGGCAAGTTTACTTTCGTCATGAGTTTATGTAAGTTGATGAAATTAACGGAATATTAGCCACACAGTCAGCACTCTGTAAGCTAATGTTGGTCAAAATGAGCTGAACTACGTGACGTTACCCAGAAACAATACTGTCACTTTTTGAGTTAGCTTACATCATTAACAAACAGCTTTAAAGTTTCCTTGTGTCACAGTGAATTAAGCTTTATTAAGGAGTGTCACTCGCTAATAAAAAAGCACTGGGGGCGACAGAAACAAAAGTTTTATAGTAAGTTTGATCCAACTGGAAATGTAAGCGACTCGGTCTATAAATAACTTGAGTTAGCCGAAGCTGTTGGGTCAATGCTAAGACTTGAGATTTCGCAGTCGTCGCCCTTTAATGCTCCTTTGTCACACTTGAATCGCTTGACGTCAAGATGTAACAGGTTAGGTTAGCCTCCAGTCTTTGCAAAATTACATGTATATCCTCCTGAGCAGAACAAAAGACGCCATGGCAGCCCCCTCCCCCTCTGAACTGTCAGCTTGATTTAGTTCAATCTTGAGAAGTAGGAGAGTCGGTGCAGGAGGCAGACCACACTACTCAACTATTGTCCACAACAAGCTGGACACATGGTTGAACCTGTGTTATGTTTGACAGTGTCACAGCCAATGTCAGTATACTTTGCTCACCAACTCCTCATTTCCTTTAGTACATATTTTTTAACACACCTCTTGAAGTCTTTCACACTTGTCAAGCAACTGATTGGCTCACCCATCATTAGGAAAATTACTTTAAATAGACATAAAGGAAAACAATCTTTATCTCTTTAACAGATGTTCTATAAATTAAAAAAAAAATGTCATAAATATTTTTTTATTATAAATCACAGTATAACTAGTCATAGCAATAAGGCTATAAACATAGATACCCCAGGGGTTAAATGGAAATGCAAATTTCCAGCTTAATTTCAAAATAAAACAGTAGCTTTATGAATCTAAAATTTTCACCTCAGATATCTGTTTTTGGTATTAATTGATTGCAGAGAATGAAAGGTTTCCCTTTTGTATGTGAGTGTGTGAAGTTGGTGGAGCTTGGAGTCAGAGTTTACTATCTCATAAGTATCTTAGTATCATAATGTTCTGCAAACTATCTTCTGGCCATTATGATGCCATTACCTAGGAACAGACGGGGAGACTGAGATCATATTTCACTTCATGTCAGATACTGAATTCATGTCACTTATCTTGGGAGACCACCGAGAAAATTTGGTGATTTATAGATTTTCAGTGCTGCTGAGTTTGATGTGTATGTAAAGTGTCTGTGTTATAAAATTTTAGAGCTTCCTTGAAGTAGCATCTATATTTGAAGCATTTGCACCTTGAACCTATCATTAAGTTTACTTTACAGCTTTTCTGACATAGTCTGGAAGGGATTTAGGTATCATTTTGTGTTTGTGTGTAGCCTGAAGGAACTACAGCTTGTTTTTCATCTCACAGAACTGTGTCAGAGAGTGATAATTAACCTATGTTTAAAACCTGATGTTGAAACCCCGAGTTAAAAATTGAATGGTAATTAATTCAATCAGTATGAATTTAAGCTTAAAATATATATATATTTTTTTTAACAAATAACACCCGTTTTAATTGTTAGTAGCTGTCGGACTTCCTTGTTTAATTTTTGACTGAGTTTTTTTCTTTATTTTTTAATGATATTCCCTTGCAGTAATTGTTTGCATTTATTAAAGGCCTGCTCTGTCTCAGTTCTTTCTAGTTTTAGCTAGTTTAGATAGGCTAAATGATACAGGAGCTATGGTATCATCTCTCCTCTGTCTTGTTTAACTTGTTGCTCCAGTTTGTTATTGGTTTTCTGCCTCCATTGGGGGTTTCCATATCTCCATGGTTGTCATTGCTAAGTTTGCAACCCACTGCAAGTCACTGTGATTGGATAAGTGGCTGTCTCTGGTGGGTTGGTTATAGCTGGAGGCAAACACTACACTATGGAAACAGAAAGAGCAACCAAAGGCTGAAAGATGAGAAGATAAAGTGGGAGGAACAAGGAGGATAATGTATATATTTTATTTATTTTACCACTTCTCCTCAGCAGTGCGTCCCAGCAGAGTTGCACTCGAGGGAATAGCCAAAGAGACATGTACCAGCTGCACCCACGATGAATAGCCAAGGCTCAGGATGGGTTGCCATGACAAGGCACTGGCACGCGTTATTATGCAGACACCTCTTTTTTCAGGGCATGTTTGCACATTATTTAATTGCCTGGTCTTGCTTGGTGGTTGGGGCTCAAGAGAAAAGGCCTGCTTGCGTATATAGAATTTAAATAATGCTTTATTAAAGTCTGTTACTGGTGGTGGTTTGTGTAAAGAATATTTCCTATATGTCTTGGCAGCCTATTATAAATAAATAAATAAATAGATAGATACATAGAGCAAGCTGTTGTGGTCTGCTAAAACAAAAATACTTCTGAAACTGCTTCACATCTGTATTCAGTATTATAATGAAGTTCCCAAAGTAGTTAAAGTTCCCCTCATATGAGCTTTTACTCACAGATCCTCACCGTATGAGTTATGAGAAAGCACGTAGATCAGTTTTCTAGTTGAATACAGCTAATGTACTATGGCCCCAAAACAGGAGCCCAAACACTGGTACTTTAAAATCCATTGTGAAGAGATGAATTCTGTAGGGTGGTAATGAAATAATTAACTAATATCTAGACCATATGTCAGTTTTCAAGATGAAGAATAGCTATTTCAAAGTAATTACCAGTTGCTGCCTATGTGGCATTGCTGAATAAATTTCAATACTGCAATCAGTTTGTGGAGAGTGTGGCACAACACTGATTGTAGAGCTGAACAGTTGCCAGGAAAAAGAGTGCACTGAGGACAAGGTCAGATCTCCAGGGAAATGTATTAATGCTTTTTAATATTACTTGTTACCTTTTAATGGATGAATGAGAAGGAACTTCTCAAGTCATTACTGATATTTCATAATCACTGCTTCGCGTGGCTTAAAATCGATAAGATAACGGATAGTTTCACATTTTTGTATTTTAAGTTCACAATTTGTTGTTTATTTAAAGCGTAGGGGAAAAAAAGAAAGATGTTGATTGATGATCTAATGCTTCAAAGCTTTACCTACCTACCAAACTTAATGTAACTGGCATCACTGCTCTTCCCCTCCCTTATGAACCTTGGGCAACATCTCTTGCAATTAAATTGTCTTCCTCTAAAACTTAAAAAAAAAAAAATACACATGTTTACTGACTAGTTTAGCTATTCAGTCAGTCCGAACAGTGTGGCCTAACCTGTAGCAGCAGTTGAAGAGTGAGATGAGCATGTTGTCTTTTTTTCTTCTCAACCGACTTCCTCTTCTGTGTTTATTGTGGGATTTCAATCCAAATTTAAAGGTTCATATCTCCACTAGATGCTACACTTCTTAGGTCTATGAAAGCGATGTGGCCTCATTCTGTTTCCTCTAAAACAATCAACAGTGATCATAAGTATCAAAGTTTTGCAATACAACAACTATACAACGACAATTACAATACAAGTAGTCCTATTACTACTAAATAATAATAATAATTATAATAATAATACATTATCTAAATGACTTTTAGTTTTAATTTATGTAGACATAAATAAATAAAGTTTGGTACAGCCTTTAAATGCAAAATATGATTGAGTTAAAGCTTATAAAATGTGAATGTTGTCAGTGTTTTTTTTGCACAACTAAATTTGACATTACTGCAGTACACTGTGTGGCCATTTTCTTTTTTGAAAGAGCACCAGTTTTTCTACCATGCCATCTTCTCTTGTTTAAAAAATGACCCTGGAACCTTACCCTTTATGTAACCACTTCTATTGACTGTCATCTTAGATGCCTATTATATCTATAAATGTTAGTTGTGTCATGATACCTCGACCTATTTTCCATTGTTGGGTTATATACATGGTTTTTAGAGAGATGGATATCCAGTCCCTCTGGCATGCAGGTAACCTATGCTGTAACTTATGCTGTAACCCGGAATAAAAGCTGAAAGTGGATCTTTGTGAACAAAGGGAGTGGGATTTGATGGACTTTCCCACACTGACACTAGAAGGGGCTTAGCAGATATTACAGGAAGGTCACACTTAAAGACTGCAGAGCACTCGCTTATCCTCAACAGGCCGGCACATATAGAACAGATGATACTTTGTCTCATGTGAAAGGTTCATCCTTTAATGCAGAGCCTTGCTATGTGCTTGAATGAGGTTAAGAGGTTAAGGCTCTGACCAGACTGCACAGGCCACTCTAGGTTTTGTGGCAATGTTCTCTATCCTCCATTTTTGTTTATCATTTGATAAAAATATGCAGATCACAAGTGTTGAACATTTCCATCTTTCTTGGCAGTACTTGTAAATAATGGCCAGGGCTCATTGTGCCTCTAAAGACTATAGACATCAATACCCAATACTAAGTAGCATTTGTTTACTGTTTTGTTTGCGGTACATCTCAGCCGCACTGCTTGAAAGGCAGTTGTAGCCAATTTTCAATAGGAAAACAGCATTAAAGTCATGCAGGGAAGGCCTGCATCTCTGTTCTGTGTTTGCTCATTTGATGGGAACCAGCTGCGTCTGGAATTTCTGGCTCAGATAAAACCACCAAGTGTAAAATAACTCATGACAGGTAACAAATGACTACCGGTGTTTAAAAGTGTTGGTGTTGTGCATAAATGGTGCTAATCAGTTCAGATCTAGGGGATGGTCTTCTTTGGCAGTTGGAGAGATTAAATAAAGAAGAAGAAGAGAGAAGAAAAATTAATCAGATGTTGCAGCCAGTGGAGACTCAGTAGAGATGTCTTGTTAAGTAAACCTACTCTGTGGTTACCCCCACCATGATTTGGTCTTGCTGCTTGTTTTTCTCCCTCTCTGGCTGCCCTGGCTGTCAATGGTCGATGCATGAGTCAGATGCTGTCCCTTTATGATTTGAACTGCATTGTTGACTGCAAGCTGTAGTCCCTAGGTAATGAGCTAAATATATATCTCCTCTACTGTATACCCCATCCCCTTTTATTTTCTTGTCTGCTCTTATTCTAACCCCCGAGCTTGCCCTCTTGGCTTCACTCGCATTCATTCATGTGTGTGCAAGCATGCATGTAGACATGCTATGTATATGTAATATTAAAGCCCCATGAACAGAAAAGAAAAAATGTCCCATTTATCCACTGTAAAGTGCTATCACTGTTTAAGTGCACATCACATAGTGAGGTATAAAAAGGGGGAGACCAGAAAAGCTCGCTTTGGTGTGCTGGAATAAAATTTATTATGCCAAACCGGGTTCTTTTAAAATTCTAAATGTAGAAAGGAAGGATATCTGTGCAGGAGAGACAATAAAGTCAAAAGAACATAGTGTAACCAGACTATTGGCTACTCTCCATTTCCCCTCCAGCTTCTCTTGGTTTGCTTTTTCATTCCCTTCTGTTTGGTTCATGCCTCATCCCCAGCCTTTTAGGTAATGCAAAAAGATTCGTCTAAATCTAGTCACTGAGTCTCTTTTATATGCGTGTTAAGTCTGTGCCTGAGCTTTGTTAAAGAAGGTGCCTGCTGCCAAGTTCTCTCACTGTATAAGCCAGCTCAAGCACAATATGGCCCTCAAGGACTAAGGCAAACCAAGCTCATCATTTCTCCCCTCTGTAAAAATTCTTGAATGTCTTATTACAGACAAATGTGATTCTGTTACATGGAAACATAGGAAAGGAGTGTTGTACAAAGTTAAAACTCAGTCCCTGAGTTTTTTTCTTTCTAACATGATGCATGTTTATTTAGTGGCTCAAATTTGCACACCACATTGATCTTATCAGCCGTGCTTTGTCCTTGATAACATGATTGGTTTAATCATTTATATCCATCTAGTGAGCTTGAAAGACTATGAACCAGTTAGGAAACCTTAGTCAAAACCAGGTTGCTGGTTTTTGTGTTTCTGGATCACATCTCTGAGTGGTGAAGTTGAATTTCCCCTCTGTGAGATTAAAAAGAGTCTTTGCAGCATGATCCTTATAAATCATATCCATAATCTATGGGGTTATTAAGGGGGCCAGGCAAAGTGAGAGGGGTCAATCCCCCATCTGCTCACAGTTCCACATGCAGATGAAAATCATATCAGCGGCAAGCAGAGGCTTTCCTCTCCCTTTTGATTCGCACATCCTCTTAGAGAAAAACCTTTATTATCCTTGAACTGCAAATCCTCAGTCAGCTGTCAAAGAAAAACAGAGAAATACATCAGCATCACAGCTCAAAGAAAATCAGTTTGTCAGGTGTCATCGGTAAAGCTGTAGTTCATCAAGTAAGCTGTGTGTTTGACTCAAGAAGGAAAGTTTCATTTTTTTGCAACCTGACATGTAGATAGTGCAATTTCCTGTCAGTTATGAAAACTGCCTAAGGTTAACTTTCCAGCTTCACTGTGGAAACAGAAATGCGATGGCTCTGCTAGACTCAATCCAACTTACAATTCATATACTCATCCACAACTACAGCACATCGAGATGCTGATTCCTTGAAGATTAATGTGAACATGTATTTTTTTTCCAGATTACAAATTTGTAATTTAACACTCATGAAAATATAATACAACGGTCGGTAGGTGGTTATCGGTCTTGGTATCTCTTATCACAGCAGTAGATAATTTTTTGTTATTTATCTTTACTGTCTCTTCTTTTTCCAGCTCAGTCTTTTTAAAAACAAGTATATTATACACAGCTTTTTGTGTGATACATACGGACTAACAGACTAAGGCAAGAATGAGAACACAGATTATGAAAGACAATGTTCTCTGCTCACATATAAATACTTTGCCCCTCCTTATATGCTTAGCATGACATGCTGTAAGGACTGAACATGGCAGCACTGTACTGATGAGTCAGTAGGAATGCATTAAGCAGTAATTAAAAGAGGTACACTGTGGGCATTCATTACTTTATTTAATTTTCCTGAAATAGATTGTATAAAGCACACATTTAGCAAGGCAAAAAACAGAATAAATTGCGTGGAAACATGCCTGTTTTAAGCTTATGTTTTATGCGTAGGGAGATAATGCAGTTCTGTGTGGTTTTATATTTTTCTTTTGGTTCAACAGCTTTAAACAAATCTTGAATTTTAGGATTTATATCTTATCTGTAATATTGCTGATTTTGTATGTGTAAGTGAGAGGTTGACTGCCGTGTAAGTTATTTCCAGTATTATTAGTTTTTTACTGATCCCTCTCTTGCAGTCTCTCTAACAGTCTTGTAGCATTCAGTGGGATTAGGATTAGCAGTCTGTAGCTGGCTACTTTAACAAGCACTAATTGATTTGTGACTAAGGATGTATTGGATACTGCAGCAGACAGCGCCAGAGCATTAGGGATTATGCAGGGTCAACTAACACAACATTGCAGCAACTTACAGCAACGGGACCACTGAGTTTGTTTTCTGTAGAACTGGGAAGTTTCATCTACAGGGAGGTGCATTGCTTCCTGTTTGGCTTCCGCTGTGAGCACCAGATCTCTCTTTTAAGAGGCATCTGCGCTGGAGCTCATGCTGGGTCTGATTAGTCAAGGATTTCGAATTGTTGTTGAGACTCCATGTAAAGCACAATCACAATCCATTTGTTGGGCCTGTACCCCACACAGTTATACACGGTTTGTGTGGCAGACGTTCTGCTGTACAAAAAGTGCTGATGTCAATAGTTTATATAAAGCTACAATACAAAGATTGTCAGTCAATTTAACCACCCCACCTGTTCTGTGTTTTGTCTTGTCTTTCAGAGTTATGCTGAGGTGATTGGCTCAGTTCCTGTCCATCCAGTGGATCCTGCTTGTCAGCCCAGTGAGCTTCTTTTGGTTTCTCTTAGCTGTGCATCATTATGAAACCATAGTAGCAGGAATCAAAACTCTTCTCCCCTCTGTCTCCTCCCCAAGTTCTTTTTCTCTCAGCCTGGATCTCCACCAAAACCCTCCCCCTAACAAATTTGTGGTCATTCACTGGCACATGCAACTCTCTGACCACTCCTCCCACCCTGGTCATGGTCCACTCCCCGTGTCTCTGCAGCCAGTCAGCTCATGAGCTGATGGGAGCTGTGTAATCCGCTGTAAAGTAAGGGGCCTGTACGGCTGCATATGCTCTCTTTTGTCATGACGGCTGTTATTGTTGCAGAGGCCTCCCTCAGGAGAGAACATGAGGACAAACAGAAGGCAGCATAAAGCTCACAAAGGGAGCAGGAAAGAGCAAGAGAGTGAGTGAGAAACATTGACGCTGCCATTTAATTTCGAACGTTGGAGAATGAGCTTCACGGAGCAGTGGATTAAACTCAATGTGGGTGAAACAACATGATGTGGGACTGGCATTACCACCACTCACCAACTCTGAATTGGACCCACAGTCAGCTTTGGAGATAATTGCCACACAGTGAGCTGCAGTAAGAAATGTACTGAAAAAGAGGAAAGTAGATAAGACTTTTTCTGGTTTATAATATTTTTCTACTTTTCCCCTCATTGGTGTTTATTTTTTCAATTCAGCCCACCGAAAGTGCCTTTTTTGTGGAATTTTTTATGGTCTTTTTTTTTTTCCTTCAGCTCTATATTCATACTCCATAATAATTGCAAAAGTTAACTGTATCTCCCATAAAGCAACTTTCATATGCATTCTGTGTTGCCATACTTTGAAAAGGTGCATAATATTTTTGAATTTTGAATCACATTTCTTACTGAATAATTTTTGTTCGCCTGGGGATAACTAACTCACATAGCCCCTTCATTAAATCACAGAAAGTCAGGTTGCTCCAGACCAAAGTCACTTTCTGTGCTGCCCCCTCCCAACCGCAGTCGCCATGGTCAGTATACAGTCCAAATGGCGCTATTTTTTCATGTTTCTGGGCATCCAGCTAGTGGTCATGGCACTGCTGTCCCGAGAAGGATATCAGAAGAGGGTCTCCTACTTCATCCGCATCTTCCGCAAGGCAGACAGCACTGGTTTGTCAGGCCGCAACCACACAACAGCTGGCATCGCTGGAATGGATGTATATGCCAACCTCTCCCACCTATCCAAATCTCATAGCCATGGAGATGACATGTCCTACTGCCCCAAGAAGTCCCCTTTAATAGGTGAGTGTCTTACCTGCTTCTTGTCAATTCATAATACCGGATTAAACCTTTTAACTAGAGGTTGATCATGAGCATGAATGTAAATACAAACTTTCCTGGATATTTTTCAGCATTTTATTGCTGTTAAATATTAATATTTCCCTTCAACTTAACAGTGAGTTACTAATGATAGATCTTTTTCTTCCTGTAATAAAACTAACAAATTGACCCTCTGTAAATTGACTTTATTACTGTCCTAAATAATTCGCTAGTGTCAGTGGATTATTGAGCTAGTTTCTGTATAGTTAAACATTTGCAAAGTTTTACTTTTTAATTTCTGTGTCTTGAATCTGCTGTTGTACAGAGTCACCACTTGGTTGGGGTGATAACTAAACTATATAGTTTAGTTTTTCCTCCAGGTGTGTCAGCCTCCCTTTATTTTAGCAAATCTATCTCAGTTTGCTCAGTGGCAGCTGAGCAAACTCAGTCATCAATGAAGAAAGTGAGATATGGTTGAAAGCTTGGGAGTATGAAGTGGATCTTGTTACGTTTCTTTTATTTATCCACTTAACTTTGTTCTCACTACAATTATTACGCATTGCAATCTTATCCTGCTTTTTGTTTGTGCAGTATAGAAGTACTTGAGATATATTTGAAAAACAGGCTCAGTTTTCTTCGTTCTGGGCTCTGCCCTGTACTTCTTTGTTCCCACATATCTGCAAGTAATTTTAAACTGCAGCCTGATAACTGAGACACAAGGCGTTGACTGTTTATCTTGAAAAAAAATCATGCATAAAGATCGTGGAGATATTAGCAAACATTCCATCAGTAAATGAGAAGAAATCACCTGGAGGTTTCCTAAAGAAGGAAGAAATAAAGACAGGGTAATATTAATCAAAAATAATAATTGTATTTACATGTTAATTTGCCATTCATAATATATTTATTTCCATTATTTCTCTTAAGTGAGCTAAATTTTAACTTGTAAGTCAAAGCCACATTTGATATGTCACAAGCACTTTTATGGCACATTGTTCAAACTAACTTATGAACAGATCTATCATAATAAAATCCTAACCTTAATGTGACAGCTCTTTATGGACTGAAAGCAGCACATACAGTAGTTACCCAGCAAAACTGCACAAGCCGGTGCTTAGATCAATATCAACATCTTAAGTCAAGCAGATCATCGGTGTGGAGGTATTAGCGTTAGAAAAAGTGCTGGTAACTAAACTGGCTAAGTGAGTTGAGCACATCCCATTAGTATGTTTCCTAATGGTATTGACAGCAGACCAATTTCTGCTCGCAGGTGGGCCAATCCATGTCAGCTTCCCATCAGGGCTCACTCTGGCAGAGGTTCAGAGGAAAAATCCATTGGTGGTGCGAGGAGGACGCTACAGGCCGCCAGACTGTGAGGCGAGGCACAAAACAGCCATCATCATTCCCCACAGACACAGAGAACACCACCTCAAGTTCCTGCTGTACTACCTGCATCCATTTCTGCAGCGACAACAGCTCAACTATGGAATTTACGTCATTCACCAGGTGAAACACACAACCAGGTCATAAGGAAGAGTCAAAGGGCGGAGAAGAGATTTAACATTTTACCTTTGATGAATATAGAATTCACAGTTGGCATCACTTAGTTACTTCTGTGTCCGTACAAGCTGTGTCCTTTGTTTGTTATCCACTACAGTGCAGGCTAGATGAAGAGTGCCCACTAGTGTGCAGTCACTGGATGTGCATGTTAGTTGATGAGAATGCTGAAGTGGCTTAGAGGGTTTAATCTCTTTAGCTACTTTCAACAATTCATTCATGTTTAGTCCTCAGCACTTTATCTTTTACAACTGGTTAATTGAATTTTTGTACAGTCTTTGCTTAGACAATACAACATAAACACACACATTTGAAGAAGAGCTAAAACTTGATGCAACATTAACACTGGTAGAAATTGGCAGTGTGTCTTTTTTTGATCATTTATCATTGGATTGGATTTTTGAAATCTATGTGATTTATGACTATTTTGGAAATAAAAACTGTAAAGCAAGAGTATTTTTTTCCACTAGCTTCAAATGAATGTGTTCCAGCGTGTCTTCCCAGTTCTTACAGTAACATTATACACTAACGTTATTTATTCCAACCACTTAGTGGATGTGTGTGTGGGCATAAGATATGCATAGACATTAAGTGTCTGTGTTTACTCCGCAGGCTGGAAACTACACTTTTAACAGAGCAAAGCTGATGAATGTGGGTTTCCGGGAGGCAATGAAGGAGGAAGACTGGGACTGTCTCTTCTTCCATGATGTGGACCTCATTCCAGAAGACGATCGCAACACATACATCTGTGACTCCAACCCAAAGCATGCAGCCATCGCCATGGATAAGTTTGGCTACAAGTACGTCTTTTCTTGTCCTTGAATGTCCTTCGAAGGGTTTGTCCTCCGCTGGTCAACCCTCAACACTTTCTATGTCCCACATTTAAATTTTTGACTGGGTTTTTGTCATCTTTAAATCTCTTCAGGCTTCCATATAACATGTACTTTGGAGGAGTGTCAGCTCTAACGCCACTGCACTACCTCAAAATGAACGGCTTCCCCAACAACTATTGGGGATGGGGTGGAGAGGACGACGACATCGGAGTCAGGTAAGAAAAGTTTAGCCCAATGACTCTTAAGAATGAGCGGGATCTGCTGTTGGAACAATTAATGAATCTAATCTGATATTTATACTAAATATTAGGCTTTGTTGGTAATTTTTTTATTTAATCACTTGATGACATTTAACTGGAGTATAAGATATATGACAGTGTTTGCACAAAGAGCCCCAAAAAAAGGCTAAACTGTAGTGCTTGTGGTCGAGTAAACAGGAAAAAGATCACATTCCAACTCAGTTATGAACACGAGATCACATGGTTTTGGTTAATGTTACTCATGAACCACATTAAAAAAAAAAAGAAGCTTGAGGCGCAGTTGAAATGTTAGAGACACTGTTATCTGTGTTTGTCCTCTCAGAGTGTCCCTGGCAGGGATGTACATCACTCGTCCGTCGCTGAAGGTTGGTCGTTACAAGATGATTAAACACAAGCTGGATAAAGGCAACGATGTGAACCCAAAGAGGTAAAGTAATCAAACTGATGCATTTGGTGTCACGTGGGAGGTTAGTAGCAGATCTGAAGTTAGCTTGCATGCAGGCTCAAAAACATTTAAAACATGGAGTTAAAGAAGCAAACTTTGTACTGCTTGGTCATAAAAAAAAAAACAGCAAAAACAATTTTCTCTGCTCTTCTTTTAAAGGTTCAACATGCTGGCCAAGACACGTCAGACGTGGAAGTTGGATGGGATGAACACAGCTGAATATGAGACAATCTCACGGCAATACCTGCCCCTGTACACCAACATCACCGTCAACATCGGCACTGAGGCCGGTCTACATCCGCCCCCACCAACACCCCCCCCTCCTCCTGTCAAATCTACAGGCTAACCTGCAGTCAAAGCAGCTGCCAAAGCCCCAGAAAAAAAAGACCCAACCGAACCCCCCCTGCCAAACTCAAAGAGGGCCACACAGAGAAAAAGTCTTCTCTAAGAAACCACTAATCATGTTTCACTTTGCCATCACTTCAATAGGTGGTTGTTCTCCTCAGTGGTCTGGAGATATTTTGTGCTCATTTTAAGCTTTTTTTCTTGTCTGTTTGTGGAGAAAATAGTTGGTTTAGAATCAACGTCATACTGCCTGCGGACAGTGGTGCATTAATTTGGGTGATCACACCTGATTAGTTCAAACAAAAACCAACAGACCTGGATTTCTCAACCCTCGGTTGACAGCTCCCTGCCTTGACTCCTGTGACACCACTGATAATTCTTCCATGGGAGCCCCAGTCAAGAGTGAAGGGTTAGTGTTGGACTCTATGAGTTTATATATCTACAGCGTTGTGGTTGCTGGCTAAACCCTGTGATGCCTTAGAATCTTCTTCATTTCTTCTCTTTTTTCACTCATACCTTAAATTTCTCAGATGATTAAGTTTAATGGAGCAGTAGCTGCAATTTCCAGCGGTCACACTGTGCCACAACAAAGTCTGACTCATTTATTTTCTCAGCGCCAATGAAAACATGAGTGCAGGCGATGTTTTTTTTGTTCTCCGTTAAGTGTATGAAGCTGCTACGATGGGTTCTGACTGAAGGAAATTGACAGATCTGTGTATTAGTGTTTATACTCTTAATGTCTCAGACGTAAAAGCCCACTTGTCTCTGTGAATATGGGGTCTTGTATAGAAAAGGTTCCTTCTCAGAGATTCATACATACATCTGTTGGGTCTGTGTGTCAAAAAATAGACTAAATCTGTCTAATTATGTCCAAGTTTTGGATGTTGCACACTTGGTCTCTTGTCAAGTCACCAGTGTGAATGAAAATAGTGAAAACAATTTGGGTTTACCGAACCAAACAAAGACTGAGGGTACAGATTCTCTGTGTAGCATTTATCTTAATCAGTACAGCCTTTGAAAAGTCGGCATATCTAACATCTACAACATCTGATTGATTTTTTTTTTGTTTTGTTTTGTTTTTTTAAGTATGTCTTTGTGTTTTTGCCTTTAAACAGAGCAGGTGTGGATGACAGTGATCAGGCTTCTGCCTTCAGATGAATTATACAAAAATTTTGTCTATGATGCCTAAAATATAAATATAAATATATATGAATATACAGAGACTCCAAAAAAGTTGGGATGCAGTTTGAATAAAAAACAGAGGGTAATCTTTGGCAGATGAACTGTGTTGACTGACAGTGGTATTATGAAGTGTTTCTGAGCGCATGAAGTAACTTATCCTTTAATTATTCACGTTTCTCACAAAGTGGTGAACATCGACTCATCCTCGCTTGTGTATTACTGAACCTTTCACTCCCAATCATGACTCTATCACCTGTTAACAGTGAACCTGTTTACCTGTGCAATGTTTCAAACAGGTGTTTTTATGGGCATTATTTTTATACCCTTTCCCCTTCCAAACTTGTTTGAAAGACATTGCCGTCATCATTATTCAGAATAAGCATATAAATACAAAAAAATCAATGAAGCTGATGATGTGAAGCAGTTATGTTTCCTTAGGCGGCGTCCCAGCTGTTTTGGAATCGGGGTTGCGTGTTGATTATGTACAGTGTGCTATGTAACTTATGTAAATGTGTTCTCAAGAGTGTTGGCATGCTCCCGCAACACTTTGTATGCAGTCAATGTCTTTAATTTCTCTTCAACTTTTTGTCCATCTCTTGTCCTTCATTTATAAAAATTGTAGAGAGAAGCATCAAAAGATCAGCAAAGGTCAACAGGAGCAAAGACTAGTAATTTCTATCTTGAGCCCAAGTGACAGAAACCCAGTTTATCTACATAAAGGAATGAACCGATTAGTTCAGTAGCTTGAGCCCAAAGCACAAGATGACACATCTCATTGATCATTGTTGATCACATTTGAAGCTGATTTGCTGTTGTCTCAAGAAAACATTGTGTTTATACTTCAGTTAAAAAATTCTGTCGTCATTCTTTGTTTTTTCTACAACATCTTGGACCGATTTAATCATTTCAAAAACTCACAAAGTAAAGTTAATGTAAATGTTGCCACGTTGATGATATGATGTTTTCAGCCAACACAGCCGGTGTTGTTACTTTGTAAAATTTAACTGTAAATCTGAGGTATATTACAGATATTTTGAGCGAGATTTGCAAATTACAGGCTGGCTTGCCAATAGGGAAAAAAGATTATTGTTTTGTTTTCTCTTTTTTTGTTCTGTTATTTTAATTTATTTTCTTTCAAAGTCCTAAGAAATTTGTTACTTGGTCTAATCACTACCTGTGATATCACACAGTTTGCTCTCAATGTGACTAAAAAAATCTTAAAAAAGAGGTTACACATGGAGACTTCTGCCATATCCTGTCCACGAGTGCCCGAATGCTGCATGTCCGAGTCTTTGCCCTCCTTCACTTCTTTCCACTCTGACCGATTTGATTGTTTACACAGAAGAAAAAAAGAAAAAAAAAAGACGCAGTGAGTGTGGCTGAACAGGCGGGAAAACAAGGCTGAAACCAAAGATGACTGCATGGAAAGCTGTGATAATGGTTAAAAAAAAAAAGTGTGTGTGTACAGACATTATCCTCCATGTTATACTACCACATTGTAAACGGTTTCTCTTACACTTTATTTTTCTATTCTAATGGACAAACCTTTATATATTTATAGCCCCCTTTAATTTCAAAGGATCTTAAACTACATCTATTCAGAAAAAAAACAGATGAGGTTTGTTTTTTTTTTTCAAATGCTGTACTGAGTCTCGTTTATCTTCTTGTTATTGTGGTATTTGTTTCCTAAAAGTGGCCAAGATGAGCTCTGAGAGTTATTGCCTGTGAGTTTCATCAATAGATGACTATATACTTAATTATCATGTTAATGTGAATTCATATTCAACTCCTATGGCCTTAGCAACATACAATACTAGTATTTCAACACTTGGTCAGTAATAGCATCTTTATATCAAGACTAGATATGCATGGCAGAGAACCTACGAGTGAGGTTATAGGAATGTACAGGGCACAACATGGAGATGATACATATCAGTGCTCAGCTAGAATATATGAAGCATGCTGAAGTGTCTGTGTTGTGAACTGGAAACTGTCTTATCGCGACTTTAAATGCAAGTTTCTGTCCGCTGTGTGGAGTTGCTTCTCCCTCTTGTTCTAAAAGCTTATATTCCCAAAGTCACAATGTACAGTCTGCATCATTTACTGTGTAACACTTGACTGTATGTTTTTGGGTTTTTGTTTTGTTTTGTTTTGTTTTTGTTTTTTGTTTTTTTCAAAGCTTCTTTATGTTGGATTAAATTTGATTTCTTGCCGCAGCAATAGAAAGCAGTCACCACAGGGTAGTACTCAAGAAACCAAGGGCAATGTGACTTTGTGAGTTATTTCTGCTCTTTTTATGAATTCTGCACAGTCCAGAGTGGCCTTAAATTCCTTAATAAAACTGATTATTTTAATAAATGTCACTTTTTTCCTTTTTTTCATTTTTGGGCATTTGTTTTTTTCTTTTGGTCTTATTTTATTGCTTTACACCTTGAAACACTGGAACAGGTATCAGAAGCATTTAGTATACAAGAAAACAATGATACACAATCCAATAATACACAGATATAAATACTTACAGTTGACCCCTCCCTCTTCTAGAATAACCCACCACTCAGAGGGACCATAAATGATAATCACAGCTTTTTTTCATTTATGCAGTTTCATAGAATGAAGGTTATAAATGTTTGCACCATTTATTTGTTCTGCAGACAAAACATAAGACACAAGAGGCTTTGATGTCACTGCAAAACTGTGACTGCATCACATGCATATCACAGATATGGTTTAAAATGCATCTTTAAAAACAAATACATTAGAAATAAATAAAAAATAAATAGTTTGATCCCTCAATAGATACACAAAATTAAAAAAAAACTCTCAATTTGGCTTGAAAGTTTGGAAAAGTTCAGGGAAAGCTGCTCTTTAAGAACACTGAACATGTTGCAAGGTGGCAGGGAAGATTTATGGTATGACATTAAAATGACAAGTTTATGAGTCTGAATCTGAAAAAAACATTTCACAACACACTTTGAGTTTTTTTATTCCCCAGTGCTAAAGAGGAAACCACTCATTCTACTTCCTTGTAATCTGTGGCTTAAACAGACCAAATCTTAAATCACTTTTGACACCCAAGAGCCGATGCTTTTGATCTTACAATGTCACTGGTTTTGAGGAGGAGACAACATGTGAAATGATTTTATGATACATCACGGTGACAAAGATGGGAATGTAGCTCTTAAATAAACACATTGAGCAGAGATCAGCGCACTCAGCAGAACTGAAGGCACCCAGTGTGGACTAGTAGATGATGGTGGTGGGGTCAGATGCAGTTCATTATTGCTGCAGTTTTAACCAAAAACAAACCGGGTTGTGAAACCAGCTCTTCTGGTTTTAAAAGAGGTCAGTGGAACAAAAAAACAGTGCTTTTGTTTTATGTGTCTGAGTTCAGTTTTAGAAACTAAAAATTATGCACCCAGAGCTGAGAAACCATCAGTTGTTTCAATAATCAGATCAAATTAACAGGTAACAACTCTGCTAACCAATCAATGTGTTAAATATATTGTTTCAAGTCAAACTGCTGGTTCCAGCATATCAAATGTACAGAAAAGCTGCATTTTCTTGTTTTATTTCTTGTAGTAGTTGAACAACTTGGTTTTATACTGTTGGTAAGAAAAAAAAAGCTGGCAAAACAGGCTTGAGTGGAGCAGGAGGAGTAGTTTTGTTGGGTTTTCCACTCAGCCAGCACATGTGACAACAGTAAATAACCTTTGGCGATATCACGTATCAGTTCTTGCCTGCAAGAACAAAAACAATTGGCTTGGTTCTTTTTTTTCCTCCATTGGCTTTAAAGGTATTCGACCCCACACAAACAAGTTTGTCTATTTCACTTGAAGTCTCAATAAAAAGCTTCATCATCCGTATGTTTTAGTTCACGATTGCAAACTCAAGCTCTCAATGGCATTGTCTTCCTGCTCAACATCCATCGAGTGCAAACCGAGTTTTGATCCATCACAGTGTGATGCTTTCAGAGTCCAAGTCAACCTTTTAAAAACACAAGATTTTAACAAAACCTCTCATTTAAAGATAAGTAATGTGTGACTGTCAAACAGCCAGCTGTCACACAGATTCATCACATGGTTTCTTACTTTTGCTTTATCTTAAGCTCAGTGCTCTGGCAAGCCAAGAGTCCAGCTCCTGGAGAGCATCGATCAGGACTGAGCTGGCCTCAGATCCTTTTCTTTGAGCCATGTCGATCACGTCTCGTGCTTTGTCTGCTCTCTCTTTTCCTTTGGCTGATTGCATTTCTTCATAATTTATCACTCTGTGCTCGTGAAGTTTATCAAGAAGCTGGTTCAGAACAGGATTAGTCACTCTAATCACAAACTGTGTCCGAATGGAGAAAAGCATTTCTTCCGCTGGGTATGTGTCCACCACTGGGACATTCCTCTGTGGAGTTTCCTGTCTTGAATCTGGAAAATAACCTGGAAAATACATTTGTTAAATTAACAATAATAATAAAATGAGAATAATAAAAAAATTAACTAAA
>JAPZDV010000025.1:5426403-5451169 GCA_029814665.1 Acanthurus lineatus
GCCCTCCTACCTGACCTGAGAGCTGTAAACATTTTGCTGCAGTTACAAATATATGATGAACTTGTTTAACATCACTGTGGATTAAACTAACCAGCAGTGTTTAAAGTAAACTAGTTTAAATGAGCTCAACCTTAAACATCAGCATCATAAATTAACATTAATATAAATCCAAAAACATTGATATAAATCCAAAAACATCAGCTATAACAGTAAAACACTGACAAAAGATTATTTACTTCACAATGACTACTTTTACCTTGAATACTTCAAGTACATTTGCTGATAATTGATACTTTTACTGGGGAAATGTTTTGAATGCAAGACTTTTATTTTCACTGAAGAAACTATTTCCCAGTGTGGCATTAATGGGCTACTTTAACTTAAGTAGCTAAATGATGTAAATATATTTTTCATCTAAATTGACCTCGACTGTCACACTTAATCTTTCTATAATCATCTAACTCTGCAAACTAGTAAAGTCGACCTGAACTTAATGTTACTGTAAACTGATTATAACACACTGGGAAAGGGACGACACAAGTTTAACTTCCTGCAATTCACTTTCATGTTGTTGTTTTTTTTCTCTTCTGATGACCAGAGGGACAGTGACACTTCATGCTCTCATCTCTCGGCTGTAAACACTGACACAAGCTTTTACAGAAGGGGAAGGTGGAGCCTTCGTTCGCCTCGCCAGGCCTTGCATAGTGTGTTTATAGGGAGGGGTGGCTCTGTCGCTACCGTTCACCTCACTGTCGTGGTTGTAATCAAAACATGCGGTTAGAAAAGGAACTAATGTGCATGCATGTACTAGGGCTGCACAAAACTTTAAAGTTTTTTATTGTTAGATAAAAATTTAGATATTTAGATATATTTGGTCTCGGCACTGGTCTGCTGCATCGTAGCCGTCTCGCTTATGTATCCAAGATTCTCAAAGACATTAATTGTAAACATTTCTCGATTTCCCATTTCTGGAGTTGTGGGCTAAATTAGCTACAAATAGCCACAAGGTGGTGATATTTTATCTAGAAATGTGTCATTTGTGCCTGCTACTTTAAGTGAGGGACATGACTCCTGAAAAAAGCAGCATGTAACTCATTCAGCTGTAGACATGATCAATACTGAACCTAATGAAAAACAAAAAAAAAAAAAGAAAAAACATAATGCCTGTTTAATCATCAACTCTTTTGGTTGCTTCTTTTCAATAATTACTTAGATTTCCTGATGAAAACAATCTCTCATTCAAATGCAATAGAAATTTCCAATTTTATTTGCATACATAAAATATACACACATTGCATGAGCCATGTTCACAGTCTTAAACACTCAAATGCTGAAAAAAAACATTCACAGATGGTTATTAATGCTGGCAGGTTTCCTTTCTTTAAGAGGAATTTAGGAGCTCAATCAAATTCCTAAAACAGCTGAATGTTATGTAATGTTATGTAATGTTACAGCACGACAAAATCCATTTCAAGCTCTACTTAAAGCTTTAAACTGCCTGTCAGTATTTCTTAGTGTATAAGAAGTCAATTTAATCTGTGACAGAAACAGACATCTACTGCAGCTTAATCTCAGTTTAATCTTAAGCCTGGCGGAAATGTGTTTCAAACACTTTCTGAGATGATACAAAAAGTAACATGACCCCAAAACAACCAGCACATAAAGTCCCATTTTGAGGAGGAAGTATCTTCCACGTAAAAAAAAAAAAACAAAAAAAAACTTAAAACTCTCACACTTACTTGCTATTAAACTTGACATCATCGAACTTGACTATTTTCCCATCACGAGTTACCACCTCCTTCTGCTCCCATGTTTCTACCTCCCCGTTTTTCTCCTCAAAGCGTCGCACCACCACCCTCCCCGTCGTGGGCAGGTTGCAGGGCAGATCCTTGGCCGCCTCCTGGTACAACCTAAGTTTCATGAAGTCTTGCGTGAGGTTGGCCCCGCCCGTTGGGACCAGAGCCTGGTTTTTGTTCTTGTCCTCTATCCTCTGAGGGGGAGGAGTGAGGTGCAGTGCAGGTTTGGGCGAGCGCTCCCATTTCAGCGGCGATGGAGATCTGTTGAGGGGCAATGGATCTCTGTTGAAGGGTGAAGGAGCCCTATTCAGTGGTGATGGATCTCTGTTGAAGGGTGAGGGGGCCCTGTTCACGGGCAAAGGATCCCGGTTAAACGGTGATGGAGCCCTGTTCATGGGCGATGGATCTCTTCTCATGGGAGATGCACCTCTGTTCATGGGTGACGGAGAGCGGTTCCTGATGTTAACTTGAGGTGAAGGTGGCCTGAGAAGCTCTCTTTGAATAGGTGCATTGGTGACAATGCCTGCACCTCCAGCCATTCGTATCTCACTTATGATCCCACCCATGGACGCCCTCAGAGAAGGGTTGGTCTCCACCATCCTACATACAGCTTGGCAGTACGGTTGATCCTTCAGGGTCTCCTTGATCTTGGTGGGACAGACGCTGGGAGTGTACAGCCGAATCCTGGCGCAGAGCTCGGCTATGATCTTGCCCATGGCCCACACGTCTGAGCGCTGGTCCCGCTGGCTGCCCCTCTGAAGCACCTCAGGAGCCGAGTAGGCCTCGTTCCCCATGTCCATGGCAGAGTTGAGACCATGCCGGAAGAACTTGGCAAGTCCCAGGTCGATGATGACTGCTCTGTTTGTGTTATGCTCCACCTTCAGGACAAAATGTTGTCTGTTGTGAAATGTTGTCTTATAGATTAACAAAGCATTTCACAGAGCACTCAAAGGAGGATGAAATCCAACAAGATGATCACCTTTAACTTGTTGGAGTTTCACAGAATAATCTAAAGCTATGCTAGCAGCTACGTGAGGCTGCACAATATCTAGTCCTCCATTTCAGTTTAGCATGTTAGCTTGATGACATCTGCTTAATAGCACTTCATGCAAAGTACAGCTGAGGCTAATGGGTATGTGACAATTTTTGCAGGTATTTAATAATAAACCAAAGAACTAGAAAGAGCATGAACAAACGTGTCTTAGCTATGTGTTCACCTGTCGAAACTCGATTCTTCTATGTAATTAGTTGGACAAACACACCCTAAAAACACAGTGTCACTTTGTATTTATACAGTCATATAGTGTGGGAGAACTGTAAGTGTAATACTCTAATAATGTGGGCGGGCTTCTTCTCACCATGATGTTTTCGGGCTTGAGGTCTTGATGGACAATATCTTTGGAGTGGAGGTGAAGCAGTCCTTCACACATCCCGATTATGATAGTGCCTTTATTAGATGGAGTCAGCTGTAGAGATGGAAATCAAAGATGAAGTTTAGTTGGAATGGCATCAAATAACCACCTGCATGATATAAAATAACTTCTTCATATTCGGTTGCTTGCCATTTTCCTTCACACCTGAAATAAAATGCCTGTTTGAAGCTGGAAAGGCATAACAGTGAGACAGATTTACACAACGTGAGTGGTTACCTGTCTTTTTATTATGGCCAATTGGGCTTTTACTCGGATTTCAAATCATGTAGTGCGTTCACAGCTTGGTTTCTATTAGTTGTTGTGTTCTAGGTAATACTATCATAACTACTTTAAACCCTTGATTATGGTGTCTTTTGTCTTGATAACTTTACCTGTATTTTGGACTTTGATGCTTTGAAGATGGTGGTCTCTAAATCCTCTCCAAAGATGAACTCTAGTGGAATAATCCATTTTCTATCCTTGAGGGTTATGTTGCCCAGGAGCTTCACTATGTTGGGATGATTTGCCTTGCTGTGGATCAGTGGTAACAAGTCACAGAGAAAAAGAGAAATTGGCAAATCAACAAAAGATATGTGTTGATACAAACAGTTAAAAAACACATGCAACTCAGATTTTGTTCTTCTCCTTGTTTTTACCTGTAAAATCATGATCTTTTGCACACCTTAATACAACATTTATTGCCCAAGAGGACTTAGGATTCTTAAGAGAGTCCCAGCTCTATAAGAAGTCAAAAGAACAAAAAACATTTACTACTTGGTTAACCGTTGTAAATAACAATAAAAGGCCCAGTATGTACATTATGATACGGTATTAGTATGGAATTTTTTTTTCATTTAGATTTTGTAACTATATTTCTTGTAAATGTATCAAAAAAGTTGTACCAGAAGTAATTCTATTGTAATATCAACACTATTACCTTGTTCTAAGTGATTTTACCACCTGTTTATTTCCAAATTCCTATTAAGCATAAAGTTTTTGCACATTTCTTTTAATTACCTGTTGTCTTGTATTCACACATCTGAAAAAAATATCCAGAGGGTATTTTACTGATACACCTCAATGACTGTATACTAAAAATACCCCACTTTCAGTCTGTAATCGAAGCATAAATTCTTGGAATTCAGATGGTATTTCTGCTTTGTTGCATCGGGGGGAAAAAGCCACAAAAAACCCCTCTCCATATAAGAAAAGAAAGGTGATCGCACAACATTTTTTTTTCTTCAGACATTTAGGAAACTTTGGTGCTTTACCTCAGAGCGATTTACGACATCAGCTCTTTCTTTTTTTAGTACTTCCTCTATCTATTAACCACTCATTCATGTTGCAACCTGCAACAAAACCACTTACTTGTACACGTCACACTCTCTCTCCAGGTCCTTCCTATTGATGAGATGGTGGGGGACTTTCTTTATGGCAGCCCAGGTATCATTATACTTTTCCTTGTACACCTTTCCAAAACAGCCCTGTGCAAGAGTGCCGGTGGAGTACGCCATCTAGGCCACGTCGTGATCACTGGGGGATGAGAGTGAGGTCAGTTAAAAAAAAAAATGCCTACATCATGCACAAAATGCCAGTATGGTGAAGTCTATAATGTTTATTTATTGTACGAGACAGAAATGTTGATTTAAAAGTTCTCAAAGTGCTGCAAAAGAAATATCTACATCTCTGTCATTTTTTCGTGAGGTTCTTTCTGTAAACATGGTTTCTGTTTGGCAAAGTCGTTCTCATCTTTATCCTAAATGTTAACGTGACTTTTGGGACTTTCCTTTACATGACCTGCAAAAATCGTACAAGTATATGAGTCATATATTACCAACTAAGACTGAGCCTACTTCCATATATAATCAGGGTTATAAGTGAAACCAAGCAGCTGCTACTAGCTTCCTAGTAGCAGTGCAGCATAAACTATTCATAGGGATCAAACCGGATCAATATCTGTCTCCGATGGTGGAAAGCATGTAAGTTTATTTATACTTAAGTACAACTTTGGAGTACTAGCACTTTACTTTTCATCTTATGTCTTCTCCATCTTACTGCTCTTCAGAGTTAAAAGTATTTTTTTCACTGCTAAGTTTTTTGGAGAAATAATTTCTTTTGCAAGTTTAACTTTAAAATATTAGCAGCTAACTTGATATTATTTTTTATAAACGTATCACAGCTTCCTAACTTTTTTTGTTTAAGTTGTTGTACAAATAGCTTCTGTATAGCATGAAAGGACCTGTCAGTCCAACAATCTGTCAAAGCTAACAGGCTAAAAGTTCAAGGAATTTAAATGAGCATTCTCAACGAGGGAGTGTCACCTGTGTTGAGTAATACTGGGGATTCTGTGCTATGAAGGCTTAATGTGCCACTTCCAGATAAACTGACTGAACCAATTTTTTTTGTTTCACTCAAACTGGAATCTTTATTTTGATAACTGAACAAACTGGAGATACAGTGTGGGAGGTTGTTCAGAAACTGTGGAACCAGGAAATCCTGAAATACTCTACAAAAAAAACACCATGCCATGAATAAACAATGCAAGCAAGCTCTTGCTTCTGGGGAAAAATGGCCATTACTGAGCCTGTTGTGTAAATAAAAAAGCTCTTGCTCTGATCTAAACAGACATGTTTATCATTTTAAGAGCTTTAACAAAAGGCTAAATCTCCAGTCAGCATTCTGCAGCCCATTTCACACATACTCCGAGCTGTGTGTTGTATAACTGAAAGATAAAAAAAAGAAAAGCTGACAAACTTGTATGTCCACAGGGGAAAAAAAAACGTTGTTGGTGTTTGTGTTAACTGGAGCACTAAGTTTGCGGCTTTAAATGCAAGCACACAGGAAAAAAAACACATCATCGTGTGGTTGTTACAGCTGCTAGAGCAGAAAACATGAGAATGAAGAGTCAAAGTATCTGAGAGATTACAGCCAAACAGCTTACAACAATTTATACGAAGAAAAAAACAGACTCAGGAGCGTTAGGATAAAATAACAAATACTATAATAACAATAAGCGGTAAAGACATGAAAGGTTTTCCAGCAAATACACTCTGTTCCTCTCAGGAATTTTCCTATAAGTATACTCTTCTAAAGTGTTATATCTAGTTAATCAAGAGTCAAAACCGAAAGGACACAAATTACCAAAACGTTATCAGTAGTTTGATAGAATACTACATTACAACTTCTCTGAAAGTGCACGGTATTGGGTCTATAATGTTCCACAGAAGTGTTTGTTAGGTACTTACCTCTGTGCTGTGGAGAGGAAGCAGCTGCGTCAGGTCTGAACACGAGCTGACATAGTTACCTGTCTTTATATCTGTTCCACGCCTTCTTGTATCTGATCCATGGCCCAGAGCGAAAAAACAGGCACACCTGCATGCAGCTGAGGCCTGACTGGCTGGAGGTCGGGAATGAGAAAAAGGGCTGAACTAATGTAATTTAATATATTAGGGTCTTGAAATTGTTTATAATTGTACTTGTGAAAATGCAGTTTTATATATAATAGATCTTTTATTAACGCATTCTTCTGGTTTTGGATCATCTAATCACTTTTTAATTGTTGTTCTTTGATATAATTTTGTAACCAGAGAGGCTTAAACCTTTTTTTTATTATTTTAATTAAGGCCCCAAAACCTTTATACAATACAATTCACTTCCTGTAGAGATCCAACCACTTACATCTGTATCTGCTTCAGAAAAAACAAACAAGAAAACAACAGCCTTTTTAAAAATGTCTCTGTTATATGTCTAAAGATTTGCACTTGTGTGTATAATATGTAAGTGTGTGTATGTGTACATATGTACGTAAGTGTCTCATGTATGTATAAATGCTATAAATAAGTGCATTTGTGTCTGTGTGTGTTTGAATATATGAATGCAAACTTGTTTTATCACTTTAATGTTGAACTTTTGACTTAACACCTTTTACTGTAAAACAGTTTTGAGACGATTTATTTTTATAGTTATTCTGATGAGTTTTCTTTTGCTTTGTTTAATGTGTTTATTTTGCCTTGTGAAGCTGTTTGTAATTTTGGTTGAAAAGAGTGCAACATAAATTGAATGTCATAGCAGTTTTTTATGTATTATGTAATTCGTAGTTATTATACTTATTGGGGGTGCTGCTTTATTTTCTTTTTAGACCTTTTTTGTTGGGAAGCAGCAGACTTGGAGGAAGCATTTTTAATGATGCTCTCTTCCCTTTTTATCATTTATTCAGTTTTACTAATGAAGCAGTTTTCTTTTTTAACCTCTGCATTTAAGAAATCTTGTTTGTGACCCAGTTTCAGTACCTTTATCAGATCAGAAACTGCCCTACAGGTTTACATAATCTTAAAACAGATCTTCAAACCACGGTTTAAGTTCTATTATTGGCGATGACCTTACAGGAAGTTACATCAATCTGATACCGGAAGGAGTTTATCAAAGGTCAGTACTCTTTCCTTGTTTCTCTGTTGCTAGCTTTGATTATGAATGTCAAATGAATCCCAAATGAATACTGCTAAAAGAATTTTAGCTCTTCTCGCTGAACTGAACAAAAATGAAAGTGGTTAAATGAAAGAGACAGGAAGAACGTGGTTAGTCAGGCGACAATTTGATTCACCAGGACGAACCTAAGTTGAAATTACAAAAATTGTGAACGGAAAAATGTTTAGGGGTAGATGAACTGGATTAGTGTCTCACCTTTTCTTCTGGTACAAATTCTTAAATATTTTTTGTAATATGGAAAAACATATTTAAGCGAATAAGCACACCACTTTCTACCACATTTGAATGAACCACCCTCAGTTACCAGCAGATGGTGCTGCAGTCTCATTGTAGTAAGTATAGATCTAGGAGGAAGATCTTATATCGTCTCTGCAACTTATTTCCTGTCTACTGTTAGGAGAGACTGCAAGGACAGCTCTTCTTCTGCTCAATCTTGATAACAATGGCCAAGCAAACGGATAATTGTAGCCACCCTGAACCCGAAAGTAAGTTTGTTCTTTTATTATTCCATTATTTTCTTGCATTTTGAGGGCAGCAGTGAAACTTTATGGGCTACAGCAAGATTCATACATTCTGGGCCAAAAAAAGAGGCCTTTACAGGGCCCAAACCTAGGCCTTCTGAGAGTCTAACACATAGTTTTTGATTAATTACAGGTTTTTTTGACTTCAGCGGCAAAATAATATATTATATTCATACTTTTAAAGCTGAAATTCTCTTCACTTACAAACTAACACGGAGAACAAAAGCATTAGTGTCTTGTGCCGTAATTATTTTCCTCAAAGCAGCTGCACTTATTCCAGTGTGCACTTTTATCTAGATATAAAACAGATGTGTGTAACTGTCCGGAATTATTTTTGGATCGACTTTGAGGGAAAACTATTAAATGAATAGATTACCAAAAGTAAGTGAACAATCTGCTTTACTAGTTCTTTTTTTTTTTTAAACTTGAAACCAATCATTGTGAACAAACAATAAAAAAAGCCGTAAGTTTGGTGAATAATAATTGTCATTAGTTTAACAGTTTTTTCATGTTTTAATTTGAAGGTGGAAAGGGTCTACACACACAAGAGAGTGGGTATGTTTTTCCTTTCATTTCTCTCATACTGTCCTTTCAGAACATATAGAATTGCCTTTGGATGAGTTCAATCCGAATATTGTTTAATGCATCCCTTAACTCGTGATTTTGCTGAATGTAACTGTTTCTGTAAATGCAAGAAAAATATAACTAGTTTTAATTTACTTTGTATTTATTTATCTGGAAGTACCAGCACCTCTCCTGCTTCTGCTATAAAAAAAAACGTATTTAGTACAGGAAGCTTTTGTTTCACATTACAGAGATGCGGGGCTCTCCTCCAACATGCAGCACAACTTCAGCGACGACAGTAAACGTGTTTTGCCTGTGGCAGATAATGGTTGCCATGTGGGACCAACCTCTCAAGAAAAGTCAGAGTTCATCAAAGCCTGCATGATGACTGAAAAGGTGTGGTCCCTTCCAATGATGTTTGAGTCTTCTACTTCTCCAAAAGATAAGTCACACCTTCTGACTGCTGAAGAGGGGTTTTCTGAACTATCCTCTTACGCTGCTCTGCAAGAAAACAACATGCCATCACAAGCCCCACCGATAGCCCTGCCAGAGTACCGTGTGAAGAAGGAAGCTGCCGAGGCCTTACACAGAGCAGCAGAGGATCAGCCACATGTTGAGGCTGCAGATAATAACAACATCATTGGCACCAAAATGGAAAAACAAAGAAAACGCTCATCACCCGGACAAAGAAAAAGGAGAAACAGCGACTATTTCAGGAAGAGAGCTGCTGGGAAGTACAGGAAAGGTAAATACATTTCCATTTCTATTAAACTTAAATGATCACTTTTAATGAAGCATTTAATATCACATTTTTACTAACTTGAACAATATGAAATACTATGTACATAAATGCAGTATTATTTAAATGATTTGCACTCAGTGGCAGCTTTATAAAATAAAACGGTTTTACCTTAAAAAACGGTCGTTAACAGCTGTAGATTGGTTGTAAAAAAAAACAACACAAAAGCTTAGTCATTTTCAAGAAAGGATGACGTGAGGTTCACCACTCATCAAACAAGAATGCAGTGCAGCAGCATCACTAACTAGGGCCTCAATGCTCAGAAACAACTCCATGAAAATGATTAAACATTTGGCATCATAAGATTACATTTGATTTGCATTAATTAATAATAATGTAAGTTCATAATTATGACAATAATCAGACCACATTGGCATGCAATACCACTTCATGTAGAAAAAAATGCTTTTATGAACTATAAATTTTTTATTGACAATTATTGATTTACTGATAACTGATGATTTTTTAATAATTTTTTCCAGGTTGCCTTCTATTTTTGATTGCTGTACTTGTCCCTGTCACTGAGGGCTTCGCTGGTATGTGTTAAAAAAAATTGACCATGTTTCAGTATTTCTCAACCATGTGCTGTTTATCCCCATATTTATTTCGTCATTTAGTTTAGCTGTAATTTACTTGTGACTCTGAGCACAGTTCATGTACAATTTCTTTATACTGCTTTATAGCTCCTTTGTAATATCTGTGACAGATGCAAAACCAGCAGCAGACAAAAAGCGATGTTAACCTGCTGATTGAACTGACCTACAGTGATTTTATAATTTTAAACCACATTTTTATCTGCTACTCAGTGATGATTTTCTCTATGTCGACTGCAGCTAAGTGCTTTACCTGCATGGATCGGGACACATGCCTGAAGATATGGACTATATATCACAAAGACAGTCCCGTGTACAAGGGAGCTCGCAATCAGACATTTCAAGAATGTTGTAAAGTCACTCCGCCTACGACATCTAGGAACTGCTCTGTGTGCCACGACCAATCCAACATCACCATCTTCTGCTCAGAGGATGTTGGAACAATCGAACCGGAAACTTTGGATGGAAACTCTATTTCGAACGTTCAATCAAGAGCCTGTATGTATTACATGAATGCATTTAACATAATTTTTGCTGTTTTTGGTCATTTGCTGGTAGAAGATATATAGAAATCTAGGTTATGACAGAGTATGACTGAGACAACACTGGGATACATATTATATTTACACAAATAATAACAGGGGTTTTCATTTATATAAACTGCATAGGGCACCAGGCCTTTATACACATCAAAATGTTGAAATTTGTCAATTTATATTTTTAACTTAAACCTAAATTACTAAATAACAGTCATGGAGTAAATCTTCATGTAGGTTATAATGTTGTTTTAAAAAGGTGTTGAACTTTATGGCCTTTAGAAGATGCAGTTGTGTTAAAATGTATTATTGGCTTAAAATGTAGCATTAGCATTCACTGAAATTAGTGAGGCAAATGAGGTGAAACCTTAAATATGTTGGTCTATGTCCAAAAAAAGGATTTGAAAATGATCACATATTGTTTTTTTTGTTTTTTTAATGTTTTATGCAGCATCCCACCTTTTTTTTTTAAATCCAGGTTGAATGAGTGTAGGATTATTTTTAAAAAAAACTCTCTGTATGATGCAATACAGTTCAGCAGTAAAACAAACTCTGAGACAACCACACAATACAATCAAAACCTTATTTGATCATAACAAATCTCAAAAAAATTAGGATTTCATTAAGGACCTTTGTATTAGACTCAATTAGTTTTAACTTGAAGCACCTAATAGACTGGCGACTGAGTGGACGTTACAGTATACAGTCTTACAGTTATTTATATCCTTTTTGACTTTCAGTTTTCCTACTAATTATAGATGTTTATCTTCATTTGACTAATGAAACACCAGTTGGAGGAATATTGTATTTAGAAACCCAGCATCTGCTGTTTGCGTGGGTGGGGATTCAGTGATGCATTAGGTCAAATATCAGTGACTAGTGGAGCAGGATAAGCAGGGATGATGCCTGTCTTTATGTTAGTGAGGTGAGGATTGCCCTTCATTTACTGTGCATGTATTTCAGGCTCTTTCTGCTTATAATTATCATGCAGAATACAAATATGAATGCAGTAAAAATACGAATTGAATGACTGCATTAAAACATGTAGAGTTAAACTGGTTGTTTTGAGGAATTCCTGACGTTGTTTTCATTTTCTTTCTTCCTTTTCAGGCAACTGGACCTGCGCCTCTGCACCTCACCCTTCACACTATGGACTAATCTCCAGCTTTGGTATGTATTTAACACAAGCTCTGAATATCAATTTAACACGGACATGACCCAAAATTAACCCCAGATTTTTTCACCTTGACTGTACATGACAGTGTGTGTTTTATTTCGCAGTCCTCTTCTCGGTTGTGGTGGCAGTGCTGGTGATCTTTAGTGTAAGTGTTGCTCACTGGCTCACTGATCACACGCATTGTATGTTCAAAACGGGTCTCTGCATGAGTCACAGCAGTGATTACATTTTATTCTTTCACAATGTCCTCTTACTTGGAATTAGCTTACAGCACAAGTCCACAACTCATTCTTCAGAGAGAGTCTATGGTCTTATACCTAAAGTACTTCTTATATATTTATATCATCAAAGTTTGATGCTGGTAGAAAAACAGAGTAGGCGAGTTATTTTTTATTTTGCACATGAATACTTTGTTTCGCCTTTAAGAAAATGAAGGTGTGAGCTTGGGTTTAGTATCAAAATTGTACATATTCCAAAAATAAATCTAATCAAAGCCATTCAAAAAGTTACATATCTGCATCTTTTGGATACTTTGTCATTATATTTTCAAATATTCAAATCTATCATCCATTCTTTCCCTTTCAGTGCCGCCAGAAAATGAAAAACAGGTAAGTTTGGTCTGTTTTACTGTATTCCACCTCTTAAATATGACTAAAATTTTTTAGAAGATCAGCTCCAACTTTAACTTGAATTGCAATTAATCATTTTAAATGATAATTCCAAATAATATAGTGGACCACAGTGGACTGTGAAAATGTTAACTCAGCAGATTCAAATAAAACAATCAGAGCTCTCTGTTTTTATAGGAATGGAAACAGTCAACACTGAAGAACAATACAATAACAAGAAGACAGCAATGTACAAGGCCATTCTTTTGCAGACATATTTTGCTTCCCTTTAGTTATTCCTTGCTTTGACTAGATGCCGTGTAGGAAAGGGCATCGTTATTGTACACTCTTAGAGCAGATGGCCTTTGGCCAGTTGTTTTCTTGAAAATGACTTTAAGCTTTAATAGATTTTTTTAGTTAAACAGATTGTTTATCTGTTGTTGATTTAATCAATTGCTGACAAATTAGCTTCTTGCTAATGATAGTAATGATGTTTTAATTAGCGAGCTTTCTGTAACAATGGCTGAATGAATGTACTTGTCTTAATTAAAAACTGCTTCAAACAGCATTTGGTTCTGTTGTTATTAACACAGACACTGGAGCAGGATAGTGATTTCAGTGAAGAAATATAGAAATACTTTTGTAGGTCTACTCACAACTATGTTATTCCTAAAGTGAAAGTACTCATTTAACAAAATATCGATATACCAAATAGCTATCATATTTTAATAATTATATTCAATTATTAATACATTAAAACTTGTTAACCAATTCAAAAATGTTACCACTATACTCTCTATTTACTGTTGGTCATTTTAGTTTATAATGTTCTTACTGATCATTTTTTCCAGTAATAATCTGAATCTGCAAAATAGTGTTTTTAACCTAAGCTATATTAGCAATATTACGGTAGAGAAATACTCTGTTACAAGTAAAAAAAAAAAAAAAAACTGTCGAAATTAAAGTTAACGTACTAAAGCATTAGCATCGACAGCATCACATACTTTATCGGTGATTTACAGTCACTGATGCAAATTTAACTTTGGCGCTTCCGCCAGAAAATTGTGCGCCCTACTTTTATGAATGCACACAAGTAATCATTGACTAGCAAAGAAATTTCACCAACTGAACAATAAAGTCTGATATTTCCTGACTTTAAGTAATTACAAACTGCATTAATAATCTAAAGAAATAATTGTAATGGGGTGCAGAGTAAAATATCCCCTGCTAAATTGTAGTGCAGCTGTTGTAGGCCTTGCTGTAAAGTAACGCATAATGGAGATGCGCAAGTATCTCAGTTTGCACCGGTAGGCTGCATCACTCTGGTAAACCAATTTAAATAAGGACTTTGAATATTGTTATATCTTAAATAAAGTGTGGCAGTTATGTGAACACACACATACACTGAAATACAAACACACTTTCGTCCTCCCACGGACAAATTGAACATTAACAAACAGCGCTTAGATAGTGTTATCAGTGTTTGGATCGTACCAACTAAAGGGTAGGGGAAACATGTTTTCTTTGTTAAATTTTTATGTGTAATCGAGCAAAAAGTAAAAAAAACAATACAGTTTCTGCAATGTACGATAATGTTTTATTCTCATAACCAGGTCCTTGTAGTCAAAAAAAAAATCCACTAAAAAAAACAACTCTTAACAATTCCCACACCCCTGTGTTTCGCAACCTTTCCATGAAAACTCACCTGCGCCTCTGACGTGTGGCATTCAGGTACTCCCCTTGTCTACAGCGCCAGAAAAACACAAAATGGAGCAGGAACTACCTGGCTGAGGAAAAGTGCAAATCCGCTCAATATTATGCGTAACCTGGATTTTTTTGTGTGTGTATTTGATGAAATAACTATAAACTAAATCAAATTGGATCTCGAGGAAAAAGGATTAAAGATGATCTGGACGATTATTATCGCCGCTTTGATGGCAACAGGTAAGTTGGCCTATTTTTTCTTTATCAGACAGGGTGGGCCCGCTTCCGTGAACACTCCGCTGATAGTGCTGCTTTTATGGCTTCCCGAGTCTTTCTCGGTTTTGATACATTTTTTGGCATTTTTTTCGTGAAGTGACTGTTTTGGGGCTGTTTATTTTCACTTACAGGATCCTCTTTTTTTAGATTATCCAACAGAAGTTTATTAAATAGGATTTTTTTTAATAACCACAAAACAATCTGTTCATGTTTTTACTACATTAGTAGTTTATTCTTGCTGATAGCTGTTCTGTTTGAGCTAGAATGTTCAAATACTTAAAAATGGTTGTACTTTTGTACTTTGTTGACATTGTATTTGTGTATAAATACAGTGTTTTAAAGATGCATTAATTTTATACTTAATATATTTTTTTTCGCGTGTTATTATTTTACTTTATGAAATTAATGTACTTTTTCTTTGATAAGAAAGTGTTGTTGGGGAAGTTTCTGTCTGGAAAGGTTCATGCTGAATGTGTGAAAGGAAACCACACGTTTTGTGGTTCTGAGTGCAGTTGCTCCCACTGGCCTTTATGCTCTGCTACGTCAGATTGTGAAACAGGATGAAAAGAAACTTGAGACGGAGCAGACAGGCAGTCTGAGATGGACAAATTAGAGGCCCTGGTTTCATCAACAGGCTCCACAATAAAACAATGTTCTGTTTGTTTGTTTGTTTGTTTGTTTCATATGATTCCTTACTTTTAACTCCAGCAAAATGAGAAAAGTTTGCTTTGAGTTGGAAAAATCTACATATGTTAATCACAGAAAGTGTCACTGCAGCTAAAAGTGAACACCACTGGGTAAATGTTATTGAAAATAATCTGTTTGTTTATATCTGTCTTCCTGTTACCAAAATCCATTGGAAACCAGAGCTCAGAGTGCAGTCTGGTTAAAGTATTGTGTAGTCTGGGAGCGTACAAAGTATGCGTAGCTGTCACAATAAACCCTAGTGTATCGGTCAGCTCAGAAAAACAGAGGTGAGTCATTTTACCGACTCTCAGTGATACCAGCAGAGAGGAAATGCCTTGTGTCATATACCACACCCTGAGGGAATTGTAGACTCATTACCTTGACATAATAACGCAAAATATGAGTAACAGTGTTTTTAAAATCTTTCCAGAGTCTGCCATGGCCATCTCTGTTCAGTGCCCAACGAAGAGGTACATCGTCATCCTCTTTCAACCCGTCACCCTCACCTGTAATTACCAGACAACCGCCACTCAGTCTCCTGTTGTCACGTGGAGGTATAAATCATATTGCAGGGACCCCATTCAGGCTGCGCTGAATCCCAGCAGTGCAGAAAACATCCTGTCTCAGAATAACCCCAACTACGACGCCAACATCGAGTGCGCTGACAGCCAGAGGACGGTGCGCATCGTGGCCTCCAAGCAAGGCAATGCTGTCACCCTCGGCACGGAGTACCAGGGCCGCAAGATCAGCATCCTAAACGGTGAGTTTATCAAAACTCGCAGTGTACTATATATTTGAATTAAGTATTATTTGACTATTCAGTAAATACATTTTTTGTGGTCATTTTATTATTTACTAAACAGGTAAAATTTAAAGTTATTCAGAATGTGTCATTGTATCTATGAGTGTAACCTTTCATTTTTATCTATGTTTCGGTTGGAATGAAAGTGTTCAAATGGAATAAAAAAAGATCTATGTTAGGAGAGAAAAAAGTCATATGTGAGCTGGATTGGTACTGATATTAAGAGTCAAGTGACACACTCAAATTTTCGGTGCATATGATGCGAAATGTCCGGAAACCAGGGTATTGATCACTAAATTTTTCCGTGAGCATTCACCCTGCTCAGCTTCCTGTGATGACACAAGAATAAATGAATGAATGAAGAATGAAGTCAGATGCAGGCACTGAAAAAAAAACTTGCTAAAAAGATCTTAAACAATGACCAAGTGCATCAGGAGTTAAACACTTAGTGTGGCATGATAGCATATGATGAGTAGGTCTAAAACTTAAACTCACCAGCATAAAGCTTAGATAAAGAAAAAAAAACCCATATAATTCATTAACAGGTTTGGGTGAGCAAACTGTTTCCTTTGGTCCAAATGTTTGTGGTTCAGTTTCATCTGTTGCTCATTGAAGACTTACTGTGGGAAGTTTTCAATTTCACTTCCACTCTACTCATACTAGCACTATCTACAGAAACAGCCAGTCACTTCGGCCCACTATCATTATTTCCCACTGCCTTGCTCATCTGCGGAGATGTTTCCGGACAGTACGAACTCAGTCAGACACACAGCTGTGGAATGCATCACAACGATCGATACGGTCTTTGTCTCCTCACTGCGAATTTATTTTTAATGACATGCGTTCTTCTTTCTATTAATGATAGAAATTCACCAGATCCGCCTTTCATTTTCGATTCTTCATTTGTGAGATAGTTTGAGTTAAAATATTTACAAAAGAATCTTTTTTTTTTTTTTAATAAATGTGCAACAGAAAAGGGCATTTTTTTAGGAGTGGATGCAACAAGGTACTGGGTTCATACCAGATATGGGCTTTTTTTCTCACTATTTTTTCATTTAACCAAAAAAAAAAGGGAAGTAAAAAAAAAATACCCTTAAGGTTAAGATGGTTCCCGTCAAGAAAAAGACAACGTAGATATGCAAACTTTATCGTTCTAAAAAGCAAAGTGAGGCTGCAGTGGAGTTGGAGGGCAAAGAAACCACAATGCAGAATATACAAACACACTCAAAATGGGCGGAGATTTCAAATACTGTAACTTAACACCAATAGTTTAAAGATCCCACACTTCTAAAGACTGAAATGTTCTTCTTTAAAACAAGAGTAAAACCTGTGGACATGTTGTTTCTCACAGATGCTGACCTGAATATTGCACAGACCGCATGGGGCGACAGCGGTGTCTATGTTTGCTCTGTGATCTCCTCCCAGGATCTGTCAGGAAACGGTGAAGACTACACCGAGCTGATCGTTCTGGGTAAGTTGACTACTTGACGTGCGTGGGCACATTTTCATACGTAGATTGAGTTCATCAACAATCAACTTCCTCTTTTTTTTCCTCTGCACTTCCCTTTTCTCCTCCCATGCACACATCTGAATACACATAAGTTTTTCAAGTGATTAAAGGAAAATATTTCTGAAAAAAACTTGGCTTCATAGTTTTGAAGGGGGGTTATGGAACTAGCTTTGTGGGCAGAAGGACAGTCAACAAACAGGAATTTTGCCACAGGCCCTAATTCAGAAAGAGTCTTAAGAGTCAGTGGTTGTTGGCAGAAAAAATTAGACCGATACCACTTTAAAGTAATTGTGGCTTTATCTTTCTTTCACAGAGAGAAAGTCAAATACTACTGACCTCCTGCCTGGCATTGACTTACTCGTTATGGAAGGTAGTACAAGCCACTAGGTCGTCCAGGTTTTGTGCTTTGAAAGACTGAGAAATGTTTTTTTTCCCCTGTGTTAAGCAAATTTAAAAATTAGGCAAGGGCGTGGCATTATATCAATGTCATTTAAATATCATGGTATAAAACTAGATATTGTTATATTATGATATTACATAAGAATTTTTTTTCCTGGTTTTAAAGGCTTCATTACAGTAAAGCAATGTTCTGAACTTGCTAGACTGTCGTGGTTGTTCTTATATCCACATTACTCATGATTATTTAACTTAAATGTCCTATCATGGAAACATAAAATAGTCATTTCTAAAGAACAGAGACACACGATGCAAAAGAAGACATCCAAGATATACAGTAGATTATCTGGCTAAGGTCATGCTCAGAGTGTTAAGTGGCAACAGCAGAAACTGTGACTCAGTATGAAAAAGGCCCTTGCTCACGAACATCCGGTTTGGATGAGCAGTTAGGTGACTGACTTAGCAATTCAAACAGGTGGGATTTCCCAATAGGTGCACCCTCCTGACCTCACACCACCACCACCACACCACCAACCACTGACTTTTCTAATTTTAAAAGTCCATATAATCCTGTCATCTTTCTCCTTTCCTAACTGCGATTGTCTTTTTATTACTAACAGAGGGGGTGGGGTGGGGGACATCAGGTCAGCTTTCTATCAGGGGGAATGTGTCCCCACTCAAAGTCTCTAATGCATTTAACAATATTATAACAGGTTTCTGCAAACCTAGCTGCTCTGCTTGCCTTATAAAATGTTTACATCCTTAACTTTCTCTATCTCACACTCCCTCCTTATCTACCACTGTTTCTCTATTATGGCTCAGCTCCCATAATGTGTGTGACTTACTGTAGCTGCCTGATTACAACAAAAGGGCATTTGGCACACATTTCCTTATCTGTGTACACTGTGCTCTGCTAATCCAGTATCCATTTTAGTTGTTTCATGTGAACACTCAGTCTTTCTCCCCTCTTTGTGCTGTTTTTCTGTTCCTATGCTGCCTGAACTGACTTGCAGCATCAAATCATGCCCTGGGTGCAAAGACCAACCTGCTAAACTGGTTTTACGAAGCCATAAAAACAAAAAGAAAAAGAAAAACAGTTACCACTAAAGCCAACATGCTATGTTGTTGTGAATACTCAATAACAAAAATGACATATGAGAGTTATCTAATGATTTCAATTGATTATTTTCATTAATGAACAAAAGGAACACAACCTGTAAATAGACTGTAGTACTTTGACAGCACGGGCTGATGTGGTCGAGCCAAAAAAACTGCCGCTTCCTTTGCTATTTCCGGTTTGTTTCTGTTCCTTAAAGGTCCCATTACACATCACATCTGACAGACTTTCTGTTCCGTTCCGTTCTTTTCTGAACAGAACTTCCATTGTTCTATTCCACTTCTTTATCACAGGAACTACTTATTACGAAACCACAATACCTATATAATTTGTACATAAATGGGCACTGGCTTAAAGAAGATGGATGGTGTGGCATTTTTAAAAAGTGAAATAGAAACATTTTAATTGTCCCATGGTGTATAGGTGCAGTATTTGGTCATAAATCTGCCTCTCCATGTTAGCAGAATGGAAACTGAATGTTTGAACTTCACATGGTACAAGATGGTCTCTGGTTTTATTTTAGGTAGCCTTTATATTTATACTTTTAATTTGTTCTGTGATGTGAAAATGCCACCACTCGATCTGAGTATCATGGCTGTGCTTGGTCTGTCATTGGTTCATAGCTGTTAACTACTAACTCAAGTTTTCTGTGTAAATCACCCGATTGAGCAGCACAAAACCTTCTATTTTCTGTTTGCACTCTTATTTTACCACTGTATTTATATTGTGATTGCTGTTGTGTCTAGGTCTCCAATGTTATTCATACCATGATAGTTTTATCTTGTCATGTGTTGTTATGTATGCAATGTGATACTGCAGCTTGATGCCAAAGACAAATTTCCCCTAAGTGGGACAATAAAATATACCTTATCCTACCTCATGATATAAATATAGAAGAAAATTGAAACATTTAATTATTTTCTGGGCTTGTGCCATATGTTAAAATCAAGTCTTGTGGATTAATAATCTCTGATAATTGTTTCTAATGCACCCCCTCCTGGCCCTACAGACTGGCTTTTGGTTGTTCTGGTCGTTTTTGGCTTCCTGTTGCTGCTGCTCCTGATAGGGATCTGCTGGTGTCAGTGCTGTCCACACACCTGCTGCTGCTACATTAGCTGCCCGTGCTGTCCGGATCGCTGCTGCTGCCCACGAGCATGTGAGTATCAACTGAAAAAGCCATCGATATTACACTGCAGCTTTTTTATGTAACATGTGGTGAACTGTTGAGAATTTGTCAGCTATTTTGGAAACACTGGTGACCACTAGCATAACAGCATCTAAGATTACACACACCCTGATGATTCAGTTAACAGAAATTTTAAATTGGTGATTCCAGGAATGTTGGAAATTGCAGAAAAACACACATTAAAAATGGAAGACTCCTGAAAAAACAAATAAAAGTTGAGGCATCCTGTCATTATCAGCCTGTTTAACTTGTGTGTGCTCTATTCTGCACCAAAACATAAAGAAATATTTGTGGGCAAAGTCATGGAATCAGCATGGTTTGTAATTTTTTACAGCAAGAGAAAAAAAAAATCAGGGCTAGTGCAGGCTAACGCTATTAGCTAAAAAGTATGATACCCTCGGCTGGTAACTCATTCCAGACAGCTACCTCATTAGTTTTCAGGCTAATATCCATTGCTGATCTTTCCCACTACAAGATTTCAGTTCATAAATATAAACCATGTATGAAATACTTGATTTGAAATCAAGGAGACTTCGATCCCAGTTAGCAAAATTAAGATCACATAAGTAAAACCCTTACAATACTGGCTCCTCAGGGCAGATTATCAGTTCTGACCAGCCTCTAGTAATAAAAGCCCCCTCGATTGTTGAAAGAGGCATGTGAGACCCAAATTCTGCCTGATTATCCTCTAGTGTGGGGCCAGCTCAGCTGGGGGTGGGTATGGTTTTTTCTGGACTTAAAAAAATACGGGGAAAGCACAAAGTATCAAAATCTGTCAAGTATGTGCAGGCACCGGATGACTGGTACGATTATTTCGTCATAATCCCAGTTTGTTTCTGACTCAAGTTTTTTTCTAAAGTTAGACTGCATTTTATGAAGATACAGTTCTTGCTGCTGTTGAACATTTTAAGAAGTTTGGTTTCTTTAGTTCTATGAAAAAATTTAGTTCAAATGAATGTTCAAGAAAGAAAAAGGAAAAAAAAATCAAACCCTCTGTTTCAAGCTAGCAAGTCTCAATGCAATGTCTGTTTTGTTTATGTACACACACACACCTGTGTTTGTCAGACAAGATGCTGGTGGTTTTTATTTTTCTTTTACAGAAATGAAGTGAAAGTATAGAATCAACAAATGAATAGTTCCTGACTTGACTCAGTCATGTAGCGTACTGTTGTATGTGTATGTGCAAAGTGAACCTACAGGGAAACAAACTGTCTGAATTTACCTACATTTCACAGTTTTTTGAGCTCTGGATTTGTTTAAGCAAAACCGCCCTGAAAAATTTGGTCAGAGTTGTATAAATTTGAGTAACTATTTTGTTACAAAGTAAGATTATACTTTAATGTTGTATTTTCTTTTTATTTTTTGACAGAGTTATGTTGGTACCATGAATATGAAATTTACCACCAATGTTCAGTTAGCTTAGCTTAGCCTAGCTTAGCTCAAAGACAATTGTAAGGACTGGGAAGCAGTTAGCATGGCTCTTTGTTAAAAATTAAGTTAGGCCTATTATTTTCCTAAAAGATCGCTAGTTTATGTGTTTTGTTTGTTAATAAAGTACTAAGGAAGCTTAGCTATCCAGCTGCTATTTGTAGCATGATACTTAAAAGACAGACATTAGAGTCATATCACTTTTCTCATTGAACTCTGAGCAAGAAATAAACAAAAGGTGTGATTCTTTTTCATCGTTTTACACAGTCATGTTTTTGCAATTATTTTCCAGTGTATGAGGCGGGAAAAGCGGTCAAGAAAGGTGTGCCAAGTCAATATGCTCCCACCATCTATGCTCCCAGTATGTATGCTCAGCCAGCGTACAGTGGCCCACTAATGAACCAGCCTGGCATACCACTGCTCCCTCTACCCAACGGAGCTGGAGGTCTGCCACCTCAGAACGGTTACGGTCGAGATTATGATGGTGCCAGCTCAGGTGAGATCCACTTGGAATAAAACAACACTGAAAGTTTCCGTCATGGTTGAGAGGCAGACACTGAGTCATTTCATTTCAACTGTTCTCATAACTTGTTGAGCATGAGTGGGTTTCCAGAAAAAAAAAATTCAGAGTGACATCATCTCCCTTTTTTTGTTGTTTAATGCAGAGATTTTTTGAAATCTAAGTTGTTGTTAATTTTGCTTTGTTGCGTCCGTGCAGTTGGACAGGGCTCCCAGGTGCCTTTGCTGCATGACCCAGATGGTGGAGGAGACCACAGTGAGTAAATAAGTGGACAAACACCTACAGTGATGTTTGCTTTGTTTGTATTCCAACTTTTACACTTGCACCACAAAACCTGCTCATTTAGAGAAATTTTCACACTTGGACAGAAGCGTTGTCAAAGAATGATTTTATTTACTTCAATTGTGGTTTCTCACTGAATAAATAACTGAAATGAGTTTGTGCAGGACTCTTGTATTATAGCTGTATGCTAATTCACCGCTTTGATGAGGATATTGTGGCACGTGTAAAATTGATGATTTAAAATTTCATAAGTAATTTAGTGTTTTTGTGGTTGCCACAACTAAAACTTGCACATATTCACTCTTGCAGACTGTGGCCCATCATTTTCAGTTGTCATATTCTCTCTCTTTAACTTTTATTAGCAAAAATGTATTCTTATTAATGTAAGTTTTGTTCTAGAAGCTATGGTATTTGGATCAAGTAGCTTATGAGAAATCAGTTGTCAGATTTAGTAGCTACACCTTTTTTCAGTTCGAAATGTAAATTGACATATAAGTAAATATCAGTCTTATTTAAAATTCAACTCATTTGGAATAGATTTGCAGTGTGTTTAGGGACTCAGATCAGAATTAAAGGGAGCTGTTATCCCCTGTGTGCAGGTACTTTTTGTGCAGCAGTTAAGTTAAAAAAACAGTGATTTAGTATATTTGCATGACGTGGCTAAAAACTTAAAACCTGACTTCTTTGTCTCACCAGCTCGCACTGGGTATCGTATCCAGGTGGACCCTGATGGGAATGCCACTCGTGCCATTTACTATATGGAGAAGGAGTTGTCCAAATTAGATCCTTCCAGACCTGCCAACTACAACCGCCGTGAGTGGTTTCCATTTCTTCACTTCCTGCTATGCGGTTAATGTGCTAACTGTCCCCCACACACACTCTCTTTCTTATAAAATAAATCAACTTCTAGTAAAAGAGTCAGTTACTCAGCTACCTTGTCTGCGGTTGGTTTATCCCCACCCCCGGAAATAATTTGGACTGCTTTTACTTTTCTTCGTTTATAGTGAACTTCTTGTCCCTGTACATTTATTCATTCATTCATTCATTCATTCATTTATTTAATCAGATTACCATAAAACCTCGCAGTAAAAAGGGTGGTTTCTAATAGATGAAAACACGATAATCAGACATACAGGCTGATTAGGAAACCATTTTAATGACAAAAAGAATTGAAGTTATGAGGAGAATTAACCCTATTTAAAAACTCATTGAATTGGATTTTGTAATATCAGCCACTGTTTGGTACTGGCTTGCATTGGTGTTTCTTATATTTACATTTAGGAACACTTTGGTTGAGTAGCACCATTGAAAGCATCTCAAAATAGCTATGGGTGTTTTCTGTTTTCCCCAAAAGCATTCATGTATAGATAACCTTCTTTAAGTTACTTTCATGGTGGAGAAAATAAAAAAAAAATTATGACTCTAATGCACATTCTAAGAGTTCAAGTTCTTTTTCTTACGATTACTAGGTGGATGGTGAATATTTAATTAGCAATGCACATCCCAGATAGTGGGATCATTAAAGATGTGTTTAATATCTATTTGTCAAGATTTGACAGGGATATAATTCTGAAAAGGAACACATTTTAACTTTAAATCACCACATGCAGTATCTTTTCCTCCTGTTACGCTGCCCAACGCCCCCTGGTGGAGGCTTTTGGCCCTCTCCTTTGGCTTGGTCCTGCTAAATGTTGTAGACCTAATATGTAATTTTTCTTTCTCTTTGGTCAAAAATATTGTCTGGCGAAATGATATAAACTACAGAGGAGCACAATGAACATTTCATTCCCACCTCCTATCACTGTAATGGGACTCTTGTCTGATTTGGACTTCAGTTTGCTTCCCTAATTTAGACACCATTTAATTTTTTCTTGTCTACTAACTATTTCTTCTTTTGTTTTTCTCCTCCATCAGTGGATAACATGACTGAAGTGAGCTCTTTGCATGACGGCTTGGAGCCTCGAGGTCGTGGCGGTCGTTCCCAGCCGCCAGCCCTGACCACAGTCTATGACCAGGACGAAGCCATGAGCACCATCAGCAGTGTTTCCCAGCAAGGCCGCCGCCGTGACGACTACCCACGCCGTGGAGGAGGGTACATGGGGGAGCGTGCACGCGCTCGCTCCATGGACAATCTTGATGACATAGGACGTCGCTACGGCAGAGATGACTACCCACCACGGCGCCCAGATGAGCCCAGAGGCAGAAGAGGGTGAGTCTTAATTCTCTGATGATGTTTCACTTATTACTTCACTTATTTGATTCATGATTAATAACACAATTGAGGCCATAGCACCAGGCTTTTTGTTTTCCTTTGTTCCCTAAAAGTCTGTTAACATTTATTCAATTACTTATGAGGAAAAGCATACA
>JAPZDV010000025.1:5451269-5463294 GCA_029814665.1 Acanthurus lineatus
AAAGTCTGTTAACATTTATTTAATTACTTATGAGGAAAAGCAGACACCCTCCATCAAACCGATTTACTAATTAATTTATCTGTTTTTTTTTCTCTACAAACAAAAATCCTCTTCATAAAACGAAACTAAAATAATAATAAGTAAAAAATAATAAGTATTAAAATATCATCATACCATTAAGATATGTTGTGTTTTCTGTGTTTTCTAGTATACATAGAAATGTAGCAACAGTGTGCTGTTTAGCTAACTCTGACCGCTTCTTTTCTGTTATGCTAATCAAGAAGATTAGCATAACAGAAAAGAAGCGGTAGAGCTCAGCTCAGTAGAGCTGTTAAAAGTATTTTCTTCTCCAAAGATAAGCTGAAATTATTATTCAGTGTCAGAAATGAAAACAGGGACAGTCTCTTGTGTAAGCTTTTAATTGGCTCCTGGTTTTTTATACTCTATAATATCAGATGCAGTCATAACAAAAAGCATAAAAAGCAAATGCTCATTTATACTATTGAGGTGTTAAAATTTTTATTTATATATATGGTCTATATAGTAGTTTATGTGTGCTTGCTGCCTCTGCTGTTACATACATATGAATGATTGTGTGTAGAGCAGGCAAGTCAGTAAGTTTGACAATATCAAAACTGTTGATGCAAAATATGGTTTGCAAAAGGGAATAAATGTGAATTTTTCTTTTCTACTCAGCAATTGAGAACTTACTGAAAGAAACAAATTTGGCAGACTTTGGTTTTCAAACTCTTTATTTGTACTGTACTCTTAAAAAAAAGAGAGATTGCAAAATATCTCTTTTAGAAAATATCTTGTTCTGAATATTTAAAACCAAACAAATATAACTGATACTTATCAAAGAGATTTATTTTGATGTGTTGTAATGAGGGTTTTTTCTAAATTCACTAAATAATATCATTATACATCTCAAAAATCCAGCACTAGATTATTATCATCTAATTTCATAGCAAAACAAATCATTCTAGATGTTTTAATGCACAGATGCACAGTAAATTACATTTAATTTAATGCTTGCAATTGAGAACATTGGAAAGTAACTCACACTATGTATACATTTTTCAGCATTATTTTAGTATGTATGAACATATAGCTTTTATTACAATGTATTTATGTATTAGATATTTACATATTTACAGAGTGTTCACACTGTGTGTATATTTATTTTGCTTTATGCATACTGGGCATCTTTAGATCCAACTCTGTCTTATTTCATCTCATCTCAGCCTCCCTTTAACTTTTTAAATTTCCTTGGTGTTTGATTTTGTGCAGTGACCCTGGGTATTTCCAGGCAAGTCCTCTAAAAAGCTTTTATTAGAATGTATAAAGGGAGAGCCCCTGATGCAGCATGAACAAAAAACTACCATGAAACCACCCTTGTTTTTTCTTTTCCGCCCTCCTCACATAGACCTCCATAGTATGTGTGCCTCCCACGTTCTGCAACTGTCTTTGAACTTGATGCATGATTAAGAAAGCAGAAAAATATCACAGGAAATAATCACATCACAAAATGTATATGTGTATATATTAGGGCTGTCAGTTGATTAAATTTTTTAATCGCGATTAGTCGCATAGTGTCCTGGGTTAACTCGCGATTAATCACAAATTAATGGCAAATTTTTTACCCTGCCCTTTTACATTTACATTTACAATGAATACAAATTACTTTTGTTTTGACCAGAGAACCATCGGGCAAAACTTTAAAGCTAAACTTTCTGTTTAAAAGTCCCTTTCTACGCGTTACTAACGCATTAACCTCGACAGCCCTAATATATATATATATATATATATCAATACAAAAAAAATCACAAAAATTTTATCTTAACTTCACCTTTTTTCTTTCCTCATCCAGCTTTTTTATGTTTTATGATTTTTTTTTTGCGTGTCAAACCAAACAAGGCATGTTTGTTAACATGTTCTCGGGGGGGCTAGAATGTATGTCTATTTTTCATTATAAGGAAGCTGCATACTCAAATTTTAAGAAAAGCAAAAAGAAGACAAAATTAGGTTCAGTGTTAGGTTGAACCCCAGGGAATAAGATAAAACTAAAGTTGATCATTATCCTCATTATTTTCAGCGTTACTGTCAACATTGACTTTAGTTTTGTAGACAATGTAAAGCCATTCTGTAACCGTTAGAGGAAATGCACAAGAAATGCAAATGTGTAACGAGTTAAATTAAAAAAAAACTTTTTTTGGTGAGCACCTTTAACCAGAATGTGACTTGATTGTGCCTGGCAGTTTCTGTGGTATCGGTGGTTTAACCTGCTACCAGAGATGTTGCACTGCAGGGTGTTCAGTTAAGAGCTGTTTCCTAATTGTTTCCTGATCTGCTCTATCTTGGTTCACTGGCAGTTCTCAAACAGTACATTCAGGAAGTCTTAGTACAGAATAGAGGGGAGCTCCCCCAAATGTACATAATTCAATGAAACATCACAAAGATTCAATCTTGATTATGCTAAGTCTCATTTTTCTCAGCAAATTGGTTTTCAAAATATTTTCCCTGTTTATTTTTTCACTAATTGATGTAACAAATCTGTTAAATGTAAATTAAAATGTAACTTTCCCTTTTCTACAACAATTTCGTAATGTTAATAACTTAAGTATTCATTACATATGAACATCTGATCATCTGTTTGCCCCTCCATACTACGGAGAACACCTTCCTGTCTGCTTCTAAGCACACAAATGAGTCAAAAGAGGACTGACAACATGATTTTAATAGCCATAGATGTGGTTATACAAGTGTACGCTGCAGAAGAGATACAAGCAGTCTATGCATTCAGTTCTAAATGCATTACGCAACATGTTTATTGTTTCACCAGATTTGCTGAATTTCTTACATCCAGGTTTTGTTCATTACATAATGTGGGCAATGTGTTGTTCAGTTGACTAACTTATTATACAAGCTATAGTAACTGGTTTTAAGTCACAGCGCTGGTTTGTTTCTGTCTCCCCTAAATTTTTCTGATCACTGTCGCTTCAGTTCGGATGATGATCGGTGGAGCAGCAGTGCCCGCAGTGGTTACGACCGCGGTTTTGACGACCGCAGGCGCCGAGACTACTCCCCGGATGATCGGCGGAGGGGAGACAGAGGGGCCTACGGTGGCCTCCCGGGGAGACGAAGCCGCAGCCGTGATGATCTGATGGACCTAGAGAGAGATCGCTTGCATGACCGCGGTGCAAAGGGCGGGCGAGATGATTACGATGACAGCTTCCTGCGTGAGGCCATGGAGAGGAAGAAGATGGGCGAGCAGCAGAGGGCACGCAGCCGGGAGCGCCTTGACAGCGAGAGCGACCGCTCAGATCGGGGGAGAGCGCCGCGTGGTCCCCCACCACTCCCCCATAACCCACCCTCTGGTTATCCAGGTCGTCGAGATGACTTTCCTCCTCCTCCTCTGCCGCCGCCATACAGCGACAATGAAAGTGTGTCATCTTCAAAGAAAAGCAACCTGCGCAAGGTGAATCACAACAAAACTCATACATTCATATGAAACTTCCGCAATAGTCGTGGGGACTTTTAAGGATGGGTTTTCTGGGGGAATTCATTATCTAATTGGAATACCTCATTGGAAAAGCTTTAAAGAAAAAATGTAAGGCAAAAAAGCAGTATGAGGGGTAATGGATCATTTAAATATGCGTCAAAAATCACCAAAGGTCTTCATTTATATCTTGAAAAGCAGCTTTAAAATGATCAGGTAAACAGTCTTTGACATTTTTCTCGTTGTATGGGTCATTAAATTGCCAGATGTTGTCCCCTTACAGTTTATGTACATAAAAAATTTAATATTTCCCTATGTATTTGTACTTGACTCCACACTTTACTGCTTTTTTGCACTTTTGTTTAGATGATAAATTGCTTTTAGTTGTCTCATAACTTGCACTATATGCTGTGATATTAAAATCAAATCAATTCTAATTCTAATTTAATCTAATCACATCAAAACAGACCCTAATGAACAGCAGGAACGATTAAATGTAAGAAAAACGTGCCAGTTTTTTTAGATGAGCTCCTGACTCTTGTTAAGGTCAGGCTTAAAAAAATTGTGAACCTCTCCTTAAACCTTTAAACATCCACCTTTTTGGGAGTATTTGGAATATCCAAATGGAAAAGCTTATAGCAGAAAACTTTAGAGCCAAAATGCATGTATGAGTGAGTGGATAACCTGTCCAAAGGAGTGAAAAGTTTAAACTTTCTCTATCTCTATAAATCTCTATAAGTAGTGTTTAGCTCCTTTAAAACAGCTTAAGCAGATCACTCGTGATCTGGTGGATCTGAACAGGTTAAGTAGGAGGATTTGTGATTATTATGATCAAAGTTGTGACTTCTGTGAAGGGACAGATTAAAACGTAATCCAGTTTGTTTTATCAGATGCAAGATTGATATTCTGCTTTGTCAACTAATCCTATGTAAAGACAAAACCAAACAGTGAATTCATCCCACTAACAAGTATTGCCTTTGTAATCAAACCCTTAAACAGCCTATTGTGCCCAAGAGCTCATTTATAATCCTAAAACTGTCAAAAACACATCATGGAGCCACACTGGTGACCCAACCTGAACTGCTCCTAATTTATCTCGAGCTACTACTGAATCAACCTGCTGATTGCTGCTGATTATACATTTCAGCTCACCACAAGTCAATTTTTTTAAATTTATAAAGTGCCAAATCACAACCTAAGTTATCTCGAGACACTTCATAGTAGAGTAGGTCCATCATCAGATGATACCAGGGTTGTTACTGTGATCTGAAACCAAAAGAAGATGTAAAAAAAAGTGACGCAAAATGAAAGAAGATGGCCCAAACTAAAATATGAAACAGTATTACAAGGTTACAAAAGCAATAAAAAAATCTAAGTATAAACTTGGATTTATGTTTCAAAGTTTGATTGCACAGTGAAAATGAAATTTGTAGCCTTTGCATGCTCACAAACAGAAATACTTGAATTATAACCATTTTGCAGCTCATTTTGTAAATGTACTGTGCAGTGTGCAGTATTTTGCATGTGCACCCAGTGCATAATCAAGATCCACATATCAGATTTGTAGTAGACTTATTCCCCCCTAAAACGCCCTTTCTAATGCAAACCTCCCTATCTGTCAAGGCTTAGGGCCGACAAATAGGATTGCAATGTACTTTGCATCCTTGGTGGGATGTCTGTTGGGTTTCTTCTTCTTTTTTTTTTTTTTACACAAAGGATGATTACACATGTGAGGAAGGGTGGAGGTCCAAACCTACCAACTTACAGTCAGTACACGACTTGCTCTAATAACAGAACCACAGCTGCGCTTCTCAAAGAGAAACTTAAACTCTTCTGAGAAACTGAAAGTTAAACCAAAACCGGCAAAACATATTCTGAAAATGAACCCAGAGAAAATACTGTGAAAATTAAATACAACCTTGTTTGACTTGACTTTTCCTTTCTTACAGAACGGAGCTGTGAGTCGGGAGAGTCTCGTGGTTTGAAACCAACCGTCTTGTGAGAATCCAACTCAAAAAGAAACATTTGATTTCTCGGACTGTAAATACCCGTCACACCGCTGTTTTGCTGTGCTGATTCTTACATGGCGTAATTTAGATCAAACTTAATAAGAATTGATGATGATGAATGTGTTTTGAATATTTTCCTAACACGCAAAAAGGTGCACAGATAAAATGTCATGTGCCTTTTCATGTAAAAAACATTGTGGCTGCCACAAGTGCCTTAGTGTGTACAGAATTTTACTCATATATGTGAAATTCAAGTTGTTAAAGAATTCTCTGTAAAGGTGTTAACATCTTCGTGAGTAAACATGTTTTGACTGGTTTGAGCTTTTCTGTTTTTAACTTTTTCGTAGTTTCAGTTTGCTGATAAAAGTACTGACAGACGTGTAGGGGTCCATAAATCTTTTTGTTTGTTTGTTTGTTTTTTTTTTTTTTTACTTGTGAAAAATGAACTGTTTTTGTAAGAAAAACTATGTACATTTAAAGGAACTGATTTTATCTTTGCTTTTAGTTGCATTAAGTCTTTGCTTAATGTTCTTTGTAACCTGGTGAACAAAATGGTCTCAGTTAGAAATCGTGCCTGAGTAGTTTAATTTTGTTTTTTGTTTCCTTGTGTCCTTGTTTTTTTTTTTTTACATAAAATGTCTATTTTAACCTCCAGTATATTGTACAGCCGACCAGTAATACACTCTTAAATTGCAAATGTTTATTGTGATGTGATGAAATTTAATTTTACAATAAAGGTCTCCATTGTAAGGCCATTTGTTTGACGTGCAGAATTTTACCACTAGATGACACCATCATGTCAGTATGCGTTGCTCAGATTGTAGCAGTGGTGTGACTGTAGTCTGTGTTTAAACCTGTTAGTCACATCAGTTGTTCAATTCTACGCTATTTAAAACACCAAACTGAGGAACTTCAACAGTTTGTCTGTAGCCACACCCTTGATAAAACCAAAAGTAATATTAAAAGTTTCCGTACAATGATAAAATTAACAACACAATCTATCACATGAAGTCTGCATTAAGTACTTTGTAGAGCTTAAAAAACAAGTGATGTTGACCATAGCCCATGCCTCTGTGCATGACTGTTGTTTTCCAATAACAGATTACAGCTTACAGGAAGGAGGGAGTCAAAGTAAAGGTATTTTCCAGTCACATTACTGAAAATTACTCAACAGGTAAAAATTCAATGGCTAGAATTAAATCATATTAAACAATGTTGTCTTATTCTCAAAACTCCCACTATCCTCTGCTCCAGGTGTCCTTCTTCTCCATGGCGACTGTCTCCTCACACTTTACATCCTTCTTGTAGTCAATCAACACCTTGATTTCTGTGATACTAAAAGATATTGAAAGTGAGTTTGTGTCCATCGACCCCACACAAAGGGCGATATAAACCGTTGGCTACCATTCTGCGATTTGAAAATGCTTTTAACAATTACTTACAATTTATTTGTTTATTTATTATATAATGTTAAAGTTAGCTTACCTTATTAACCGAACTGTGTAGAATTTAGTCTTGATGGATTTAGTCATTCTCCCCAAATAAAGATTACAGGTAAACCAAATCATGGTTCCCCCTAATGGATTATGATTTATAAAACAGTCAGAGGGAGAAAAGGCAGTGAAATTCAGTAGTGTCACAGAATATTAAATCATCACTGTTCAAGAAATTCCCATTTTTGGTGGGGTGATCGCTCAGCCTCTCGCATTGCTGCTCACCGGAAAACCCCCAGAGTTCGAGATGCAGTAGGTCTAGACTGCCCTCTGCAGGACACGCTATGTAATGATATACTATATTAACATAACCTACTTTAGAGAAAAGTTTAGCATTGAGCTTTACAGAGTTTAGTTTTTGACATTTGAAGCCTCTTCCGGGTTTTTGAACAAAGCTTTGAATGTATGTCATCATGACGTTATAACTTCACCCCCAAAAGAGTGAATTTTTACTGTGTTACTCATCGAAGGTCGGAGTGTAGCTAAATCCTCTTTTTAAGTCCTAAAAGTTTACAAAAACAAACTCTTAATTCTCTCCTCCTGCAAGTAGGAAGGAAGCAAGCATCCTAGCCGTTGTGACCCCTTGATCTTTAGCAACAGCTGCTGGTTTCTTTTTTCCTTCAGCTTCGCCCCTCCAACCCACACAATACTCAAAGCCCTGCCCTACAAGCGAGAGCCTGTGGAAACAAATGTCGATTCAATGTCTGAAAGTCAATGTTAAAAACAAAGGTTTCAAAGGTTCAAACTATTGGGTAAAGCCCTGGTTTATGGCAGATCATGGTCACAGTTTTAAGTGCAAATTCTGATTGCAGGTCAGTGTGAGAAACAAACGTCAGCTTCATGGCTGCGTTCAATCTGATGCACTACGTCTCATCCACCTCCCTGACCCTTCACACTGTCTCTTCCAAGCAATGTTTTCTCTTAGAGCATTGAGACACCAGCAGATAGTTGCATAATATAACAAAATAATGAGATATTGGTTAAAAAAAAAGACGGGATGGGCATGATCGTAAAAGAATAACGTTGGATTTTAATCTGTTTGTAAGAGAAAGTAAAACCGAAAGGCAAAATAGTCTCTCAAAACTTCTGTCCATAACAGCCTGCAGACAGACTTTCAGGTTCAACTTTGACCTTGCATGCATTCTGTTTTCTTTATTTATGAAAATTGACACTTTCGGTGTTCAGAATTTCAGTTTTACCCGCAAAACAACGTGATTTGAATAATCTGGTCAAACTTTTGTTTGCCAGAGTCGATCCGTTCGTTTCTGTCCCTGTGAGATTTCACAATAGTGATGCTGCTGCTTTGTTCCCTCTCATCCTCCCGTCGGTACTTTCAATAATACTATAAGGATATAAACAATAGCCAATATTATAGATAAAGACTCGAGTGATAAAACACAGTTATCCTTTGATTAAATAAAAATAGTGTATGAATCTAAAACCTGACAGCTGCCCCTCTCCACCCCCATCACAGGTTCTGTATGCCAAAGATCCAATCTGCTGGCAGAGAGGAGGGAGGAGGGATGGCAGCAGAGAAAGCAAATGCCGAAGGAGAGAAGCTCGACTCTCTGAGCTCCTCACTGGCTTCAGATCAGCTGATAAGGTAGGATCTCTGCTATTCTCTCATCTACAATTATTCTTTTTAACTCTCGTGTAAATCCTGAAAATGCTGCTTTTTTTTCCCTCTGAGTCAGAAAACTCTTTCTTCGTTTTTCCTCTCCTGTGTTTAAATTCCTATATTTTTTATATCTTGTGCTGTGTGTCTGGAGTTAAGTGCTCTTTGAAACATTGTTTTACTGTCAGAGTTTATCCATAATTGATGTTATAACTTACAAATTACAGCTGAGAATGACAAACAGAGAATAATTAAAGTGCTGTATATTATGTATCATATCCATGCATGATGTTTTTGTTGAAGGCTGGAAATTGTTGACTAATTTTTTTTTTATATTTTTACCAAAAAGAGGAAAAAACATTAGGTTTTATATCATTCTCACCGTGAAAAATTATCATCTAATTATTAATAGTTAACATTTTTCCTGTCCTAAATGCCATGTTTACTGTCATTCATTCTGTGCAAATACAAGGCTTTTATTGCTCTCATTGTTTTAAATGTCTGTGTAAGCTGGCTCTTATAGGAAAATAACTGTGATGGGTTAAAGATGAAGTGGTGCATCTCTGCAAAATGGCTGTCTATAATCTCAATCTCTTTAATGGAAAGAGAAAAGAAAATTGACCTGCATATAAAACACAATCCAAGTCCAAGTCGCACAATTGGTTGGACACAGTTGGAGTGCAATGTGGGAACTTATGCCAAGTAGGACAAATTTGAGATTAGTTTGCACCTCTGGGAATAAAAATCCCATGTAAAACAGGGACAGCAGCATGTCATCCCCAAATTGGGTCAATAATCCCTCATTAAGATATTCAGGAACACAGAACAAGATCATTGTCATTCTGATTGGAAAGAAAATTGTTTCACTCAAATATAATCTGGGTCTCTCTGAGTCAGACTCTGGAAAGTTTAATGTTTTATGTTGACTCTGGAATTTAAATGAACTTTCAAATAAAAATAGTTTCCCCTTTTGTCAGCAAATTATAAAAAAAACCCTCATAATTTAAAGATCTAAGCAGCAAGCAGCATTGTTGAGTCTGCTGATAGCAGTTTGATTCCATCCCTTTCTGCATTTTTAATAAAAAAGCCTTAATATAAAAAGACTTAGATCAACATATTCCAGATGAATAATGATAATATTAAAAATATTTAATGCAATAATTTCCCGACAGTTTTGCAAATATCAGCCCTCCAATGCATCTGTCCAGTAAAGTGTATGCAGGGACAATGGATCCATTCTCAGCATGTTGTTCTGCCACCCGTCTCTGTCCAGCACAATCCCACTGCCCCCTCACCCATCCACATACCCTCTCAGCCCCCACCCTCCAAGCCTACATCATAATACTGTAAACACATGTGGGGTTTTTTTTTTACACTGTGTGGATTCTGGTGTGTTTTAGCACAGCAGTAAAGATTGTGAAAGTAAAGGTTTGCTGCATGTTTGTGGATGAGAAAGCTGGATAGTAACACTGTTCCCGTAAAGTGACACATATTTTCTGCCTTTTATTCAGCTGCTTTGTCATTAAAACAGGGATTTTGTTAAGACACAAGGAGGACTCAACTGTATGTCAAACCCTGCATTTTTGAGATACTTCATTTGGGTTTAAAGGCCTTGAGCAAATGTTTGGTTATTTTAATTCATTCTGGCTGATCACATGTCTGCTCAGGTTAAAGGCTGAGCTATGCTGATGTAATGTGATGCCACGGGATGAGAATGATACAGGTCTAATTTGTACAGACTGAGTGCTAAACCTTTCACTGGGGTCCTTATTTCCCTGTTATACAATAGAAAACATAACTGGCAGGTAAAACATGTTAAAAAAAAGTTGACATAATCAGCTAATATGAAAGAATCTCACAGTCTTCTGCCTCTTGGTGAAAAACAAAATGAGAGGTACTGCTTTGTTGTATGACTAACTTCATGTCTCCAGCCGTGGAGAGAAGCAATGTTAGCTTCGAGGAAGGCCAAAGTCATACAAAACACCAGGCTGGTGCAGAGTGTTTGAGTTATTCTTTTATTGCTGCTAAGTTTTATTGTTGAGCCGATCTTAATAATCGTTTTTTCGCTCTAGTAATGTCAACCAACAGAGAGCAGTTATTCATAATCTGCTCATCCACAAGAGGTGGCTTTGCAGGAAATTGTACAAATCTGTATGTGCACATGTAACAAACAGCTAATGATGTTGTATTTTGGTTTACTGCCATTGTAACATCAAAATTTGTGTTGATTTCTTTTTTATTGCAAGCTAAACTCGCTTTAAATAGCCAACTGATTCCCTTTCCATTGTCAGCAAACAAGTGCGGCCTTCTGTTTTTTATCCCACGCAAATTGAAAACTGAGAACAGTAGAAAAAGCAGCACTTAAACCGGTTACAGTGTTATATTGGTTTCCTTTTTTTTTATTAATATCTTCTGTGTCACTTTCTCTGTCCAAACCCAACGCTGACTCAACAATGTTCAGTGCTGCTGGAATGGAGACAGATGGAGCATGTTGGTTTCCATTACATCGTCTCTCACAGATCCAGTAACCTGTTTCCTCGTTTTCTGTGGTCTTTAAATCAGGAGACCGTCTCTCAATTAGCTGTTTTGCTAATTTTTCATCTTGTGTGACTGAAAGAACAAAATTCCAGATGCTTTTTTTTTCGAGACAGTTAAAAAAAGCAAACCATAGTGTTTAAAATCAGTGTGGGTCACATCATTGCCCTGTAAAAAAAGGAGTTAAATTAGTGTGTCAAACCTGGTGTCATGTTTACATCACTGCACACTGGAGCTAAGCTAAAGATACCAATGACTACTGCAGAGTCATGTGACTGGGGAGAAAATGCCAGTTGTATCCATTACCATTGCAGAAAAAAAGTGAGCGTTGGTGGGTTTTTGTCTAGTTTGAAAAGGATATATGATAAAAATGTTGTGTTGGGACAGAAATTAAAGCAGTCTACCCTACAACCAAGCAGATGTTGAGTATGGAAGTTTGGTATTTATAGTTGAAGGCTTGATAACTAATAATTAAAGTTGTAGACACAGTTTTAAAAGACTAATCTTTGTACTAGCAGTTTGCCCCAAAGTACCCTCTTGCATGGGACCCATCATTCTTAGTTTCAGCCCTGCGTTCGTCCAAACAGCCTTTGCTCACAGCTGGACGAGGCTGGTCGAACTCGCTAAAAGCCACAAGAGCTACAACCAAGAGAGAAAGGTCAAACAAGAGCCAGAAACAATCAAGCGAGAGCAGAGAAAAGGGGATTGTTGTGATTAAAAGACAATTATCTGTGCACATCGACTTCCCAGTGTTGTGCCGTGTCAGGCTCGAGCTGAGCTGTTCTGTCCCAGAAGGCCTCGGGAAACAATGGCTCCTGTGTCGGGAGGAAGGGCGGGGGGGGGGGGGGGGGGGTGCGTTAACAAGGGGGGGGGT
>JAPZDV010000025.1:5465863-5491393 GCA_029814665.1 Acanthurus lineatus
CTATCTATCTATCTATCTATCTATCTATCTATCTATCTATCTATCTATCTATCTATCTATCTATCTATCTATCGATCTATCTATCTATCTATCTATCTATCTATCTATCTATCTATCTATCTATTTTGGTTATTTTTGCTCTTGAAGGTGAAACACCTACAGTGAGATTGAGTGTTTTTTTTTGCGTGAGCGTTCAAAGGAAATTAGAGCGAGCGAGTGAGAAAACCTGGATGAGTCACAAGTTAGACTGAGTTAGGTAATGAGTAAGTGTGTGTGTTTGTGTGTGTGTGTGTGTGTGTGTTTATGAACGGGTGCATGGGTGAATGTGTTTGAGACGATGTGTAAGAATACACACATGAGTGAGCAAGTGTGTGTTTCAGTGCCAGCAGAGGTTGTTCAAACAGCCTGGCATTTACCACTCCATGGGTTTTTTTCGCTGTAAGCAGTGAACAGAATGTATTGCCACATCAAAACGAACTTTTGATTACAGATTACACGGCTTACCAAAACAGTTTCACAAGAAATTTTAACCGCGTCCTCTGCATTATTGAAATTAGCAAACAGAGCATTTGTCAAGAATATTGATGTATGTTGTGAAGTTTGTTTTATAGAAATAAGAGTGATGGGGAGGATTCAGTGTGACTTTAAGTCTGACTTGCAGACATTTGACATTTCAGATTTTTTTATTTTTTAATCATAGCTTCTCCCTCTCTTTCCTTTCTCTTCACACTATTTGGCTTTAACTATAAGATTTTGTCTTTTTTTAAAACTTTAAAATGAGTTTTTTTTATTATGTAACAGTAAATGCTCCTCACATTGCATCATTGCTTTAATAACTACAATCATGCAAAGTATTTGTACTTTTATTTATGTCTTATCTCAAATCAAACTAGTCGTGATGGAAAGGCAGCGGCTGGCAGATTTAAACTCACGTTCTCTCTCTCTTGGGGCAGCGAGTCAAGTGGTGTGTGTTTTTTAGGGAGCATTGCGATGGGGCCTCACTATGGTCACATTTGGTCGGCTGAACAGGTGATGGCTCTGTTTGTCGCCCCCCTTTGTTCAGAGCGGAAGGGAGAGCACTCTAATGAGAGGAGAGGCCTGTGGCTCACCATCTGCCCACTGAGCTGGGGATTGCCAGAGTCAACCGGGTGTGCCAGGTAGAAAAGATGGAAAGAAGCTTTTTGGTGCTCCTGGTCTGTTGTTTTATTGGTGATCTGCCGACTGAGGCTACCTCTATTGTCGTGCTCCCTTCATGTGCTCTTGGTGAAACTCCCTAAGATGTGATCTGCTTCTTTGGTTCTCATCTCGACGTGGAATAAATGCATCATGGAGCTCAAACCAAATGGAAGGATGCAGAGGGCAAAATGGAAAAAGTGCACATTTACATGTAGCTTCGGCACACTTGTACTTGTAGGCTGGGTGGTGGATTAACACCTACAGACCTGTGGAAATACCAAAAAAAAAAAAAAATCCCCCACACACATGACAACATAAAGTCATAGGTTACTTGAAAGATCTCAGATAATCAAAAAAACGTTGAAGTGCCACATCATCAGTTGTCAATAAAAAAACAAATGTATAATACAGACACACTGTGAATTAAAACACCAACATAATACATATATTATGGGGTAGAATAATAAGAAATAGAAGTACTTAATGTAATTTACATGCATCGTAAGTTACCCACTCTAGGATGCATGCAGCCATGGTTTTATTTTGCTTGATTACCTTAAAGTCCAGTCTGAATCTCCTCTTTGTGCCAGCACGCTCTGCAGAACCTTGGACAGACTGTGTGACTGGATATTGGCATATCTCCGTGTTTATGTTTGTATCTTGTGTGCATTAGTGTGTGTGTGAGTGTGTGTGTGTGCGGTGGTCATCTCAGCTCAACGCGCCGCGTGTGGGAGGGGGAGCAGTCATGTTTTAAGACCATCTGCTCCTCTGGGTATTTTTTAGTGGGGGGACTTAGCTTGTGGTGGACAAACTCGCGTCACAGGCAAACAGCAAAGCGCAAGCTGTGAGCGGGCCTGTTCCGGAAAAAAAAAGAAAAATTCCTCCAGTTTTTCTCCCTTTGCACAATGGGCAGTGTTCGGCATACAAGGTTCCTATTCTTTTATTCCTCCCCATCCAAGAGCCACGGCGAGCTCTTGTACACGGGGCCGCAGATGATATTCACAATGAAAATGTTCTTCTTGGCTCAAGCCGATTGTTTGTGTGAGTCTTACGGTTTCTGGGAGCAATTTCAATAATGTAAAATGAGTCATAAAAGGTGTCGTGGCCTGATTTAGCAGAGATGATTGTTCAGCTAGCATCTGTATCCCTGAAGTGTGATGCGGAATAAGTAATTAGGTTGAGATCTGACTACCTCCGATATTAGAAGAGGAGGTTGCAAGCACAAGCAAAAAGATCAAATGAAGATAAAAATGCACTGATGTACCTTAAGATTACATTTATTCAAATCAAAACTAAGCTGGGCTTTCACAATTTGCTTCTGCATGCTTTTTCTTTTGTTTTGTCTCTTTCGCTTCTCTGTGATAATAAAACCACAGAAACAAACACGACGTGGTTCAGTTTAATTAGACGCTCACTCTGCCTGCACTTTGCACATTCAATGCACACATATCGAACATACAGTGACTACAGTCCAAGCAGGACAATGAAGCTGGCTGAGCTTGCAAACCACACAGAGGGGAACGCAGAGGCAGCTCACATAGCTGCAGCCCCCCACACTGAGGACTGCGTTGGCATGGCTTATGTTACAAGCGTGTGTAGGGGGGTTATGGCATGCCGCTTATTCGTCTGTACGCGGCATCAGAGCGTCAATGCAGCATTCTTTTCTTCAGCTCCCCTCCAGACTGTTTACGGAGGGATTCCCTTGAGGTTATCCGTGGCTCTGTCAATGGCATCACTTGGCCGGTGGCCTAACAGCTTTTGGACACAGTGATTCACCCAACATGTAACAATGAGAGTGGGGAAAGTAAGTGGCGCTTGGACAGACAAGTTGCCTTTGTATACTTTATATGTAAGCTAGTATTCATGCTTGTGCTGCTCGCCCACAAACATTCCTCAACAGGGAAAATATTAGATCTGCATACGGCTGGAAAGATCAATGATCATGCCCTGAATCTGTTTTTTTTTTCTTTTTTTTACTGCTGAAATTCAAATTCATCCAGACATAGCTTCAGATTCAAACACTTCTATGCTTCTATGTCTGATTTAAGCTCTTTTAGGTGTTGGTTTTTAGACAAATAGCCCATTATAGGATTAAAATCAGTATTTAAACTAATGTAATTCTGTGATTTACATAACCATACTCATCTCAGAAGTTCTATGTTCCTCCTACTCTCCATATGTTGCACCAACACAGCCTTACTCAAAGAGATATTGAGTCATCATCCCTTTACCACGCAACACTTGCCCTCATGTCTTGGACACCTCTAACATGAAAAAAGTTCAACTAATGTGGACATTTTTTGCTCTGACTTCAGAGGAAATTATGATCAAGGTGCAGAGTTCAAAGCTTTGAGACCCATGGGACAGATCAGGGAAATGGTGGAACAGAGGAGAGGAATTCTGAGTGGGCCAAAGAACGGCTCCAGAAATGCCTGGAGGCATATTCAGAGCTGCCCACGACACATGTTAACCAATGCTCACACAGACTCCCTGTCTCCCCTTCCCCTTTTTTTCTTTTTTTTACCCTCTCACATATCTCTTTATCTCTCCTTTTCTGTCATTTTATCCATGAACCTGACATCTAGGATTCAGAGCGAGACGATCAACTCAGGGAGCACAAAACAACAGGAGGAAGAAGGAGAAGAAGAAGAAGAAGAAGAAGTCAGAGCTGAGAGGGAGCAGGAGCCTGGTGCTGAAGCTGGTATGAGGCAAGTGTTTCGTGTGCGTGTGTGTGGCGTGTGTGTGTGTGTTTGTGTGCTCAAGCGTGCACACGTATGCTGTGTGCTCCGTGCCAGCCGTTTGTCTGCCCCATCAATGAGGCCGTTGTTGCAGGGGTTTGTGGTGGTGTCAGCGTGGCCCTGCCTGGCTGTTCGGCTCCATTCTCTCCTGCCGTCGCTGATGGACGGCCCCTCTGCCTGGACGCAATCGTCCGGCTCTTGGTCTTTTGTTGCAGTGCAGATGGTGAAGCTTGACGCAACTTTGGAGAAAAGTTAGGATTGTCAGAAACAACAGTGTGTCATTATGGGCCAAGACGTCTAGAAATGTGACTTTTTTAAACTGAGCTGTTTGTTTTTAAGAGGCTAGAGTCCATATTTTTATCAAATGACAATGTGAAATAGGTCATTCGTGTTAATTATCAGCTAGATTTGCTGCATCTTTTGATTTTGCAGAGTGCACTGCAGCTTTGCTGTTTCTTTTCACCCTCACCATTCTAATGGCGTTGATTATAGCTGCTGTTTTCAGTAGGAAAAGAGCTCTAAAATCCAAGTGAACACTTTCTGCTAAGCATCAAAGATTAGCTGGTGAACATAATTGAGTATTTCGCAGCTGAAGAGCCAGATATATCCCATAGGAGTTGGCAGAGACCAAAAACAGAGCTAATAGAGAGGCAGGTGGCTGAAAACACAGAGCATGATGCTTATTTAACTGCTGAATGGTTAATAAACAACTGTTGGTGAGCAAGTTTGACGTATAAGCTTTAGAGGTGATAAGTCGAAGTTACGGTCTGCTGCCCCCATGTGGCCATACAGAAATAGTTATTCTCATTTACAAATGGCGATTAAGAAGTAAGGTTTATCTAACAGCCAAGTAAATTTCCTTGAATGATTCTCCACTATTTGACTGAAGGACTGCATGATTAGCAGCATGACGAGTCCACGACCTCTTAAAAAGTCAAACCAGCACCAATTTTTCTACTTCTCTCTGTCAAAAAGGCTAATATTGGTGCTGGATTCTCCGGGGGATGTTGTGATGTGTTAATCACGAAGCTTTAAAACACAATCCACTCTTAGGCCTGCCATCTGCACACGCCGGCTGCTACAGCACGAGGCTAAATCCTCTGCTTCTACTTCTGCATGTTTTAACTCTGCATCCACTGCACAAGTTACTGTCCTCATGATGAAAACATATATATTATTTAAGTAGCATTTTAACGGTTTTAAAGCTACTTTTAAGCATTTATAGTAAAAAGTTAAATGCATGTAGTATGATGAAAATGTAAATATAAAGTAAAGACACAAAAATGACAGATAAAGAATTGACATTACATAAAAATGATGAGTGTAAATAGATGAGTTACAACATTTTCTGGTTTTGCATCATCTTTTTAGACGACAGTGAAGAAATGTATTGTGATTTGTAACGAACTTGCATAAGTTAAAAAAACAGCAAAAATGCTCACGTTAAATATCAAAATCTAAAGTTTCATTGTGAGCAGGTAGCGCTCAGCGAATAACAGCAAGTAATATCGAAACAGACAGTTGAACGGATCGATGACCGCATTTAATGTTGAAACTAAAAATCCAGACACATGATTAATTAGTGGTCAATCAGGTTTTAGTCAGAAGGAGCTCAGTTTGAGTAAACTGTGGAGTTACAGATCCAGAGTTTGTCTCATTGTTATTGACTAGAATCGAATTCAGTAATTCTTAAATGTGTCATGTACCACATCTATAAACTTGGATTGAATACGACTAAATGTTGTGCAAGCATTATTCTTTATGTCACAGTGACTCAATAAGCACTGATGTATTTTTTCTTTTTTAAAGCCACATTATGTAACGAATATAAGAAGCCAGTGTGGACTATGTAAACCCAAACAGCAGCATAGAGCACAAACAATGCATTTAAACATATTAACTTGAGTTGTAGATCATTTTCATCACATGCTCGCACAAAGGAGATAAACAATTTTAAAAAGGTGAAACAAAAGTAAAAGTTGATTAATTGTAACCTTATTGAAGCTGACTCATCAGGATAATGTGTCCTTTAATTCAATTCAGTTCAAGGGGAATACTTCTCTTGGTTCAAACATAAATTAAAGTATCTGGACCAAAGAAATAAACAAATCTTCATGTGCGTGTGACCTCATTTAACTTACAGCCACCTTTAGAAAATGTGGCTCACTTTATATACATTCAGACATAAAAGGTTTTCAGATGCTGCACATTAGTTGTGTTTTTGTTTAAAGGCAGTTGAAAGTAATGTTGGAGTAGTCTCTTGACAGAAAACAGAAAAGTTCAAATCAAATTGAGCTGATATGCATCTATTTAGATCACAAAAAAAAAGAGAGCTGATATTCCAGACTATAAATGTCGAGTGTGAGAACAAGAAAAACAAAAACAAGCGTCTGCGGTTCAGGAGCCACAGCAGGTTGTCTACTCATCAAAAAGTGGGTGGTTTGATCTCCGGCCCCTCCAGTCTGCATCTCGATGTGTTCTCAGACAAGAAACTGTGTGTCTGCGTCTGATGATGCAGGTCGGCTCTCTGTGTGTGTGAACGCAAAGCCATGAGTGTATGAATGTGTGTGTGAATGGGTGAACATCGACACATAGTGTAAAGTGTATAAATGCTTAAATAAATGAATAAAGAAATTTTAAAAAAACAACAACCTAGACACAAATAGACACAAGTCTGAGTTTTTTAATTTAATGCAGTGTGGATAAGAAATGAGTAATAGTGTAGGAGTGGGACTTTGGGACAAAATTTAATGCTACTAAATCATTTATGTGCATTTTCTGGAGCATTTTCTTTATAAATGCAGTGACAGTTTTGTTTACATGGTTATCAGTCCTGCCTCCCCTCCTTATTCATTTCTATTAGAGCGCAGATAGTAATCTGCTGATGACATGATGTGTGGTGACTGGAGTTTGGCTTTGTGTCAGAGCTCAGCCCGACACTGAGTGTCATTCATGGGACCGGCTTACGTATGGCGACCGTGATGAGTGACTCTACTGAGGGGCAGCAAACAGGTGCTGACTGACGCTGAGTTTGTGTCACTTACTACAGCTCTGTGTGAGCGGAGGGGGGGGAATGTGAGTGATGTCATTGCCTGGTGATGCTGATGTCACTGGGTTTTTGTGTGTGTGTGTTACAGAGAAGAAGGCTGTCGAGCTGTCTGGGTGTGAGTGAACACCCTCTAGTGGAGCTGCTGACCGGCTGTCCTGCAGAGCTTCTGTCTGTTTCCAACCATCAGCATTTCAAAGTAAAACCACAGTCACAGCACAAACAAACCCCCCAAAACTAACAAATATTCTTCTTTTATAAGCCTTCATGCAACAACCCAACATGTAGGCCAAACCATTATTAACTGTTTTTATCACTTTCACACAAAACACATTCAGTAAATTAATTTCAAAGATGTGATTGAGGATTAAATCCATTTTAATTTTAATCAGTCTGAGCAGCCAGTGTTTTATTTTTATCTCCAGCCCAGAAAGTTAGCATTCATTAATGCACTTCGGTTGATTAGCATATAATAGGATCCATAATCTTCTGTGTTTTTTATATAATTTAATTTAATAACATTAGCACTGACAGGTAGAAATAAAAAGACATAACACTGCATCTTTTTATTTCTACCTGTTAGTTTTATTGGTGGGAGTCAACTGTGCATCATGATGTTTTTGTAGATAAATATATTTTTCACACAACTGCGTTGTTATATCAGCTTTGTCTCATCTCAGTCATCATCTTTATTCAATACTGATATAAAGACATCTGTGATTAGTTATGAAAATATGGAGCTGGAATCGCTTGTTGGCGAAATTTTGCAAAAAAAAACACATCACTGTTGTCATTTGAACATGTCTTCATCCAGACTCCAGTTCTTGTTTAACCTATTCGATTTGTAAACCATTTTATTATTGTGTAGTTATAAAGTTTTCTTAATTAAAACTGTGCTTTAAAAAAAAAAAAGTTTCCAATGGAGGCCAGATTTAAAACCCGGACATTCAACTGTTTTCTCTCAGAAACATTTGAAGTGTTTGTGTGATTTTTAGACGTAGATCGAGTGTCTGAGTCACTCAGCAGCGCCAAAGCTGTAAACAAGACATTTCACATTTCTTCTCTCATGATGATGCATGTGCTGTGACTGACAGGATGTTGTGTGTTCCAGAGGTCTATGATCCAGCGTTGAGCGGAGACCATGTGGTGTTTGGAGCTGCTCTTACCACTGCTGTTGATCATTAATGGTAATAAATTCTGCTAAATTCTTCCTCGTTTGAATGTAGAAAGAGTATAAGAGACGTATTCTTCAAGTATACTCCACACCTAATACCATATATGCAGTGATCTTATACAAGTGGGGAGGATTCCTGTGGTTATTTTAAATAAATAACTGTCTCTGATCTTTTTTTCAGATGCCAGCTGCCAGTGGAACGTTTGGGTACCTCGGGACATTTCGGCCATGACAAACTCCTGCGTGGTCATCCCGTGCACCTTCATGTATCCGTCTGGAATCAGGCCGTACCGTGGCGTCCACGGTATCTGGTACTTTGGCCAGCCGTACCCTCAGCTCTTCCCTCCCGTCGTCTTCAAAACACGCACAGACATAGTGCACGAGAGCTACAAGGGTCGCACCAAGCTGCTGGGTGACCTGCACCAGAGGAACTGCACTCTGCTCATCAACAACATCGGCTCGGAGCACTCAGGGAGATACTACTTTCGCGCTGACCTTGGTGGAGCCAACATGTACACGTTCCCAGACTTCGCTGAGCTCAAAGTTCTGGGTTAGTTACTGATCGGAGGGGAAATATTCCCAAAACTGTTCCCAGTAAACCAGAAACACAATATCAGTTTGAAGCTAAAAGCAAAAGAATTAAATGTTTTAATTATTAGAGCTTTTTTAAATTACTTTACCAAACAAAGGCTAAAAACATTTGTTGAACCAAATCAGCAGTGATGGTCATCTTTTTATCAGTTTTTCAGTTTAAACATTTCAAATTAAAAAGGCCAAAATCTGTTTACTGTGTACTAAAACTGGATGATTTAGCTTAAAAAATTCCAACCCCCTTTTTTTTATTAAAGGAAATGAAGAAAGTAATAAATATTTCTCAAACAAGAAACCACATTTTCATGTAATCTAGTTTTCAAGTTGGATTAAAGTCACCGTCACAGCTTTAATGTTTCTTATTCTTGGTCAGTCTCATATTATTCATTTATTTGTTTTCATTTTTGATGATTGCTATAATCTTACATTATTTCATATTTAAAATAAACTGCTACCTTTCAAATTAAGTTCATCTTATGATTGTTATTTATAAAAAACATCCTGTAATGTCTTTGCATTCTTGTCCACCAGATCAACCCAACATCGACGTCCCAGAGGAGATTGTCAGCGATGAGAATCTGGAGCTGACATGCTACGCTCCGGACAACTGCCCCGACATGACTCCAGAGATCCAGTGGATGTACACCGATTACCTGCCCGACCCAGAGTTCAGCTCTGACTACCTGGAGGACAGTAACACAGCGGTACTCTCCAACACCCTCACCTTCACACCCAGACCCATGCACAACGGGCAGCTCCTGGGCTGCAGGGTCTACTACCCCAACACCACTCTGGTCTATGAGAGGCTCATCTCTCTAGACATCAAATGTAAGTTAAAAAGCACCTCCTCACACCTTAAGGCCATTAAGTCATAAAAATGCTTTTCACATCTGTCCATCCTCTCATAGAGACCATTGATCCAATCATCTTTAGTGTTTTTGCTCTGTAGTGCAACCATTTCAGTTCCATAGAAGGCTTTAATTCTCTGAAAATTAAATATAAAGAGCAAGCATGATATTCTGCTTTATCAAGTTGATCACAAGAAATCCAGACGGAAAACATGGCACCTAATTTTTTGGTTTCTACAAAACGGAGAGTTTCTAGCCAAGCTAATTGCTACGAGAGGCTATATGCAATGTTGCTTTGAGCTAAGTGCTAACATCAAAATGCTAACATGCGATGACAATACCAACTCGCAGAGGGTAAATTATAATAATATCATATTTAAAATGTTTATTATCTTAGTTTAGTGTATTAGAAAGGTCATATTTGGTGATTAGCTTTAGTAAGGTGTAGCTGAGGCTGATTGGAATATCATCAATCTTGCAAATTCCCTCCATAGAGCCAGTATAACTAAAGACCAAACAAGTCAGAAAAGCAGAATTTGCATGCTCCCCTTGTATTTCTATTGATAATAATCTGCTCAGATTGAATTTAAGCACTCATTTGAGGGTGTGCACAGCCAAACTAGCTTAACCTTGACAGCCGATGTAGCTCCATTATTGTTCCTGCTTCAGTTAAAAAAAGGGTTGAAGTTCTTACAGTTTCCATTTTCCCCCACAGATATTTTGCTGTTTTATAGACTTTGTTGGCTGAATTGCACGTTATTTAAGCAGAAATTATCCTCCTAATTTCTGAAAGCGGTAATTCAGTGTTGGTCTGATGCTGAATTTCCTGTATTACTTTCCCTCCCAGATGCTCCACGCTCTGTGTGGGTGAACGTGTCCTCAGAGGTGATGGAGGGCAGTTCTGTGGTGCTGCACTGTGAGGTGGACAGTAACCCTCCTCCCAGGATCTCCTGGATGTTCGGAGACCAGGAGCTTCTTTGGGACACGGCGTCCAACGTCACCCTCTCCCTGGACGATGTGACGCCTGCACAGGAGGGAGTCTACACCTGCATCGGGGACAACGGCTACGGCATGATGAACACCTCACTGTACCTGGCGGTCAAGTGTAAGTCCTTAAGACAAGAGCTGTGTCCTATTTTTAACATGCAAGTTGTACATTTTGCATGCAATTAATATGTAGTATGGAATTAGGACATGGTAAGTTTAGACGATGATTTTAAAGAAGTTTGGATTGTACAATTACCTTGAATTCTCATGTAAGAACTATTTAGATTTTTGGCCTGAATTCAGAGCAGCTGAAATCAAAAGAGGAGAAAAAAAGCCTCAAAGTATTCAAACCTCTAAAATGACCCCAGTGTATCTCTTGAACTGGTTCTGCTTTTACCAATAAAACAATAAGCACTGAGGGGCTCAGAGCCAAGAGGGGTCAGAAAAACCAAACTGTGTCTAAAATCCATATAAAATAATGCCAGTCTCACAAATTATGTAGTTTTTGAGACACAAGAAATAATAAACTTTGACCCTATTTGCACTATTTGAGACACACAAGAAGACATAAAACAAGGATCCAAAGATTTAATATTTACTTTTTTTCTGAGATTTCCTTAAGCTTTACACCCACAACCCACAATTAATCTTTGCATCTTTGAGTTCCTTTTTTGCATTTCAAAGCAACCCAGTAGAGTTTATGAGTGGCATATTTAAAAAATTACATGGATTTAGTTTGCATACTGCCATCTTTGAGTAGGAGGAGCTGTGTGTTCAGGGACTGCCGTGGCTCACAAAGTGGAGTTACCTTCTGATTAGCAAACAAATCAGAAGGTCAGTGGTGCCAAAGTGTCCTTAGGCAGGAATTGCTTCGTGTGTGTGTGAATGGGTGAGCTTAGAAATACTAATGGGTGTTATGATAAAAAGCTTTGTATCACTCCTGATGAGCTGCTTCGCACTTTGACATTATTCTATGAATTTGTGGGTGAATGAAAAATAAAGGTTGCATGGTACTTTGAGTGGTTATCAGACTAGAAAAGTGCTTGAACATGTAATTAGGTTGGAAGATATGTGTGTTGTGAGAGCCAGAAGTGTCTGCTGAAGGTTATGTCTTTACATTTTTAATAGTTAAAATGTACATTTATTTAAATTTAGAGTCAGTGAACCTAACTCTTTAAGATGCTCAACATTTGTCCCTTATATTTTTTGCAATAATGCATTTAATGTCCATGTTAAAGGGGCATTCATAGTTATGAACCCACTGAAAATTATCATCCGGATGTGCTCTGCGAAGCTTTAAAGGAGCTTTGGCTCATTGCTTTATTGTTCGATCATCAACTTCACCATTTTGCTTCATTCTCGTAACTCTTATGTCCTTTTGAGGGGTTTATTTTGCATCTTTTTTAGTCCACACACGCAGCTGTTTGTAGTAAAAAGCTTTAAAATCCTACTGTACACTACCAGTTTGATCTATTTAGCAAACAGACACGGTGAGAGACTAGATGCTGAATATATTGGAGAATTTTAAAGCTAAAGTGCAAGAAATTTTCTCTCTGGGGGATGATGGAGACCAGAAACAGGGCTAAAGAAGAGAGTGAACTTAAATTTGGCAGACTAACAAAAAAACAACTCAGAATGAATGTTAATGTTGCGCTACAGCTGCTGGATGTGCAGCTGTTTGGTGACAAGTTTACTGTATCAACTTAGAAGTTGATGATAAGTCAATGTTCTGTTCACAGCTGGTTTCTGCTACCCCCAAGTGGCGAGAGAAAAAAAATTTAAATGCAAATTCAGTAGTTTTCTTCCTTCAAACACACAATATGAACAAAATTAAAATGATAAAAAAATAAAAGGCCTGTATGATACACGTTTTTGGAGTTGTGTTCTTACATTATTACAAAATTTAGTTCAGTGTGATGTGATTCAGCGATGCCACTTAGTTTTTCATCAGCAGTGGTGGATGATTAAGTATGAAGACAACAACTCCCATGTTCCCACTTCTTCTCATCTTCTGACTTTATCAAAGTGCATCTTTTGTTTCCATTATTTTGATTGAGAGACCCCTTGTGGCAGAAATTACATACTGTGCATTTAAACTGAAGCAGGTGACATTTTCAGCCATGTGAATAAAAAACATACATTTTCCAAATCTGTATACAAAAATCAAAAATTTTGAAAAGCTCTAAATTTTGTTGCAGATCCTCCCCGTGAGCCCGTGGTAAACGACTCTATGACTGTACTGGAGGGGACCTCACTGGCCCTGCACTGTAGCACCCAGGGCAGCCCGGCCCCAACCCTGACCTGGCTGAAGGACGGGGAGCTGGTGGGCACCATCACCGCCGACGAGCTGTCAGTGCTGGAGATCGTAGGGATCACACCCCAGGGAGACGGACAGTACCGATGCCTGGCTGAGAACGAGCACGGAAGAGCCAGCAGCTCCCTCAACATCACTGTTGAGTGTGAGTCATTTACTGTCCTGCCTTTCATATAACAGCAGTGTAAAAATGTAGGACATAGCATATAAAAAATGACCTGTGATGAAAATCTCATACGTTACTGTTTTGAATTTCAGTATTTAGCTTGTATAAGTTTAAAAAAAATAACCCACTTCTGTTAAATTTATAGATATTTTTTAACCTAGTCTTGAAAAACACTTGTTAAGACCAAAGAATGAAGCCTAACTGTTATAAAAAAAAAAGAAAAGAAAATGTTTCATATTTATTAGTGCTGTGATTGCAGTCTTAACTCTGCATTCCACCTTAACAGATGCCCCAGTCCTTCTGGAGGAGTCAAAGTGCACGGTGGTGAGGGAGGGGGTCCAGTGTGTCTGCATGGCCACAGGAAACCCTGAACCCACCATTGAGTTCTACCTGCCGGACCTGAACGTCACCATCAACGAAACAGATGGCCGATACAACTTCTACACGCACACAGATGGACACACCTCCACCGGCATGATCAAGCTGCGGGAGAAGGGCGAGCGGGTCGACAACGGCCCGGCCGTCAACGTCCACTGCAGCATCTCCAACATGTATGGACGAGAGAGCATACACCTGGAGCTGCAGCAGGAGAGTGAGTAGAGATTTACTGCGCGGTGAAAATCATTCTTTAATTTAAAAACTTCCTCCTTCTGCTTCTGCTTTGTACTTCATCATTCTTTAACAGCATTCTTATGTGTTATACAGTCTATTGTTATAATAAAATAAAGCACATCTGCTTCATTTTAGCCCTCACCATAAAGGTTCACACAATGCTGATTAGGTTAGATAAATCTAGGTTAGATAAATCATTTGATAGATAGAAAATTTATCTTGCTGTCAACAAATCCCATGAAAAAACAGCATTAAATCAATTCCAGTAACAATTATTTTGTGTGGAGCCAAAGCCTTGCTAAACCTTTTCTTAATTTCTCTGTGCTATTTACCTCAACTGATGTCCAAAACCAGTGAGCCACAGTGTTGCACTGGATTAAATGTTCTTTTATCACCATAAAATTGGGCACCAATTGGATCCATTATACATTTTCCTGTCAGTATAAATTAAATATGTATTGATCAGTAGCAGAGAATTTTCTTATGTGAGTAAATTCCTAAAAACTCTTGTACCCAGAATGCCCAGCTGATTTAGGCTTTATTAAACTTTTATTTAACCTTTATTAAACCTTTTCAAGAAATAAGACAAATACTGAATATATTATATTATTATTAGTAGTATATTAATATATTTGCTTTTAAACACATGTTAAGCAGGACTGAATGATGGGTTGAGGGTGGAGGGCCTTTGATAGGAGGGAGTAGTCTGAGTATTTAAACATAGACTGTAAATTTTTTAACACCAAATGCACAAGTTCACATTGTGCAGTTTCCCACAGAGAAGGTGGGAGCAGTTGCATGAGCATCAGCAGTGCCGTCCTTTTACCTGTGTTTGCGACAAAATCCATGGTGGCAACACTTTTATTTTTACTCTGGAGAAAAAACAATGTTTATTTTGTTTATCCCTGAATTCCCCAAGCAACAGTACTCTCTGACTGAGATGAGGCTTAAGTGAAATATCTCAAACATGGCAGGAATATATGAGAGGGCTGGGATATCAGGTTTGAAAATAAATATTGTGATAATTTAGGCCGCCTTCCAATGTACTCCTTTGCATCCTCGTTAGCTGCTTTGTGGGATTATGTGTTTCTTTTCCCTTTGCTCAGATATCAAGCAAACTGTTCCAAAACATGACACATTGTTGGTTTTGGTCTCTTTGTTGGATTAATGGTTTCATAACAGTGAGAAATATGTTTAAATTAATGTCAGCCAATAAATTCTCTCATCCTCATAAAAGTACATTATGTCTATTATAAAATCATCATTGTCCCCTCCTCCACATTATCTCCCGTTGACCAAGCAAACCTTAAATTGATGCATCTGCGCTGTGATTTAATGTGAAATCCCACACTTTTTTGTAGTCTACATAATGGAGATCAGGTCTTGATGTTTCCTTTATGCATTTCAGTATTTGACCAATAGTTAAGTCGCATGCCCTCAGTTTTAATTAACCTCCTCTTTTTTTTCAGAAAAGTACATGATGGCAGTTATAGTCGGCACCATTGGAGGAGTTGCAGTCATAGCCTTCATCATTGCAGCAGTGAGATACGTTGGCCACAACAACAAGAAGTGAGTATGAATAAAAAAAAACTAATGGGGAGGCCGATGCGAGGCAGAAGTAGTTATTTTTCCTCACTAAGCATTTTGTGAAATCCAAGGAAACACTTAAGCCTTGTCATCCATTCTAAAACACACTGATGCACATTGTATATGAGTGAATGTGGGACTGATGTGGACGTGAGAATCTTTTACCTAGAGCAATTTCAGTTCATTTGCCAGGACAAGTCCTTGTTGAACTCCTTGGAGATCCACATTGGCTGCCTTGTGGACTTGGTTAAAAAAAAGCTGGACTAACCTTATATTTTGCAGGCACGATTCCCTGCTCTGACACCGCTTCTGTATCCTTGACCTGCTACGCTAAATACAACCCAGGTAGCCCTCTTAACCAAGGTGCTTTATTTTAGCCTCAAGACTCATTTGGACCCCCAAAATTTGCAAGCTTTCTCTGGCAAATCACCCCTGAAGCGGGTGTGAGCTCAGCGACTAAACCCATGAAATAACCACGTCACTCACAGCCACAGTTGGCCTCCTACGTAACCTGAGAGAGCTTGTTGTTTTAAAATGGATGCCCAGGCTTGGCGTGTCACCCTGCATTAGTGGCAGTCGAGACCGAGTCTGATTATGTGACTCCGTCCCCCAGAGAGAATGGCAACCCTAGGCAGGACGTGGTCCTGGAGAACCCAGCTTTGTACTACAGCGCAGTCAAGAAGGACAAACAAAATCTGAGGAAGAAAGTGGTGAGACATCCTGATGTCAATGATTATGATTATGATGGAAGATGGGTTGGATTACCATTCTCAGATTGTGTGGGGTTGTAGTTTCGTGTAATGCAACTAGTTGTAAAAATAAGAGACCCCGTTTTTTTGGCCTCTGAAAATGAGGTAATGGAGGAATCTCTCCCACTTGCAGTCCAGTAGCTTCAACCATGACCTTTCCGAACACTGTTTTCTCTTGCTTTCATCGCTTCTCTGCGTTTTTTCTGTCTGTTTTTTCTCTCCCCTAACTCTTGCACAGCTTAAGACAGAGCTGTTGGGCTCAAAGTTTAACTCCATTCTAGAGGAGACTACGGTAAGGTTCCTAAACAAATCTGCATTTAAAAAAAAAAAAAAAAAAAACCCACAAGCCTCAGCGACAGATGCATCTCCTCGCATATCAGCTTTCTGTGTTCTGCACACTGCCCTCTGCATGGCTGCCTCATCGCTAACACAGAACGCCGAACTAACAGGAAACATCTCAGTCTCCTTGTCAGTTGTCAACCAGTAACCACTAATATCTGTCGCACTCTTCTTTCATCCGAGGTGTCGCCGGCACCTTGCCAGTGATTTGTGCCGCTGATCGCTTCTTCTGTCTGCAGGGAGAAGACGGGGATTATCAACCTGTGGGCTCTTTGGCAGGACTGGAGAGGCAAGAGCTGAATTACGCTGCTCTTGAGTTTATCGGGTCCAGGTCCAGGGAGGGGGCCTCAGGGAGGGGGGATGATGGCAGCAACTACACGGAAATCAAAGCCAAATGAATCGCAATCCTTCCCTGATCCCTCGGCTATGCGAGACGCAGTGGCAACCCCCAACACATCTCCTGCCCAATAAACTGTGTAATAACACGCCATCCTCTACTGGATTTCACCCTGCATACGATGACTCTTTGTCTCTCATTTTCTCAGTTTTATCACACATAATGTACCACTCCATGCCAGCACTTCCCCCTCCTCATGCTGCCCCTCCTCCTCCATGGGACCCCCCTTGCATACGCCATCATTTGGGAAAACTGTTCCTTTTTTGGGTCATGACCCGCCCACTGGACAATGTAAAAGAAATTATTTAGATTTCTAGCCTTAGTTGTAGTACATGGGCTCTAAAACATGCAGTGTTAACCAGCTACCATGTTTTTTTTGTTGCTTTCATTGCAGTTGTTGATGTGTTTGTCGATGACAGACATCTAAGCTTTTGCATCCGTCTCACTGTTTGCACTACATCTGTCTCTTGTAACCGTCACTGTGTCTGCTGCCAGTCGAAGCATCAGGGCAAGGAGTAACAGCGCTTTTTGTTCTCTTATATTCATGTGTGTCTATCAGCTGAGAGAGAAAAACCTCTCCTCTCTTTCCCTTGGTTCATTACATCAGAGAGATGGAAATGCATCTCAGCGTTTTGTTTTCCACATAATTGTATTTAATGTGTGCTGTGAGTCAGTAGCCTCTCATAATAAATGAAGAAGAAAAAAAAGTCACCATTACTTTTGCTAATAATTGAAGAGGTTTTTTTGGAAAATCAAGTGCTACACTTTCTGGTTCTAAAAAAAAATTTCAAATTTCATTTCAGAATTTTCCATTTAAGTGTAAAATATGTTGAGATTTTTGAGAATTTCCTGCAGTACGGCCGAATATCCGCCTCATCTCCTTTGTCTTCTCCCTAAAGTGTGGTTTTTAGCTCCCTGATTGATCTGAAAAACACAGATCAAAAGCACAACATATATTTTGTGAAGGAGCTTCCAAACTGGTTTCTCTATCAGACAATGTGTGTGTGTGTGTGCGTGTGTATGCGTGTGTGTTTGTGTGTGTGCGTTCAAACTGTGCTGAAAGATCACAGGACACTGATCACTGGGATCTTTGGGAAGTCGGACCATCGCTTCACTTGAGAAGTTGATGCTTTATTCTCACAGGGTTGCATCAGATATCTGAATGACAAAAAGTGATGCTGACTAGCCGTTATGTTGTGCTATTTGAAGACATTTGATGGACCTGTGATTTAATATCAAAGCACACTAATAGTCTAACTTGATAATGATGGTGTCAATAATATATATTAATGAGATGTATGTATATTGATGGGGAAGGGGATGACAGTATGTACAGTAACTACCCAGCATGACTGTTTTGCCAGCAGACACATATATAGGTATTAAATAATGGATAAAAGCCAGTGTGGGAAGTAAAAAGTCTTGTCACACATCATTCAATTTTTTTTTTTTTTTTTGAGTGAACATTGTCTTAATATGAACTTAGTAAGTAGTACCAACCTTTAACTAGTGTGCAATATAGTCAAAGTCAAATCAGAAGCTAGGTTTACATGGAAGCAGTAACCTTGTTGTTGACTTGTTATTGACAGTTTATTTAAAGAATAATAGCAACTGTGTATATCCTTTTTTTAAATAACCATTAAAAAGGAAGTCCAGAATTTTAGTAGTGCACTAACATTAGAGAAACATCATGTAGAAATTGATATTTTGTGCAATTTGGTGCCCCCACAGTTTGAGTGCAATGCAACTGTTGTAAATACAAATACCAGATTTCTGTAACGATATTGTAAAAGTTGGATATGTTCTGACTTTTGTCCATCGTATGAGTTACGTCCCAAACCTGCTGAATTCAATGTTACCCAGAATCGAACCAACAGTATTGTTTTGTTAGACCTTCCCTGCCAGATAAACAGCCATGCATCCAGTTCATAACTCTGCTTTCTGTCATAAAACCACAGTCTCAAAGTTCAGGCTGAGTGAACTCTGAGGAATCGATGTCTCAGATTGTAGAGAGCTTCTTCAGAGATGTGACACAGGAGGTTGTTATACAACTGTTTTCACTGGTTGAGCATTTCTGCCCATGACACAAACCTCACCTGAATGCCAGTAAGTCAGTGGGGGTTCCCCTTTTTATTTTTAACCAAAAGTCTCAACCCACCAATGACGCAATCGCTGTGCTTCTTCCTCTCATAGACACTCTGCAGCCCTCACCAACAAACATTATCTTTAATTTTAAAAGGGATAACAGAATCTGATTGATGGTGTATCGGGTCATTTTAACAATGTAAGTCACAACAAGCAAGAAATGATTTTGTAAATGACTGAAAGCAACAGTCTAACTTTACAAAATCAGTGTGTTACACATCAAATAAGCAATGTGTCCACCAATTTTGGGAGGAGGCTCAAGTGGAAAGTAAAATCTAGCAAGAGAGAGATGTGCAGTGATGACTTCTTTAAGACTGATATTACTTTTGATACACATGCTCGGTCTGTGGTTTTTTGAATGAATGAACGCCGTTCTGTGGCATTTAAGTTCATCAAAGCTGCAGCGTGTCTCTGTGTTTCTTATTGGTTTTACAATCAGCACAACATACAGCAAAGGCCTTTGACTTCTAGCTAAGCTTATGGGTAGACTGTTCATAAGCAGGAATGGCAATATGAAAACGACAAAGTGACACCGCGAGAGGTAGTTTAGCTAAAGCTGTCCACATGAATCCAAATAACTGCCAAAATCCCAGTGTAAAAACTGTGTTGATGAAACCTCAGGTTACCTCTGACACAGGGCTAAGAAAGATGATAAACAGAAAGAAAACATACCCATAATGCTGTGATGTGCAGGTTTGACAGTGTAAACATAACATTTCAAATAAGAGGCTGTAGATTTTTTTAAAAAGCCTACGCAGGGTAACAGAAAAAAAAACTCAATAAAAAAAGGTAGTTTTTTGAGTATTTTACACACTTCAAGGCTAAACAAGTTATAAATGCAGTTCTCTATGCAGGTAAACCAACTGTTCTTCCTTTTATGATCCTTTTATTAAGACATTGTTCTGTCGACTTACAGATGGAGGGTCCCAGATATGCTGGCTAGCACTCTTAACATGCTTGTATGCACAAAGTCAATAACCATTTCCTGTAAAATTTCATAGGAAGGATATTTCTTTTTTGTTCTTTCCTTTCCTTTTTCTTTTCAGTAGAAATATCAAATATGTCTTCCCTTATCTTTTGTCACAGTGTGTTGTAAAGCAAATGTGTATGTCTTATGCTTTGTGGTGATCATAATTTTCAGTATGGCGATTTTGTTTTTTTTTTACAAATTTCATTGACACAGTAATTCAGATCAGGGTTTAGCAATCTCTCTGCAAATTAGATCTGTTATTTAATGAAAGGATTTCCATCATTATGTAGTTTGCTCTGCTCTTTTATTTTTTAAAACAAGTCTGTCACGGCTCAAGCAAATTCATCTGTCTCCAGTCCCACTCAAACATAAATAAAATAAGAACAACGTGAAATGAAAAAAGTCGATTATTTATTGAAAACAAACTGAACCATCTGTTTATCATCTGTCTTTTTTTCTGTCTATTTATGTTGCTTTTAAAAAGCAGCATCGCCATGACGGGGAAAAAGTCCTCCTATGGCACTTTCTATGGTTTAACTAGAACATCAGCCGCTATAAACAAGACAGTTCAAGTTCGATCTGGATTTGCTAATCCTTTTTTTTTTTTGACCAAATTTTTTTGGACACTGCATTGTGTTCAGGTAAATATAAGAAAACACATACAGAGAAGGATTTGTGTAAAGTTTCACGGATGCTCCAACGGTGTTCAAAAGTAACTATGTTTTCTTGCAGCACCTAAAGACCATCGAGGCTGTTAGAATAAACCTTAAATTTACCTATAACAGGACACACTTTGATCCTTAAGCCCCACAGAACAATTGAAACCTAATGACAATGGCTGACTTTTATTCCACCAGCATCATAAGGTTGACATTTGGGTTTTGTTTTTGGTGAAATGTCTTGACAAAGGTTGGATTGATTGTCAATAAATTTGGTTCAGACAATATTTTGTCCTTCTTGATAAATTTTAATAACCTTGGGAAACATCTGAGAGTTTATATGGTTTCGGGTCAAAATTTTGATATTGCTTACACTTTGGTTCATGACCCAAAACCAGTCATGACTTCTTAACTGACATTAGCCTCACCTGTACTTTGGGTTTACTGGTTTTAGCGAGTGCTAGCATGCATGATAAAACAAAACATGATAAACTTCAGTATGTTAGCATTGTCTTTGTGTGCCTGCTAGCCTACTTAATGACATCCACTGTTTCTGTGAGGCAAGAATTAAGTCTTTGAATACATACAGTGCTTCCCTTTTCATAGGGTTTTGCACTACAGTCCTATATCGTTATTTTTGAGTTTTAAAGGCAGAGCTTCTCAACTGTAGAAACAGCATGAAACATTTTGTGCGAGACAGACTTAACAGTTCCTTCAGATATATTAAGCCATGAAAACATAACTATTAATGCTGAGCCTCTTGCAAAAAGGGGATGTGCATATAAAATTGAGAACAAGTTTAAACAGTAATTTCCTTTTCTGTCAAACTATAGATATTTAATGCACTTCGTGAATTACAAAAACTTTCATTTAATTATCATCAGCTATTCATCAGTAACTCAGAGTATTAGCAGTAATTGCTACTTCATACTGTGCAGACTGTGTACATCAGAGTTTACTGTAGACAAAAAATGACAAGACAATGTAATATGACTAAAACCTTTCTTTTCACAAAACTGCATGAGAAAAAATGAGGTTCATGCATCAAGTCAGAGGGTTGTTTCATTAAGCTTAAGAGATGTTTGATTATCACACAATTATTTGTAATGTTCCCTCATGATGTCACAAATGTCGTGCAAAAGACCTGTTTTATTCTTTGTCACAAACCACAAACTAGTGAGAGAAAAAGCAGAAAAGAAGAAGGAAGAGAGAGTCAGTTTCTGTAAGACGAAAGCAGAATCACGCACCAGAAATAACTGTTGAGAGTGGAGAGAAGAAGAAGGCAGAAAGAGGTAAAACACAATCAAACATTAACCTAATACTGTGAATATTGTTTTGATTCATTCATTTCTCATTAATGTCTTAAAAATAAATCAGAACAACAGTTGAGCAGTCAAATAGGTAATAGTTATTATTAGAAGTCACAAGTGTTTCTGAGTATGTAACCACACTGTTTGAAGTGTGACGTTTCTTTCTTTTTGTCGTCTTTCTTTTAAGTTTTTTATGTTTTTGAAAAACATAAAAATGTCAACAGTCTCAGTCAGTCAACCAACCAGGATGCTTGCACTCATCTGTGCAACTCTGCTGCTGTCCGTGAAAGGCAGCACTGCTGATACAGGTATAGGAGTCTTTTTTGTTTTTATTTAAATTTAAATTTAATTTATTTAAAAAATATATATAAATTTTAATCCTGTAGTTGTAATAGTTTAGAATGTTTTATAATAATATGTCCCTTTAAAAGATTACTGAAATGACTGAAAAGTCTTAAAATATTTTGTTTCTCTATCTTGAATTAAATAGCACATGAGTTAGATGACTTGTAACACTTCCTGACTTGGAAAGATGGGGATTAAGTATTATTTAAAATAAAGTTAACATTGATGAAATGGTTAAAGATTATGCAGTGCAGTAAAGCTGCTCTGTCAGGAGTAAAACTGTATATGTACTGTCTCTCTTTCTTTGCTAATTCAACACGATGTGCTGTTAAAGTTTCAGTATGCTCTATTGTATTGTTACAATATAAATATCCTCAGTTTTTCTCTCTGTTTGTATTAACAGGGGCATCAGAGCGGGGAGAGACGTCTTGTCTCAATAATTTCTGTATCACACTAAATGAAGGAGAAATAAAAGCAGAGGCTGGACTCTGCACTGTGATACCATGTTCTTTCACTTTTCCTTATTATTTTTCAATATACAGTTTGGTTTGGTTCAAATGTGAACCATCAAAACAAAGATGTACTGATTCAGATATAATATTACACACCAATAACAACAGAAAAGTTCAGCCTGACTCCAGAGGTCGAGTGTCACTGTTGGAGCCTGACTTGTATCAGAACAACTGCAGCATCATCGTCAATGACCTCACTGAGTCGGACTCTGGATCATATCAGCTCAGAGTTAATTCGTGGAGAGATGGATTTACATTTGTCCCAAGAGCAGCTGTCTCTGTCAAAGGTAAGAAAAACTACAACTACTGTTTGCAGTAGAGATGATCATTATTGTTTTTATGAACTGCCACCAACATATCTGTGTATCAGTAGTGTTAATGGAGCTTGAAGTAGCGGTTGGCATTTATCGACCTCTGTAGGCAGCCAGTAGGAACTGCAGCACTTCTTGATATGCTTCCTACTTATAAGCACTTGACCATTTAAGTCCAGATATATTTGATTGTGACATTCAGGTCTACTCACCTTATTCCCGTACATGGACTGCTTTCCTATTAGGTCTGACCCAGAAGCCCACAGTGATGGTTCCTCCTCTGACAGCAGGACAGCAGACCACACTGACCTGCATTGCTCCTGGTCTGTGCTCTGGATCTGAACCTGAAATCACCTGGATGTGGAGAGGAGCAGGAGAAAACAACTCTCACATTATAGGAAACATCACTGATTTCAAGACAGATAGTCTGACTTCTGTCACACAGAGACACAGCTCAACTCTGACCTTTAATGCTTCAGCTGAGCACCACGGCACCAAAGTCACCTGTAAGGTCAGCTTCATAAACAACATCAGCACAGAAGAGACAGTGACTCTGAATGTGACCTGTGAGTAAAACAATCTGTTAATTCTAACCATTTACCTTTTATATAAAATGTTTTTTAACTATGTGCCCATTTTATTGTAATGATATCTGGGCTGTTTTAAATTTTCAACATCAGAAGTTGTCTAGCTGCAATATTTCAAATTAGGGGACACTTAACACACTTTATATGACTCAGTATGTAACTCTTGTCTCCCAGATGTGAAGGAAGTTCAAATCAGTGGGACAACCAGTTTAAAAGAGAGTGAGACTCTAAAATTGACCTGCAGCCTTGAGAGTTTTCCTCCATCTCTTATAAAGTGGAGCAAATATTTTGACACAAACAAGCAAACTGGATTAGAAAATATTCTGCACAATGACACTGGAACCATCCTGCATGAAGAAAGTGGTAGGAGCACTTTTACAGTTTCTAATGTGACTGAAGAAAATTCTGGACGGTACATCTGCAGAGCAAAACATCTGAACAAAACATTGATGGAAAAAGTTGAGGTAAAAGTAATATGTAAGTGAATTTTATTACTGTTTTAATGTTGTTTTGGTTTTTTTTCTCTTTCTCCTTATCAGATAACAGTGATAAACGTGCACTTGTAAAATCCTGTGGTCACAAGGCTGAATTTGCACAAGTGGAGCAGAAATGCTCCCTCACATGCTTTTCTGCTCTTAGATACTGTTTCACTCTTATTGTTTGTTTGTTTGTTTTTTATATGAAAAAATATCAATAGCATTTTCTATTTCTTGAAATGAGAAAGCGTGTGGTCAAAAAAATGTACAGGTTCAAGAAAAGGAGTATTTGATTGACATGTTGATATTGTAGTTTGCCAAAAATCAGATGTTAATGTTCACATTTTAAGCTGACAATGATTATTAATATTGCAATTTATATACCAATTTTGACTTTTGAGGGTCATTACTTTTATTGATCAATTAAATTAAACAAACATTTACTATGTTTCCTCCTGCTATATTTTACCTTAAAATAATTTGTTCAAAATTTGCTCTACAGATATGAAGAAGCCTGTAATCACTGGGAAAACATCTCTTGAGAAGGGACATGCTCTGAATCTGACCTGCAGTGTTAAAAGTTTTCCTCCATCTACAATCACATGGACTAAACTTGGTTCCAACACAAACCTGCATGGTGAATCTGATACTAACATGTCAAACAACAGTGATTCAGCAACACTTTTCATCCAAAATGTGAGAATAGACGATTCTGGAAGGTTCATCTGTACAGCAGAACATCTGGACACAACTATGTCTGTATTTGCTGACATAACTGTGACGTGTAAGTAGACTGTACTAATCTTCTTGAAGATATGTCCACGTTTTACACCATTAGCATTAAAAAGATCTTACAAAGCTCTGAATGTAAGGTCCAGCTGAATGTCCTGACCTGTGTGTGCATCACTGAGGGGTTTCCTTTATCCACCATCAAATGGCAACTGTTAAAAAACCACACTGAGTACTCTGCCATGAACACTTTCTCAGATTACACAGTCAACAGCAGCATCACATTAACTGTGAAGGATCACAGCAATACTGTTGTTGAGTGTGTCAGCACAAATGAAAATGGGGAAGTGACAGAAAACCTCATCATCCAAACAGACACATCAAATGAAAAGGGTACATGTTCTCACTTAAACACTTCTGCTACTGTAGGTTACTGTATTTTTGACTGTATGCGTCAGTCCAAGGCTTCCTTTACACTCTATCAAATGGCTGTTTAGGAAGTGCACTGAGGTCTTTGTTACTACTACTCTGTCAAATGACAGTCGAGAGCGTTATCACTCAAACTGTGAAAGAACACCATCACTCAAACAGCAGAACTGCTGCTGGGTGTGTCAGCATAAAGTCGAGGAAGTTCAAAATGATATCAACATGATAACTTCAAGATGAGAAGAGGGTTAAAAAAAAGCATACAAAACAACCAGCAACAGTCACTGATATAAATAAGAATGTATTGATTACATAAAGTGCGTTCAGTTTTATTTA
>JAPZDV010000025.1:5498327-5515538 GCA_029814665.1 Acanthurus lineatus
CTGTGAAGAGTTTGTCTACAGGAACACAAGCCAGTTAATAGATCAGTAGTTGAAAAGGAGAGATTGAATTTAACTCAATGAGGCAAATAAGATGACACCAGCTCTACTTTAACTTTTTGAGAAATGAGCTTAACTGCTATCAAACCAAATCAAAGTAATAGGACTGAAAACTTTTCTCCACAGTCAATACGACACCACTCCCTCTGGTGGAACATGTCAACAACTTTGCAACCATGAACGCTCTTTTAGGCTCTGTAGGTTGTGATTAAATCCTTTATCAATATCAATAAAGCACTAGTTAGGGTTTGCTAAATCTAAATGTAAACACAGTTCATGTCATGATTTCTTAAACAGCTGTGTTTTTTTTCCATATAAAGGATGAAACTTAAAATATCCACTTCTCAAGCTTGTGTTTGACGTTCAAATTATAAACTTTGGATGTTGTGCAATGAGATTCTTTTTTTGGTTTGCTCTTGTTTCCTGTTACTGCCAGGCTAAACTCAGCCAAACATACTTCTTCACTGGACACTCATTCTCATTCAGCTGCAGGTTTAACAGCAAAAGGCTTATTACTGCAGTGTGTAAATTCAGTGTGTTTAAAGGCCCTCATTTCTTTTATCTGTAAGTTTTTATTTTTTACACATGTAGCACATGAACTTACCTCATTAGAAACTAAAAAGCCTGAAGTGTCCACCGATCCCTTAGTGAGTGAATGGCTGCCTCTCCTTCTCCTACAGCAACACAAAAAGTCTTTGTTTTACATGCAGTCAATTCTTGTTTTCATTCTAGTTCCTCTCCAGACTTGTTTTATCTGCTCTGATTGATATTTCAACAGTTTAGTCTACATATAATGCTAAGAAATAGAAATAAAAGGGGCTGAAATCAGATCTACTGTTTCTCTTTTAGAAACTATAAATCCACCAAACAGGTCTGCAGCCATCTTGACGAACGTTTGACTGACTGGTAAAAAGCAGTGAGCATCTTGATGGCTAATGTCAGAGGAACAACAGATACATTAAGTCACACATGTTTCAGCCTCAAATCCAGACTCGAACGATGAATCTGCTGCTGTTAATTTCTCTTATCAGCTGTTTCTCACCTGTAAAAGACGAGCAGCAGAGGGACACACACCAGCAGCATCCCAACAGCTCCGGCTGCAGAGCCAATCAGAAGAGACTCAGTGTGGAGGCCTGAAAATTCCCCATAAAACCACATCAGTCAGTAAAAAAACCAGACAGAGGCAGCGAAACAAAAGCCAGATGTCATAAAAGCATCTTTTGGATTTTTCTACCTAGCTGAGTCTCACTGGAAGACACGTTGAACACGAAACTGTCGGAGCCCAGTGAGTTGACGCTGAGGCAGACCAGAGAGGGCATCTCATCCCTCAGGTGGTATAAGGTGATGACGCTCCTCAGGCTCGTGTCTCCCAGGGGGACTTCTCTGATCGGGATGTCAGCAGAATGATTGACAGGCTCCCCGGCCAATTCCCAAACCAGGGAGGGAGGCGGGTTCCCCTGGCTGTCGCAGGAACATCGGATCTGGGATATGATCTTGACACAGCGGGAAGAAGGCAGGATCTCTGGAGCGACTGAGACAAAGAGGCAGATCAGCTGTTTGCAAAAGCTTCATCCAACTTCAAACGCAAAGGTTTACAGTTATAAAGGATGATTAAATCTCACATGTGACATCAAAACTGGCAGGTTCGGAGTCTTCAGCTCCGTGGACGTTCAGAGCTTCACAGTAGTACTGATCCTCCGATAGTTTGGTCACGTTGAAGACAAAGTCTCGCTCAGACCCCACCGCCTCCTTCTCTCTTCCAGCCACTCGAAACCAGGTGAAGTTAACGGCTGCGGGGTTGGCGATGCTTGTGCAGGTCAGAGTCACAGAGCTGCCGTCCTGCACCGGACCAGAGGGGTCGGCTGAGACTGAGGTGTTTTTGGGGGGATCTGAAACAGAAAGTGTTCCTTCCTGTGAGTCCCGCAACTTAGATTACTGCTTATCTGCTGGGAGTGCAGAAACAAGTTTAATTTTGTAAATTCAGTTTGATTTTTAATAGCTCAAGTTGGTGTCGCAGAGTTTGATACATTTCAAAATAAGAGTGATGGGTGAGATTATGACTCATGTTTTTATCCTGAGATTATGACTCTTTGTATTTTTCTTAAATGGCTAACTTTTGGGAGAACTATTGAGTTTTCTTGATCCATTTACAGAAGGACAGGGTTAGATGAGGTCACATCTTTAGCAACAACTACAGAACTACGCTACACTTTCATCTGAAAGAAAAAATAAGGCTAACATCAAATTTTCTTTATTGTTGTTTTAAGGTCACAAATAAATTTTTTTAAAAGTTCCAGGGGAAAAAAAGAGAAAATTTCACAACATTTCAACACCTTAAACTTTTTCTGCTGATGAAGATCAAAAACAAAAGCTGCAGAAAAGCTATAAAAGAACCTTGTAGTACAACTTTCTTTTCAACTGCTGCCTTCAAAGTCATGACTAAATTTTAAAACTCTAATTTGAATTATTTGAGTCAGCGTGTTAAGAATTATGAGATGGCATCTTAACAAGGACAGAAACTAAACAAAACATCTACATATAAATTAACACACTGGCACACATGTGGACGACAACAGCTCAGTCATGACCGGCTGTTGACATAGAAAGGATTTTGAGGTTGTCACGCTATGCGACAATGCGTTACTGTCCACGGTTCAGAGGCCGCAGTGTTGCTCTGTGACCGAGACTTGGCGGCAGATCGTGTTTGGGTGACCACAGCTGAACATACAGTACAGCCATATTCAGCATTTAAACACACTGGAAACATACAGTTGAGTTGTTTATTAGTTTAAATCAATGTCTTTACTGTGTAAAATGAACTTACATTGGATGTCCAGCTGAATCTTTGCTGATGTTTCCTCCCCCAGCTCGTTTTTTGCTGCACAGTGGTAGTCACCGCTGTGGCTCGGGTCAACGTCGTTTATAACTAACACCGATCCAGACTCCTTATCCTCTTCATCGTCTTTGTACCAGGTGTAGTTGGTCACAGGTGGGTTGGCTCTGCTCTGACAGATCAAACTAACGCTGCTGCCCTCCAGGATTGGACCTTCAGGGTCGACAACTACTGCGGTGTCCTTTGGAGCGACTGGAAAATACAAACAAGTATGAGTTCAGTCCGTATTTGCTGGCAAACATCTGTGTTTCTGTCGCAGTCTGACTTACAGTGAACGTCGATCTGAGTGACGGAGGAGTTCTGGGCTCCATATTTGTTACTGACTTGGCAGTAAAATTGGCTGTCGACTTCTGTCACCGTAGTTGAAAGCCTCTTCTTAGAGCCCACCGCTGTCACCTGATCCCCTTCCACTTTGTACCAGCTGTAGCCGTCCACAGCTGGATTTGCGTTGGTGTGGCAGGTCAACGTCACTGAGCTGCCCTCTTTTACGGGACCTGAGTAACTGACTGATGTGTTATTTGGAGGATCTGGAAGACAATTTTAAAACAAAAATGTCCAAAAAACTTAAATATATATGTATTTTTCAATTTGCATTAAGTCGATGTAAGTCAGTATTCACTCTGTTTAGCTCTGGCTTGTCTCCAGATACACTTGGGGGAAATATCTGGCTTTTAAGCTGCTAACTGCTCCACTATGATTATTATGTGTCCGCATGTTTTTAACTTTAGTGGGTTTATCAAAACTCTCTCAAAACAGCTGAAAACATCACTGATGAAAGAGGTGAAAGCAATCTGAAACATTGAAGTACACAGCTGTAAATGCTAGGATGTTATTAACAATGGACTTTGGCTTTTCTAACTTTATAATAAGTCAGTCTGCAGTTAGAAAAGTTGACAAATAAGTGGAGCAAAACACTTTGCAGAGATTTCCCAAAGGAACAGTGGTTAAACTCTTCATTGCAAGAGTCTTCTAGTTATGCAAAAGGAGGCTGAACAACCATTCAAACAGATATTATCATGCCATCTTATGTATTAAGATGGCATGTTATGGTGTCATCCAACGCAATAACAAGACATACAAATGCCAGAAACAAACTCACAGAGAACACGGAGCGTCAGACTCTTTTCATACTGAAGATCATTGTTGCCCGTTTGTCGGCTGTAGAGAACGGTGCACGAGAACTTCTGTCCGTTGTGGAGGTAAGAGGCAGTGAAGTTCATGACAGAGGTCACAAATTTGGTGTCCATGCTCTCCTCGGTGTCACCTGCGCTGGGGGTCCACGTCAGAACTGGAGGAAGGATCGGACAGGCAGCTACAGCTGAGCAGTTTAACCTCACTGGAGTCCCTTCCTCCACCTCCAGCTTGGACGGAGTTATGGTAGGTTTTGGAGGTGAATCTAAGGAGTAAAAACATGAAGAAAGAGGCAGGAGGGATACCAGAAGATGCAGGTTCATACGTAAAAGACGGGATATAACACAAACCTTGGGAGGTGATAACGACACTTGTTCGAAAGTTGAACTTCAGATCGTTCTCGCACTGCAGTCTGAAGTAATAGTTGTCATAATGGTTGGACGGCAGGTTGTTGAAGATGGTGGTGCAGTCCTTCTCACGCAGGTTCCCCGTCAGGTTTCCCTGCAGGATGTTTAAGCTTGCAGTCGCTCCGGTGAGGCTGGAATCAAACACCTGCGTTCGACTCCAGCTGCCTCGCTTCCAAATGGCTTTACACGAATCATCCAGGTGCTGATCCCATTCTGAGGGCAGGCTGAAGGTGCAGGGGATCACCACACAGGATCCACTCAGTCCCTCTACTGTCTGAGGCATGAAGGCGGCCCAGTGTTGGCATAAGCTACCTGAGGTCAAACAACGGCAGCCAAACAAGAATCAGCCAAGGTTATCACAAAAACAAGGAGTAAACAACAGTATTTAATTAAAAAACCACACTGAAAAAAAGAAGATACCCACAGAAAAGTAAAAGTTAGATAGCTTTTGTCATAAATTATAAACATCTGAAGGACATTGAAAAGGCATTAAAGAGGCATTAAAAATGTGGAAAAGCCTACCTTGAAGTAGACAGCATATGAGGAAAACCTTTACAGCACCTGTCATGCTTTTCTGTCAGGTTGATGATCCTACAGAGAGGTACTGGACACACACACACACACACACACACACACTAATATTATCCATTAATTTTTCCTGGTTAATGCTCATAAACAGACATGACATAGAGAATCCTGTCTGAGGGTAAAAATATGCACAATTGATTTCATTTGTCTTGTTTTCAGCTTGTATCAGTGCATACCAAGCAGTACTGGCTTAAATATGTTTAAAATATCAATAATACAGTGGAATACTACTATTTTTTTTAAAAAACAGAGCATTTAGAGTTGTTTAAAGAAAAATCTTTGGATGTAAAATTTAATAAACTGTCTAAGTTTTTATTTTACAAAATTGCTCTTTAACAGTACTGAATTAACTTATAGAATAGAAAGAATAGATAACTTTGTGATTTTGCTTTTCTCGACTGATTGGAAAAAATATACCGACATACAAATATGAAATATTGATTTAAAAACTGCAGTTAGTAAAATGTTCTATGATAATTCTATAAGATAAAAACATTTTAATAAAATTTACCACATTTCACAGAACTGTGTTATGTAAAGTTACAATCAGCAGCAACATTAAAACGACGCAGCAGAAAACTAACATGAATGTAATTCATCAAATTTTACAGCATTAAACATTTTACAGCATAGACTTTTTGAGTTTTCTGGTATGAAGTCTTACCTTACAGTCAACAATGATGTTCAGCATGCAGCGTCTTTATTTTCTGGAACAAAAAGAGCATTTTTAAGAATTAAATACACAACTTCTGACTTCATTTCAAAGTCATAACACACACTTATGATAAAATGTTTTCTAAAAATTAATAAAGGAGTAAATGAAGGTTTTACCAGCATTGAAGGGTCAGTGGTGATAATCCAACTACTGAGTCATCTCAGACTGCTGGTGTGTCTGAACGTCTCACTCAGCTCCTGACAGATGTGTCTGGGAGGTGGCGCTCAGTACAACAACAGGGTTTTGATTCTCTATGCCACATTAACACAAATCCCTTCAGTCTATGACCAGAATTTTATAATAAGACATAAATGTGATATAATAAGCTTAACATTTTATGAGAAAAATCTCTAAAGCTCTTCAGTTTTTTTACAATTTTAAATGCAACATCAATACAAAGTAAAAACAAACAAAATGTGACTATTTGCACATAAAATTTTTCTCTGTTTTTGTGTTTTTTTGTTCTCCCTACATGTTTTTAAGAGGCGAGCCTATAAATATGATTTGTGACATCACAAATAAATTGGAAGTCAATCTGAATCCACTTTATATAAGTATGATGTAAAAACCTGAAGCCGTCAGTGCACAAACACTAAGAACTGACTTTAAAGTGAAAGAGACTTGAGAAAAGATTTAGAAATAAACAAAAAAAATTTTTTGAATAAACATTTAATAGTGCATCAATAACAGTTTATACCTTTGTTTATTTACATATCAAAACCCATATAAATTTCCAGATAATAACTTAATTTATGAAAATACAAGATATAGACATATTAATGGAAACACTTGACAATATAATGTAATCCAAAAAAAAAAACAGCATGTGATGAAGAACTCTTTTATTGCTGAGCTGCAACGCTGCATCGTATTTCATCACACAAGTGTTGCTATTATTATGTCCACTTCCTGTTGAAGTTGAGTTGTAGTGTCCTGTTGTGTAGTGTTCATCAGTCCTGTAATGCTGGACTCTGCCCAGCAGGGGGAGGCGTGGCTCAAAGAGTGAAACCTCCCAGTAACAGGCGCCCTGTGTTCATTGCTGGTGTGTAAAGCTGCTGGTGTTTTGCAGCTCGTTCAGTGTCGCCGCTGAAGCATCACAGCATCAGTAACAGTTTCCTCCGCTGTGTTCGAGCACATCTGTTTGTCACATCTGTCCACTGCACCTCCGCGCCTCATGCGCTTAAATCCACAGATTCCTGAGTCCAGGTATAAGAACCAGCCCCTGAGGTGGATCTCAAGTCAAACCAGCCCCCCTCAAACAGGGGGAAATAACTAAATGCATCGTCCGTTCAGTAGCTTCACTTAAGGATTTTACAGTCTACAAATGGCAGTCAGTAACGGCTGTGCTCGTCCGTCGCAGTGACGATGACGTCCATCCAGATCCGCATGGATACGGCGTTGGAAGCCACCAGAAAGAAGAGGCGGTCGTACGTCTTCACGCAGAACGTCAGAGTGGGTCGAGGAGACTGAAGGGAAGGCAGAGACAGCGATAATGTGATCAGTCATGACAACAGGCCTGAAGGGTTTTCCATAAAACAAAATGATTTGTTCTTTATGTGACCCGTCTAATTTAAATTATTAGTTTTCTTTCAGCAAAACAAAAAAAGAAAAACTTTATAAATACCTTTATATTTTCATCACTGAAGTTTCTTTGAATCTTTTTTTCTACTATAACACTTCTTTTTTCTGCTCTTCTAAGAGGCAGAAAAACAGGCTGCAAATATTTTTTACTAGAAAAAATTCTTCATTGTTGTTTTTCAAAATGCAACATCAAAAATACTAAATTAAATAAGTTCAGATTGCACTTGAGGAAACTTACATTTGATTGCTTGATACAAATTAGACAAATGCTTAAATGAACAATATGAAATTTTGTGCAAAAGCTATTTCTGCTGGTGAAATAGACACTTTTGCTAAAGTGAAAGTAAAATTCATCAGTTGAAACACCGGTATTATCACTAAAATGCATTAAAATGAACTAACTTTCCTTTAAAAAAACTACTTTTGCTGCAGGAAAACAGCAGTTGTATCTGATGAATGTTGGATTACTTGATTGTAAGCGTGACTACATCCATTTTTAAGCAGCATTTACTCTGGTAGTGAGTCCTGGTGAAGGTAGTTTTAGCTAATTGTAAGTTAAACATAGTCAGGTAGTTGAGTGCAGTGGTTGCCTGCCTCGGGCTCAGGAACCACAGCTGTCCTGAGGACAAATTCTTTTGTTGTTTTATTTGAGTGGCTATATAAACTCTTAATGCTGAGTGATAAAAATGGCAGGGTTTCCCTGAGATAATTGTAATGTAATCCTAAACCTATAGTGTCATGTGACACTTTAAGACCTGAGACTTGCCTGCAGCGCATAAAGATTTACCGAGCAGTTCAAGTGTTACCCGACGCCTGCCTCTGATTTCTAACACCGTGATTGCAGAGATCATCTGTGTCTTTAATCCCATGAAAATCTGCCATGTATGTAATTTGCAAAATGATCCATTTGGAAAAGAGGACAGCTTAAAACGCTGAAAAAGAAAAACTACAACAACAACAACTTTAGGCCATGTGAACGCACCACAATAAACACTGACAGAGGCTGTGAGTTTCAGATCACATGAGATCCAGATTATTAAAGTTCAGTTGGTGCTCTAACTTTTTAGATTAAAGTAGAGACCTTTGAGATGTTCTCTGATCATTAACAATGTTTTTAACAATTTGTGGTTTAATTATTGTCATCCATGTTAGTCCTGAACACATTACAGAGTTGTTTTTACAATCAACCAGCCTGTGCATCATACATGAAAGACTCCAGACTAAAGATCCTTTTAACCACAAAAAGTATAATTAATCTGCTTTCATCAAACTGCTCCCCTTCAGATTCATAGTCTACAGATTTGGCACGAACTCTCAGCCAGATGAAACCCTCGAAAGACCATGATGGATGTCAGCTGCCCTGCTGTGTGAGTACTCACAGAAGTGGCTGTTCGGAGATGGTCGTAATAAACTTCTTCTATGGCCTGGAAGTAGATGACCCCCTTCAGCTTCCTCTCATCACAGTCTGCAGCAAAGGAAGAAGCAATTATAAGAATATGTGGTGACAGCACGCTCGTTTGTGTTTGTTACATGCATTCAAAGCATAAAAGTTCACACTAATCTGCAGCTTTATTTTGAATTTAAAAGTGATGTAGGATTATTTTCAGTCTTTTGTTTAACAGGAAATCACAACAGAATGCACAAGTTTAACAAGCAGAGGATGAGATCTGGAAAACCATGTTACTGGTGCAGTATTATTTTACAACATGACTTCCTTTCAGCGAGCTCGTGTGACACACAGAAGGCTTTTCAACATGCAAATACACAGCCAGCCACGTGAACGCACCACTTTTCCAGCCAGTCTAACCTGTATAGTAAGCTAGTCGTCTGTGGTCCATGTCAAACAGGAACCATCTCTTCTTCCAGGTCTTGACCCTCCCCCCTCTCTTGGTCAGGAAGCCTGCGCAGCGTCGAGGCGTCAGTCGAAGGTCTGTGCAGCTGGCAACCCCGTGACCCAGAGACTCCAAGTGAGCCCGGAGGTCAAAGTTTGGAGAGAGAAAGAGAGGCAGGCTGCGCTGCTGGAGAGACAAATGGAGTTTTAGATGTGGTTTAAAAAAAAAAAAAGCATTTTCCATGGAAACTGAGGAAACACTGGAAAACATTCAGGGCCATTTTATTGTGGTTAAGCATATTTTTCAGAGTCTGAGACACTTTATGTGATCAGATAAAAATATCATTTTGTGGGATCACGACAGGTTCAAACATAAGGACATATTGTATTAATAAAGGGCGTTTCAATCCATTTTACACATCAAAGTGTATCTGTTAGTCGAGGGAGATCTCAGCCTATGAAAACAGCTGCACGTCGTCTTCAGAGGCTTTAAAGACGCTTCATTTAATCTCAGACGATTATTTTATAAGTGTCATCACTCAGACTGGGGACTAAACTTATAAGACACTAATAAAAAGCTGCGTTACTAAATGGGAGAATGTATTTTGAAACATGGGTGTTTACCAGACAGCAAGAGTCTAACATTAGAGACTTTACTGTAGTTGCATTATGGGAAATGTAGGATACAATGTTTTTGGATCTCAACAAATGTTAAGGGAGTTAATGTCATGAAACTCAGCCTCTGCTGCATCTATTAAGAATATTATTTTTTAATAATGTAGTCTACATTAAATCAGTGTCAATATAACTATATTTTGTGCTGCAGGTATTTTACACATCAAAGTCCGTTTACGGGTCTTTAGGGGGGAAACTAGCGATCCCTGAAAGAGGCTGTATACAGCAGGAGCTCTGACAGACTTCTGTAGCCAAACCTCCTACAAAACTGTCAGTGTACAATTGCATTTTGGGTAATGTATGCATCAGATTTTGTCAACAGGGAAAACATGCATAACGACACATCAGACTCTGTTTCTGCTAAATAAGGTTGGATTTTGTAATCTTTATCAGAGATAGAGGTGACTGAGAAAGTATGTGTTGAGGGTCTTCGATGCTGGTTTGTGTTGGTCATTTTTATACATACTGGGGAGTTTGGAGGTGAACTGGCTCTTGGTTCAGGTTCTGGCTCCGGTGGTTCTGTTCTGGGAGAGTTCAGCTCTTTTTGCCTTCTCTCCTCCAACAACAACTGCCGTCGCTCCTCCTGAGTGCAAACAAATATTGAGAAGTGTTAGTCATCCTTAGAAATATGCGATAACACCTTTCACGGTAATGAATTTGTAAAAAAAAAAAAAAAAAAGTTTTATTTACAGAGGCTTCCTTGATGCATGCAGCCAAATTAAGAAACCTTAGCGATCCCATGAAAGTTCTCTTTTCTTGTCTCAAACTCTAAACAAACTACAGCACATTTTTAAACCTTGGCAGTCACCAATACTGCAAACATACATTACAAACATCTAAACATCTGCAGGCTGTTTTCCCGGACCAGCATGTGTGAGCTGTGTGGCCGTCTGTGATCAGACAGCCGTGTCTAATGCGGTTTGTCCTGGATGATTAGAGGTGCCGGTGAGTGTTTCCCATGGCAGGTGACTCACTCTCTCTCTGAGCAGCTTCTCTCTTTCTGCCTTGGCTTCCCTCAGTTTCTTCTCGATCTCCACGAGGTCCATCAAAGACGGGCTGGTAAGAGGAAGAGCAAAATATTCTTATTTTATATATTAATCAGAATAACTGCAGAGCCTAAGATTTAAAGACTCCCTCCAACATGTCACATTTCATGCATTAACTGTGTTTTCAGTGATTTTGTAGTTGTGACCATCATTGCTAACTATAATAATATCTCTTCACTTATCAAGATAAGATCTGGGAATGTGCCAACGCTGCTGAAAGGACATCTGATGAGGCAAGAAGCATGACAAGTCACACGATACTACAGGTTTTTTTACTCGACTTCCCAGTTCTTCAAATTACATGGAAAGGAAACTGAAAGCAAACGTTATCTGACTTTGACCAGCAGTTCTTGTGTTATTACTGATGTTTCCAGATGATGTTTTTCATCACATTTAATTCAGTCTCCATTTTAAGTCCTTCAGATAATCTGGTTAAAATGTTGACTTGTTTTCTAGCTGTCTGATCGTATGACTGCTCATGTTTGCTGCACTGTTAGACTTTGAGTAACTTTTGCAGAACTTAAGAATCACTTTATCCAAGTATAATATTATTATGACAAAAAAAATGAAATAAAATCTGAGATTTAATAAACTTAAATGATCTTTTCACCAACTGCACCTGGAAAAGGTCCAAACTTTTAATGCATAACTGCCTCTACGGTTGCATGTAAAACACTTGAAGACACTTCAGCTTCTGAAGGCACATTAAAAAGCCACTTTTCACTTTGCATCCATCAAATAAGCAAAGAATTAACTGACCTGGCAGCACGAGAGCTCGTTGCACTGTTGCACGGGCTGAGGAGCGCCCCGCCGTTGCTGGTCCCAGGTCTGAGCCCGCTGCTGTGCCCGTTGCTGAGCCTGTGAGAGAGGACGGGGGACGTGAACGCCTCAGGGGTCTGGCCGTCTGGAAGCATCCTCACCAACCCTGAGATAGAGGGAGGAGATGAGGAAAGACACACAAGAGCAACAAGCATCAATCAGTGTGAATAGTTTTTATGAGATGAATATATGCATCACATGATAAACTACATGGGATGAAGGACTCTCAGTTACAACAGACTAAACGAAACGTGAGGAGGTGGAAAAACACCTGGCAAGACTTGACACGACCTCGTAGATCAGACTACTCGGATATTTGGTGGCAGGTGTGTGTGTGTGAAAAGAGGTTACTAATGAGGGTTTGGGCTTAAGCATAAATGAGCGTCTCTGGCCCAACTGGTCTGTTCAGGTAAATCTCGCTCTACCTACGCAAAAAACAACCTGCCATCTCTTCTGACACACCTCTGATTTGACTAAAAAAGGGAGGGAACTGAGCAAACAGCCAGACAAAATGACGAAACGAGTGCAATGAGAGAGTGTTCATTGTTCTATATTGTGCTGCTCTGAGCTTGAGCAATCAAAAGCACAATAGAAAATAGAAAAAGGAGGGCTCTGGTGATGGCTCACCCTGTGCTGACAGCGGCCTGTCGTTGAGTTTGTTGTTGTTGTTGCGATGGGAGCTCCGTCTTCTCGGCAAGCTGGTAGATTCTTTGCATGGTTCCTATAAAAATAAAAATAAAAAAAAGTTGTTAGCATGAGCTGCGTGACAAACATTTTAATTTAGTCTTTCCAGCTAGAGTGGAAACAAATAGGTGGTGGAACAAAAGTCTACTGTTGATCAAGTGACAGCTTCAGCAAAAAAATAAGCTTTTTTTTTAGTCTTCTATTATATTTAACTGAGGGTTTGTTAGTTTTTGAGTGTTGCTGGATGAATCAACGCAATTCAAGAGATCACTTTAGACTCTCAGACACTGTGATGGGCATTAAAAAAATATTTTTAATGGCACACACCTTCTTGATTGGTCCACAGGCTTTTGTACAATCAAACTGTCAAGATTAGTCAGACAATCGCTGGCGTTACGTCCATTAGGAGAAAAGTGCTTGCTAATCAGAGCCAGTCCAGTCTGTGCATGCATTCCAGGCTATTACTTGTGTCGAGTAACCAATCAGACAGCGATGATGTGTGCGAGACGTTGAGTAAGACTACAGAAGCCGTTTTTCTCACATGAAAACTAGAAAAAGTCTAGAATAAGGTCTAGATTTTGTTCCAGTGTTGCTTTTTTCACACGTGTAGCCTAAAACAGGTGACTTCTCTATTAACACACAGGCTCAGACTTATACTGACTTCATTAAAGTCCAGTCGAACAGATTTGGACCTTTGCATTCACACATACAGCTGATATCTGGATGAATTTAGGGTTTGCAGTGTGAATGTAAGAGAGCAGGAGCTGCATCAGAGCTAAAGTAGCACAGTTTGTTGTTGTTGTCAAAATGGCATTTACAGAATAAAGGATCAATAGCTTAAATGAGAAAATAAAAGGCAGATTAACTGATTTATTTGGACGCTGAAGCTATTTTGTAGTGTCAGCTCTGTTGTAAACTCCTGCTGCATACCTCAGGTGGCTTGTATACGGTCAAAGGAGAGAGTGACATCATGCAGGGGGCAGAGCCGGTGATGTTCGACCAATCGGTGAGCAGCTTCTTCTCTTTGAGAACCTGTAACGGCAGATAAAGTTTCTTGTGAAATTCAGTAGTGAAACCACATTGAAACCCGGCTGCAAGACACAAACACCAGCAGTTTAAATGAAGTGGAAGATGAAAAACAAGACGACAGCTGATGAAAGCAGCATTCGACATACCACATCAGGCTGAGAATGAAAACTCCACTCCAAGAGGGATCATAATGAGTTAAAAAATTATCATTCCCCTACTATCTTTTCCTCCAATCCTCCCTCCCTCCCTGCCTGACTCACAGACACATGAGCAATTCAGTCACCACATGCTGTCCATTGTTTAACCCTTATCTGTCTGTTTCACTGCTCTGTACTGGTGCATGTCAACAAGGAAAGTGTGGACACTGAAGAATTAAAAGGCTTTATTTCATCAATTACTGATCCATTTTGTTTGTAGAGAAAAAATAAGCTTCAATTGCTTCTTAAAGTCCATATTGCTAAAATAACATGACTCTTCACAAACCACACGCTATAAACGTCAGCTCTTCTCAGACACAACAATCTCTCACCGTTAAAGTTCACACACATGTCAGGAGTAAAAACCACATCCTCCATGCAGTCATGCTGTAATAACACACACTCGCTCGTGTTGTCTCGCACTGTCATGTTCCTCTCTCCTCCTCTATGCCGCCACTCCCTTCAGCCCTCCCTCCCCCCCCTCCTCCCTCCAGCTGTTCCTGTTCGCTCACTCCGAAAAGCAGATGAACTGAATAGTAAAGCTGTTTTCTGACAAACATGATTTAAACACCCCCTCAGCCGTGCAGATCGATTTAAGTCCTCTCTTTTTTTAAAAAAAAACGTATTTTTAGCTTACCGCCTGCTGCGAGGATGTGAAACTTCTTCTCCCAGCCTGCCGTCTCTGCCGCTGTCACACATCCACACACATGTGCACGCACATTCACAAATGATCCCTCCCTTGCTTTGCTTACTCCTCCCTCTATTATTTCCTCCCCTCCCTCCAGCTTAAGTTAAGCTCTCTCTCTCTCTCTCTCTCTCTCTCACTTCTCTGTCTGATGATGTCTCTTCTCTTTAAATTCAGCTGCTGTAAATCTGATCAAAGACAATCCACCACTGGATGTGTGATACTTTGAAACAACCAGTATTTAAATAATCAGTGATAACACGACTCAGACTGGGCTGTTTCTTCAAGTGTTAACCAGCTAATAGTCTCTGGATGTTTTGATCAAATTAAACTGAAGCCCACTGATGAAGGGAAAGTTGATAAAGTGATGAAAGCTCTCTGAGTCTGAGTCTGAAGTCAGTGTCATGGCTCTTTGACTCAAAACAAGGTCAATGATTTGGTGATCATCTTTACTGTGAACATCACTTTAACCACTTTGAAACCAAAAACATCATCATCATGTTTGAATCTGATCTGATGAAGCCAAAGTGTCAAATTAGCAAATTATTGTCAAATTATGAGGCAAAAATTAGCCTTTTCCTACTAGCAAAAAAGCTCCTGTTTCAGATTGTGTTAAACATAATTTTTGCAATGATTTTTTTTTAACTTTAACAACAATTTGACCTCATCTCGTGCTGGATTTTGCTGATTGGTTGTTAGTTTAAGGCACAGCATGAAGACAAAGTACAGGAACATACCCATCCGCCCATTCACTTCTTCTATTTATACTGAGGTGATTTACAGTGGCTCCTCAGGACATTTCATGGAGGAACATTTTTTTTGTTGTGTTCCCCCTCTGATGTCCCCGTGATGTTTTGCCTGGACTCTGTGATTTACGATACCTTGTTAGCTGCAGTTTCCCAACAAGCTCCTCTTTGAGCTCCCAGTCAAAGCTAATGGCTGTATAACTAACTGAGCTAATCAGCTATCAGCGGCCACAGCGACCATGAATCACTGTAGGTTAATATGAACTTGGTTTCACAAAATCAGTGCCTTAACTCCTCGTCTCGTGTTTTCAAACAGCAATCAGTTGTCGCCAGATTGCTGTTTTCCGAGCTAAACCACTATATCTGTTAAAGCACTGTGTTGGGTGCCTGCACCTTGTTAGGCTCCCAGAAGTGGGCCAATCACGACAAAAACAGCTTGTTTCAGATAAAAGATTTACCGAAGGGTTTGCATAGAGAACCAGTATAAAACAAATGAAGTGTAAATTCAGCAAAGAGTAGCCCCAGTGTAGGCTAGTGTAGTGAAGCCTCCGAATTAAAAAACAGAGCTGGAAATGAGTATAACAGATCCTCTATAAGTGGCAGCACTGGTGGAAGTGTTACTAGTGATAGTCCACACTATCAGAAATCTTTCTTACCGCTTGATTGGTGTGAATGAGCTTTTGCTTCTCCTTTCTTAAGGCGTTCAGCTGCTTCTCCTTCTCCTTCTCCATCTCCTTCAGTTGTCTCTCCAACTGCTGAACTCGCTCCTGAAAATTCAACACAAAGTTCCCATCAGAGCTGAGCACCATGCTGTTTCTTCTCAGAATAAATCTCATGTATCTGATTCATCTTGTCAGCTCATAATAGGGGGTTTTTTTATAAGTTGTGATGTAATATTCGATAAATATCTCAGATGTGACGGCATGTGTGTCGTGTGAGCAAAATGCAGAGCCCTAAGCTCAGCTGATCTCCACAGCTGAGAAACAATGCAAATCAGACATCCATTTGCAAGTTGAGGGGAGGCATGAAAAGGGAAACGACACGTGATGGGCTGAGAACTCGAATAAATGATGGACTGATATTAAATTTTCAGCTTGGAACAGCAAGTTTGACACAGCGAGAGACAGAAAGAGGGTATGGAGACGAACTGTCATCTGCAGCTGAGTCAACTATCGACGCTCTCAAACAATCCCTCTCTTCATCCGTCACTCTGAACTCCTCCTCCAACATACTCCAGCTAATTTAGGAACAATTCGATATTATTCTCCGTCTATCTATTGTTAACAGTCACACGTCTTGTGGAAAAATCTCCCTTTTTAGGAACTTCTTGTGTCAGAATGAAGTCAAATGTTAATTTCTTTTTCACAGAAAATCTTGGAAACAATGAAAGATTTAGAAATAATCACAATCTCAAGAAATTTTCTCATCTTTAGACTTATAACAGGAGGAAATGACTGTTGAACTTAGGCAGAAAAAAGTCTGCCAATAAATCTTTTAGTGATACTCATTACCAATCCTTTTTAGCCATGCGAGTAGCAACACGTGGCTTTATAGATGGCAAAGGCTGTTTATTAGTTTGTTGGTCTGTAATTTTATTCTAGTGTCACAATGAGGTGAAATTTGTGGCTTTCAGCAAAATATCTTGACAACTATTGGATGGATATCATCAAATTTAGTGTGTGTGTTTTTGTGTGTGTGTGTGTGGTCGTTTGAATAACAAAAAATGTGGATGAAATAATCTGTTTTGTTAAATCAACTACAATTTGGTCTATCAAGAACATTAAAAAACACCACAAAAGACTGTTAACTTTATAATTTTACCTAGCATAAATAAACTGTAAAAAACATGTAAATAAAAATGCACTTTTCTGAAAATGACTCTGCAGCAAAAAGTCTTTGAATAGTTGGATTTATATCGAAGGAGACATGTTTTACTTTACGAGCAGCTGCTGGTCGTCTGAAAGACTACGACTTGTGACGGCGGACGTTTGTATGACGGTTAAAGTCTCGGTTTCAGAAACGTAACCGTCCTAATGTTAAGGATAATACATCATTATATAAATGAGAACATACTGGGGTGCAACTGTCTCAACATGTGGTGGTTCAGTTATAAACGTAGGATTCATC
>JAPZDV010000025.1:5533861-5554871 GCA_029814665.1 Acanthurus lineatus
TGAGGCAGAGGTAGTCCAATGACGTTGTTTGTCTCAAGTGCTGACAGATACAGCTGGTTGATGGTGTCTATGTCTGTGTACTAACAGTATTAACTTGCATGTCACAAAGCAACACCCACTTACAAATAACCTTCTCTGTCGCCTACACTTTGCTCTGACCTACACTTTGTTTCATCCCTAAAAAAAAGTATTCTTTATAACAAAGGTGTTGTGCAGCTTTGGATGACTTTCTTGTAATTACCCAATAACAAATGCAGCTGAAAGTAACTGGATTATATTTAATATAAAAGACTGATGTACTGTGTATTAGGATAATATTGGCCTTTTATTAGCACCAATCGACCCCTCTGTCTTCATACCGATACCTTGACTCCAGGTTTCTACAGATGCAAAAGCTACAAGTCTGAAAATGTTGCTCTCTTTTCTCAAATATAAGATCTGGAAAACTCATTGAAATTAATACCTGATGTGCTCTATAAGGTCAGTTTCAATTAAATAACACTAGTCCATTGCTAGGATGGTGGATCTTCCCTAAACACTCTTACTACAAAAAAAAAAACTCCAAAATACACGATTAAACAATTTAACAAATGCTCTTATGAAATAACCAAATCTTGAGTTTCTGCTTTTTAATTTGCATGGTGGGTAACAATTATGGAGCATTTTGGTTTCCTGCAAAGGTTTAACCATAAAACAGGTAATCCAACAATTCAATATTGCACTTTCATAAGTGTATGTACGTCTATGAAGTCTTGCATTGCCGGCCCTATCTCTACACTGCTGCTGCAGAAAGGTCTGGCTGCATACATCATCACTCTGCTATAGGGGCAAAAAACAAACAGAAACACTCAGGTTTGTTTGTATTTTTTTAACCACAGCTGCCTTGGATAGTGCTAAGCCCAGGAAACAGAGACAGGGATTGTGGCCTTTGATTCTTTCTTTGGTCCAAGATCCTAAAATGTTGGAATTTCCATTGAAACTGAGCTTAGCAAAAGCATTTTGATACACCCTGTAAGCTCCTATTTAGCTCAGCACCATTACACAGCGTACTGTCACATGTGCAAGTTTCTCTGGTCAAGGCATGTGGCTGAGTCAGAGGCCGACACTCCCAAACAAACCTGTCTGGTGAGCTTTTAAACGCAGGGGGGTAGAGGAGCACGTACAGAACATCTGGGAATCCGGGCAGACTTCACTGTACTTGGCATGAATGTTTACCTCATACCTCACTGAGGTAATGACACACATTTTAATAGACACTCTGGTCTATTAGAGAACCAGAGGAACAGATGAGAGTTGAGAGCACAAACACACGGCAATGACGCGTCAATGGAAACTTGTCCCTCAGAGATTCTGAATGCAAATAGCATAGTTTTATCTTCCTGCCATGCAAAAAGACTGTGGCTGGCAGCAGTGTAAAGTAGTGTGTGTCTGAATGAGAGAGAGAGTGTGTGTGTGTGTGTGAGTGTGTGAGTGTGTGAGGCCTCAGCTAAAGGAGACCGGAATCACTGCAAAGGCCATGTGGAAGAACTCAATTGTCCCTGTTAAGCATTCATGAATACTAAACCAAACCTTGAATGGAACATTCCTATCTGGGCTTTCCTTCTCGTTCATTTCCTCCCCAATTCATAAAAACACAGATGAATAAAAGAGTAAAAATATTCACATTTTGATTTAATTAAAATACAAAAAATAGCGACAGCAGTTTCCTCTTATGTACAGACCCTTTGCACTCATTTTTTAACTAAATACAATTGATTGCAAGTATTATTTTAAGCATGAATACAGTTGTGTTAGTGGTGTCAGTGGCTGCAAATGACAACAGTTATTCAAAAAAAACATCTTCACATTTATTGTAAATAATTAATTGTGCTTGATTAATCCTGCTTAGTGTTGATTGAAATGTAAATCTTAATCCCTTTGCTGTGATGTGCCGTGGTTGATTTGATCACAATCATTCCTTTTTGCAGGACATTCAGACTTGGTGCACTCCACAAACCAGATTAGCAGGCACTGCAATATCTGTAAAGGAGCAAGAAAAAAACACAATATGAAAGACATAAAAGTATCTTTATAAGCAAGATATTTCAGTTATCCAAGATATGTGCACTAAGGTGTCAGAGCCAAGAAAAATAATCAGACTTTTGTTTTCTAGAAGAGCATGAGTGAACACAAGACAACAGAAAGAAACTATATTTGATACCTATTTTCTTAGGCTTGGGGAGATTCAGGTTGTCCATGATCTTCACAAACTCATCCACGGACTTAGTTAAGCGCGGGTTAAACTTGCGCTCCTCACCAACTGTGGACGCTGTCTGACCTGATGCACAAAGATACACACAGTTCAGTGTGTCATCAGTGGGAACTGTGGTCTTGATGTTTACCAGATGTCAAAATTTTACAGATCAATCAAAAGCAATACAATATTCAATAAGTGCAGACAAAATGACATGGGGCTGGCAGACATGTAAACATGAGGTGCACTGCAGGTACAGATGTACACCAATATATCCTACTCTTACTTGTGTGCACATGCATTTGTTAAACTGCAATTGCAATTAGATGTATATCATATCAGTATTCGCTGCTGCAACTGGGAGCAACTTTACAACACTGTGATCTTGCCTAAAATCACCTGTGTTTAATATGATGAGATATGACATAAACGTTCATGTGTGTGTGTGTTTTCAGCCAACCTAAGTAGTCATGTGCTGGGTAGACGAGGCACTGCTCAGGCAGAGTAAAGATCTTCTGATGGATTGAGTTGTAGAGCCTCTTAGCGCAGCCTGAATCAGAGAGACAAAACTTTACAATGACAAATCAAACATACAATACTGCCCTCTTGTGTTCCTCTAGCAGCATCACAAAAACAGTTGGTTTCTCTTGGGGCAAGTTGTAAGGAATTATACATTTGTTTTAGTTTGATATGAGAAATTTGACACAAAATTGAAGTGTATTATAGTGTCTACCTTGCTGGAAGTCTGTCCTGCCACAGCCTCTGATGAGCAGAGCGTCCCCAGTAAAAACCATGCTCTGATCCCCTGATACCAGCGATACACACCCATCAGTGTGTCCTGGTGTCTCTCTCACAGCCAGGTGCTTAAGCAAAGAAGAGACAAAGGTCAACTTCAGGCATGTAAAAAAGTATTGCAAAATTATATTGCACCTTACATTTGAACACACTGATACACCTAAACCTGAATATGGTTAATCTCTCTAAAATGAAAGTTGCATGAATTGACTTTAAGCAGTGAAATATGTTACTCACATGTTTTCCAAAAGTGATCTTGTCTCCCTCTGACAGATAGATATCTGCAGAGGCACCACTGTGTTTGGAGATTGCACTCTTTAGTCCAGCCAATCTCTTCTTCATCAGCCCAGTGCTTGTGATGTGGTCTGCATGGCAGTGGGTGTTCACTATCAGAAAAAGAAAGTAGTATGGTTTACCAAACTAGTTTTGTGATGATGTGATACTATCGTATATAGAACTTGTGGGGGAGAGTTCTGTGGTAACATGCACATAATATCATGATTGCATGTTGTTACTATCAAAAAACTAGCTTAGGTTGAGATAAATTTTTGTCTGTTGTAATGGATAACAAGAAACCTTGGCCATTGTTTTTAAACATCAGTTTTACTATTTTGTACTTACTCTTGTAATTTTCCATACTTTGTAGCATAAAGCAATATTGGAATGATATTCTTATTAATATTGTGATATTGGTTTCAGCAATACTGTCCAGTCCTTGGGGTTTTATGACCGATGTAAGCCACTACAGTGTACAATAATCTATGAAGGGCCTAACAAGGGTCATAGTCTTGAAAAAGGTGAGGTCTTATGTAAGCACACAGGACACATGCAAGACCTTATTCAAGGGGCTACAATTACTTCTTACTTAAAAGCATTTAAGCTCATTGTTCAAGTCAAGGGGCAAATTATCCTTGAGCCAAACTACACATTATAGTTCATATCATAATGTGCAGTTATGTGCTCTCTTAGCACTTAGATACCTGCCACTTTCAGATTGAGTCCCAGTTCATGTATAAGCTTCAGGTCCCTCTCGATGGTTTCCAGCACAGGATCGATGAGGACTGCCTCCTTGGTCTGTGTGTCTGCCAGCAGGTAGGTATATGTGCTGCTCTCCGACTCAAACAGCTGCACAGAAAAAAAAAAAACAGGTTAGGGTGAGGAGTGACCAAGCAATAAATAACAATGGTTGGCAGTGGCTGAACACATCCTTATCTGATAGAGAGTCTATTTGTACAGAGATACAGAGAGAGAGAGAGAAAAGACAGAAAACAATGGAGATTATAATGTGAAGCTACTTGTAATCAATGCACAAATCTATTGTTTCGAAATCTTCTGGATGTTTGCAGTGTTGATCATTAATATAAGTTTTGTGTTTAAAACCAAAAAGATATTTATCTAATTCCCAATGAAGAGTAAAGCTAAACTTATGATAAAATATTAACCTGACAATAGATCCTCAACTTGAAGTCCTTTCTTGGCTTGTTTTTAATTTTTGGAGGATATTACAAATTTCTTTTTGCCATGGAATTATAGATATTCAAATGTTCAGTGATAGGTGTCATAATATAAGGTTAAACCCTACAAAGCCGCAAAAAAAAGTAGCATTTATTGGACCTTAGGTTAAGACTGTAATTTTAACCTCTGTTTCCAAATTGTCATGTCAAAATAATCTCTCTTATATTTAAACCACAACGTTATGACAAGCTGCAGAGGACACAATGTTGTGTCCAGATAGAGCAGTGTCATCATCTTTCAGAAGAAGATTACAGTATATTTAGTCATCCGAGGTCCGTTTGGCTGATAATATAACTACAGAACACACAATCCTGGTTTTGTTCAGTTTATACAAACTAACATTACAACTTAAAGTTCAACCTAACTTTATTATATGTGAGCTAACGGCTAACTCCAGCTAGCTTACTTCCTACTAGCATTAACGTTAGCTAGGCTCAAACCATTTAAAGCTACAAACATTACCGCTTTGCTACACTTTTTGGACTTGACAAAATAACCCAAGCTGAAGAAAAACAAGAAAATGTTATAAACATACTTGTCTGAAGAGCAGTCCTCCGCTCTGCGCCATTGCGGAGCAGTACGATCTGCTGGTAGCTCTTAGCGGGTAAATGCCAGGACTTTCAGCCGGATAGAGCCGCCTGCTCTCGGCTGCGACGCACCTCGAGACCTCGGTGCCTGATCTGATGCGAAGCGTGAGAGCCAGAGCCTGTTGAATAGGCTTCACCCTGTTTATTACCGAGCACATTGTTGTTCCCTGGCAATTCTCCAACTGCACACCAGATAATTATCTAAAATAGTTTAAATATCTTGATAACATAAGGTAGCAGGTGGACACCGGAACGGCTGCGGCTTTGACCCGTTATGTATGTTTTCCTCGAAGAAAAGTGTCACTCGCAGTTCAGAGTCGTTTAAAAGCTAAACTCTCACCTTAAATGAACCGCAAGACGAGGGTGGTGTTGCAACGTCACTCACATTTAAAGCTGTAAACGGTGCCATAACCAGAGTTTGTTATTGAGCAACCAAAAGTGGGAAAGTCCTTCAGGTCAACTTCCTCCACAGTCGCTCATTCCTCCTCTCACATCGGTCTGTCAGTCGTGTCAGGCGCGTGTCATTACTCTCCGTGCACGAGCATCATACATGCGCGCTCCTGGCGGACGCGCGCGCACACACCACATACACAACAATTACTTTTTTACTGCATTTGTGGCCTACGTGACTGTTGACATACACTTGATCTGACAGTGTCACATAATAAAGCTGGCCCGATAACAAATCCCTATAAAAACTGCTTCCAAAACACCTTAGTTTATCTTTTTGTGTCAAATTTTAAACATTTATGTTCAGTGTATAAAATTAAAGTGAAAGTAATGAGAGGTTGATAAGGTATTTTCTGATCACCAATGACTCCTCCAACCCTTCCCACAAGGGTGGGTCATAATATTTAGGAATTTAAAAAACAAGCTGAAGCTAAGAGCTTCATTCAGGCTGGAATAATTTAGACATAGATATCTCTAAAAGCTCTTTTTGGCCTTTTGAATTGAAAAGTTAAAAAAAAAGAAATTCACTTAGTTATTCATTGCATTGCTACAAAATAAGTTCTGTGAGAAATGTGAAGTTGTCAAATATGACAGCATTACAGGTGATGATAACAACAGTAACAACACAAACAATAACACTAACACGTGCATCAAGTGACTTTGCATAACGGCCTCATTTCCCTTCAGAAAAATGTTACAAAACAAAAAATGTTGCTTCGATTTCTCTGTCAAAGAAACACTTGAATGTTCTTTTTTGATGTTTGTCAGTAAGGTGTATTGATTTGTTAATTGTCTCAAATTGAGCACATGCCTTGCTCAAACAGTGAAGAGCTAGTAAGATTAAATTTACCACAACGTTATGTGTTGAGGGTGACACTTTATGAGCTGATTGTCATAAAATTCTAATGACTTTTTTTTTTATAACAAAGAACACAAACAATAAGATACAGATGATTTGTTTTTTTAGTGTTTATTGAGTGTCAGGTTTTACTGATGTGTTGGTCATTTCTGTGGTGCTCATCTCCAATTTCTCTGGTCTCTCCTGTAATAAAAATATAAGAAGCCATCATAAGCATAAAATATAGCTTTATATATATATTTTCATGAAGTAAATTCATTAAATATAGATGCATTTTATGGTTAAGGTGCTTGCTTGCTACTAAAAGAGAATCAAGAATCCAAGCATATTCACTGTTTCTGTTAATAATTGATCTGTATCCCCATTATGTTTCATTAAGGAAAAAGTTTTGCCCCCCCTTGGACATAGAAATGAGCAATTTAAACAAAATGTGTAAACATTGTGGTTCATTCAACCTTGTTTGAACAGCAGACGCTGAGCAATTTAATCAAAACGGGTAAACATAACGATTTACAGCAGAAACTTGAATGGATGAGCACAAGACAGATGGTACTTTCTCACTGTCTAAAAAAACAATTTGAACAGTTCAAACAACAATTGTAAGAGTTATGAGGTTATCAAGTTTTATGCCGTTAACCTGCTCACCCCAGAGTTCATGGTTCAAAACGTTAACGATATGTTTCCCTGTTGTTTCCCAGCCTGATGTGTTGTCCATTTAAAAATTGAGAACAACACTTTTAATTTATTCTATTTGACACACAAATCACTAAACAAAGCTTAACTAACTGTGACATGACCCTGCTTATAAGAGGGATATTACATATATTACGGTACCTCTGTATGTTTTTCAACCCAGCGGATCAGTTTGGTTACTCTGCTGTAGACGCCTGGCTTATTACGCCGTCCACAGCCCTCTCCCCAGCTCACTATCCCTGCCAGCCTCCAGTCCCCGCTGGCTGTCTCACACACCAGGGGTCCGCCACTGTCCCCCTTAAAACAGGACGAAATCATTTAGCAATCATAAAAGACCAAGTTTTGATCAATATTTGCACATTTAATGGTGACTGCTGTGAAACTGAAGCAAATTTGATCTAGATTGTCTATTGTATAAATGATGTAGGCTTACAGGGAGATTTTATATAACTGGGTGTGTACCTGGCAGGAGTCCACCCCCCCGTCCATGGTGCCTGCACAGATCATTCGAGGAGTTAGGTACGTGCCATACACACGAGGTTGGGCGCAGACGGACTGAGCTATCACCTTGACCTGTGCCTGCCTCAGATCGGTCGACACGAATCCTACCAGAGAAAAATGGAAAGGAGCCATGAAAGACAAGGTCATAACAGTGATGTGAGCGTATGAATCAAAGCGTTGGAAAGAAAAATGCCTTTTAATTTGTTTAAAATCACTCAGACAGACTTCAGTCAACAAGCTGAACGGGGATTTAACAAACTAAGCAGCTGCTTCAGGCCTTTTAGCTGCCAGTGAGCCTCCAAAGGGCAAGTTACAAGGATGGAGTGTGCTTTCCAATTTTCACCTAAGTATTTTCTAATCAAAACTTTTCACATGCAAGAGGGAAATTTTAAAATATGTCTTGCTAAATTTATAACATGTTTTTTTTTTCATTTCATTGATTAAAATATGGTTGAGCAAAATAAAGCTGGTCCTTCTCTTAATATTTGCAAGTTGTAAAAAAGTTATTGCTTATAGTTTCCAGGAAAAAGCAGTGACTTTTTTAGGTCCGAAGGTTGAAGACAGGAGTAAATTATTAAATTGACGGGGTGATGTTTAAAAAAAAAAGGATGCACTGGAACCAAAGACTGTGCTGTCAGATATAAAATGCAGTTTTTAGAGGTTTGGGTTGTAACACACCTCCTTCGTGACTATATCCCCAACCTGTGATCCAACATGAAGCTCCGGGAGGAAAAGACTCACTCGGATTGGGTAAACAGACCGGCCGCACCCCATCTACAAACAGAGCACGGTAACTAGACTGTAACATAATCCTACACTTAGAAGAAATGCAATTAAAACATAAAAGTTATCATAAGTGTGATGGTCATCACATTTTTTTATCCAAGTTCCTTTAAATACTTACATAACATCTCCCACACCATTTTCTCTCCTTACAAGCATCTGCTGTAATGTTTTTTGCAGCAGATTGGTCGTTTGATTCTGTTTTTGAGGTGGTTTTTTATTTTCAATGTGCTTCAAATTGTGCCATACATACAGCAAAGTTTATACATATAAAAGAAAATTAAAAGCACAATGACATTAATAATCAATACAGATCAGCTGTATTTAATAAAATGTATTTAAAATACAAATTTATCTAAAAAAATTTTTTTTTATTGTTTTGGTAACACCATGGTGATGGAAAATACAGTTATGCAGACATGTTGCATCCCCCAAACCTCAACCTCCAGCCCACAAGGGGTCAGGATGTTCACATCTTTTTTCACATGTACACAATCTACCTAATTCATGGTAGAATCACTTTGTAAATATGAGCAGAAGGTGAAAAGCAAATTAATGCTTGTTCAGCATGTGTGCAGGTATCTGACCTGCCACCAGACCAAACCTCAGTAGGTTTCAGCATAAATGAATTTTAAAAAAGAGGGTCTCTAGAAGTTATTTTTTCAGAGATACACTGTACTGTATATTTAACAGCAGCCTGGCTAAGAGCAGATTTAAAAAAACATTTGACAGGTTGGAAAGTAAACAGTAAGCCATGGAAAGTATGTGTCTTTAACTCTGATGACTTTGTTAAAATGTGGCTAAAAATGTGGTTTAGTTACCTTAAAATAATTGTACCTGATCTTAATTCACAGATCACAATATAAAGTGCAGCATTTATAGGTCCCATATGGACATGTTGTGAGAATTCCTGGTTTTTACCTGGGCAGACTTGGTTCAAAGACTACAACAGTTTTATATCTCTGCAGTGAACGTTTATGACACAGCTATACACTTGTATAATTCCACTGCACAGTTAAAACTACACCAACCCTGCACAAAGTGCTACACAGTGCTAATTTGACCTCTTTATAGGAATTTACTGTACTAATGCTAAATGGTTCATAATTCGCCTTTCATAGAGAGCTTCGCAAGCTTTTAACTAGCTTTTATATTCAAGACAAAACTATTTAAACCAACATTTCTTTCCTACGAGGCCTGTTGTGCTCTCTGATTGTCCTCATGCAAAGTGTAATCAGCAGTGTTTATGAAACACGGTTCTGCCTGTAGGTGGAGCCATCTCCTCTTACCTTGCATGTCCATGTCAGTGATGGTGCGCAGCAGGCCCACGTCATAGTCGTTGTTGTGTTTGTTGAAGTGAGGGTGGTAGAGGATCTGCAGGGCTCTGTAACGTTTCCCCAGAGAGCTGTCGGCGATGCTGACTGTGTCCACCACCACCAGCCAGTCAGCAACGTCAAGCATGTTGTTCCTGCAGAAACGGACGTGAGACATCTGAAGTCTGTGTGTAAGTTCAGCAGCCAAAGTGTGCACAGATCAATGCCTGTCTATATCTTGACTGCCATCAATGCTGATGCATGGTTTTACTCTGACTTTGCCTTGTTTTGACATGTAAAAGGTTGACTGGTGGATGAGAATTGCATTTGGCTGCAGAAATCAACTAAAATCCACTCATATGTTCTAAGTTATCATGTACACATCTTTCTTATCTAGATGGTAAATCAAAAATAAAATTGTCATAGTAACTTTCGACTTCGAAGCACAAACTTGTACAACCATTTTGAAAATTCTTGTTCATTACATCATAAAAATGTATTGTTTCCAGTCCAAACTGACTATTTGTCTGGTTCTGTGGTAATAAAAAAAACCGATTTAAGCTGAATATAAGTCTTAGAAGGGAGAAAATTACACCCATAAGCACTGAATGTGTTACTTTGTAATGTTACTGTGACATGTTGTAAAAATACAAAACCATTACAGGTACTTCATAGCTCCTAAACTGCTCTTAGTTCTTGTCAAAACAATATATTTTTGCTTCATCACCAAAAAAAGGAGCTTTTTACAGCTTGTAGTGGTGCTCAAAATGGCTGTGCACTGATTGCTCGTAATCCAAGCTGAGTGTTCAAAGGTAGGGAGGAGACCCTGCAGCCAGATCAACATCTGAATGCAAAATGTTAGGGAGGGTGCTGATGGGGTTAATAAACTCCCTCCAACTTCTCTTGAACCTGCTCTTGACTTAAATCTGATTAGATAAAAACATGGAATTAACTTAGATTTGGCTAATTTGGCCTTGATTACAGCCCTCCCTACTGAGGGCTGTGGATATGCAGTCAGGATGTCTCACTACCCCCTGCTTCTAGTTTTGAGATTTTCTCCTTTAACTGATGAACCATCTGTCTCACTTTCACCCCCCCATGTCCACCTCTTACTCAACAAAGCAGTGAGCTGCAGTGATGACCCAGCGAGGGGAGATGATGGCACCTCCACAGACGTGTTTCCCTCTCCAGTGCATGCTGACCTGCCAACCCCACTTGTCCTCGGCCGCCAACACCCCCCCAACAATACGTCGGCCATCATTAAAAGGAACTGGACAGTCTGAGTGTGAGAAAACAGAGAAAAAAGAGGATGCATACTGAACTGAAAGTCCAAAGACACAAGATAGAATGAACATGTAATCACACTTATAAAAATTACCCTCAAACTCATCCAGGAAAATTTTATTAGCAGTTTAAGATCATAAAAGACTTTTTTAATATTCCAGTAAAGCCCATTCTATGACAAGGCTGTTCAGCTAATGGTTGTAATGACTAGACAGTTGATGGATATGTAAAAACCATCTGTGCAAGATAGCGGGGAATTAGATGAATTTTACATTCCCAGAAAGCCCTTTTTCTGTCTGATTTATACAGTTAATACCTGCGGTGACGTTCTCTGTCTGGTTCGTTGGATTCTTGGGCAGAAAAGGCAGCAGAGTTGGGACGCTGCAGTTCCCCTTCACCCCGCAGAGAGGATGTGATTCGCTCAACTCAGAGGGGAAAGCTAGAAACTTGACTTATTTCAGGAGAGGAGAAAAAGCAAAGACACAATAAGTTAACTTACCTCCATAGAGAGTAATTAAACACGGACTCATCAGAGAAATGAAATAGTTAAAACTCCCAACGTGCACATTTTAAGTAACTGTTGACTCAGATTTGAGAGGACTGTTCAAAATTAAACCTCAGTAAATTATTCAGATCCCCTGACATGTCCCAAAGATTGTGAAATATTCCGTATTTGCCCTTTTGACTCAGTATCCATAATTCAGACCGAAGCTCAGAAGAGGGCAAATTACCAGGTTGAAAAACCTTTTAGTTACATTTCTCCTTATTTCACTGAAATTTTACCCTCCACAAAATGATACTATTTTCACTCTAATGCAATGTTTGTTCATATTTAGCAATATCAATATATATTCTACCGTTACTGTTTCAACCTGGTGAATAATTATAAATTTAAAGAACTTAAGGCACGTTTTTAATTGGCTCAGTGCATCCTAAAGTAGGTTACCTAAGAGAGCAGAGGTGATGACCAGTTTGATGATGATGATAGGTAAGCTCACAATTGGCAACAGCTCACGAGATGAACAGGTTTGAGGCTCTGAATCTGCGAGAAAAATGAATAAAGAAACAGATAAATCTTTTTACCACCATATCTTGCTGTTATTTGGTGCTCAACAGATAAATGTACAAAGAGATTTTCTTAAAAAAGGCCTTCAAAAACTTCAACCTTGGTAGAGTGAAGGGGAGCTGCAGATTCAGGGGATTATTTGATTATTTGGGATTATTTTTTGTAGGTTCATTCACCACTATGAGCAGCACCTTTCACAATGTGGACACACTGTCATTTGGTATTTGTTAGTGTAATGTAGTTACAGCCTCTTTAAATAATGTCTGATGTAGAATACTTCATGCTAATAGAGACTTGGAAAACATCGGTTGTCCAGCACAGACAAAAAAAAGACAAATACTACTAAAACAACAAATACGTACAACATATAGCACAAAATGTATCTAAAAGACACAACACAGAAGTAGAGAGCTGACAAAAAAAGGTGTGTTATGAGCTACTTCTTAAAACAAGAGACTGAGCTGGTCTGTCGAGCGTTAAGGGACAAGCTGCCCGAGGGTCTCAGTGCTCGACTGTTAAAAGCTCGATCATCAAAACCATCCAGAGGACCTGACTGAGTTAATGACACAGCACACTCAAAATATGAGGTAAAGCATGAGTTGAATTCAATGCCTGGTAGGTAAAATGTGTTCAAATCAATTTTATGCTTGACTGACAGCCACCTGAGGCGCACGAAGGCTGATGTAACGTCGAAGCCCACACTGTTTTTTTTAGATAAAAGCCTCATGGCAGCTTTCTGCTGCAGCGGGGGGACCAATGAAGTTGAGGTAAATGTTAAGGAGAATCAGTCGTGAACTCAGAGAGGTAATTTAAGTTTCTTCGTCTTTTCCTTGTATAACCTCCATCAGTTTGATGCTACAGACTATTGAATGTGAACTACACTACTCGATATGAATGATAAAAAAATGGAGGTTAAATTTAAATGGGTTTATTATCAACTATGTGCCTGAAGCTGAAGCACAGTTAACTGGCTAAAACAAATGAGGGACAATCAAATAAAAGCATTCAACTATTTTGTAAGTTTTTTCCAAATCAGGAAGAGAAAAACTGATCAGATAAGGGAAGGGTCTCTTGAGTTTGATAAAAAGAGGCTAAGAACTTTTAAAAAGTTGAGTGATAATTTGGTTTTTTACACTGATTAGGGTTAAAGTAAGTTAGCATGAAAATGTTTCCCCATCCAGCCACAACCTCACCAAAAGCTAATCTGCCAAAATCATTATTGATGATTAAAAAGATAAAGCCAGTAGGCCATTTTAAGGGGCCTTGATATCCCTCTTTTGTACGTAAATTACCAAAAATGAATCTGTGTTGTTAACCTGCCATCCCGACTTTCCTCATCTCCAGCAGCAGTTTACTCAGATTTGTTAATCTAATCTGACCGACTCATTGATCCTTTATCTGACTGTGATCCGTCAGAGTAAGAATCTATGGCCTTGACTAAATAACTGTGCTGTATTGACAAATCAATGGTCCTGTCCAAGGTGCCGAAGTGACATATTGTAATCCTGCCTCTTTCCTCTCAGTGGCACCAATCTGTCAGATTAATCTCTAATCTATAATGTTCTGTGAACTAAGTACTATAGATACTCAATGCAGTGCTATATTGTAGCCTGTATATACACAAGCTGCTGAAATAATGATAAAAATGCTAAATAACATTATGTAGTTGTGGAAGAGTGACTGGTTACGACGGTATAAAATACGAAGGCACTTCTGAAACAAAATATTTAAACAGAGGACGAGACAAAAGATGTTACCTGTTTGATGTAGATTTTTGGTGAAACCTGGGAATAAAGCTGGTCATGTGACTGAGGAAATGAACAGGTAATGCAGGTATGTAATTTGAGGTTAAGATTAAACCATCAAAACTATGATGTGCTTTGAAAAAAAAGCATCTTAAAATTACTCAACGTCCATATCCAGTAAAACAGTAAGTCAATATTAAAAACATATTCAGCCCAAAAGCAGTTTTATTAAATCAAACCTTTAACTACATTAATAATATAAAGTACTACAGAAGGTTGGACGGGCGCTAAGATTAGGATTAGATTGCATCTTCTTTGTTAAGGATTAATAAATTGCCAGTGTGATAAAACTGTCCACATGACTGACATCACGTTGGTAAACAGCTCAATTCAAATGACGAACTGGAGGTCTGAGGGGCATAATTAGGTCGGAGAATAGACCTCCTGGGAATAAAAATACAATTTCACCGGTAGGAAATCTGTTTTTTTCTCTCTCTATGTTACTTTTAGATGTGATGCAATCCAATCTAGGATAGTGCGAGAACTCATTTGCTTTGAGCTCTTTAAAAGACATTATGACCGACAGTGTCAAAGGCCACTTTAAGGTCAAATAGCAATAAAATAGATTGCACACCAGCACTTTCCTACATTATGAGTATTATTGCATCTATCTCTTCGGAGAGCTGATAAGAAACCATTCTGTGTGTGACTTAGGATAGAAGAGGAGTTGGTGTCAGGAGCTTATGGATGCTCTTGTTATTCTGCGAAGGCAATAGACAAAGGCTGAATACAGAGGGGCTGACAAATAGCATGCATTAAGAAATCAGAGACATTTCCAGAAGTTAGAGACGAGTGCACAATGGAAACAATCCTGTAGGGATTGTAGCAGTGATTTATCTTCAAGGGTGGAAAACGCTGGCAAGACACCCAATGAGCAAAATGAAGTTTGCATATTGGGCACTATATCCATCAGATCTTGAAAGAAGATGGAGAAAAAGTATCTCCAGGCCGGTGAACAGCAGGCAGAGAAGATAACCACTTGATTATTTAGTAGGTGGTGAAATCTTGGGCCGATCTTTGTTCTTTACTATGGTGGCTGCAAAAGAAAAAGACTTTGTTCAGATTGTACTGATCTGTCTGTGCAGCAAAGAACCTGGTGCTAATTACACAAACAACACAGGCACCTCATATGTTTCAGGCTCTAATCTTTTCTAATATAAAGGCTCCTTTCTATTTATATTTGTTTTAACATACATTTTTGCTCATAAGCTCATTTCTGCCAGTGTGATGAAAAAAGTTGCTGTAAATCACAGGAATGAGAAACCCTCTTAAAATTATGACTTAGTATCTCAAAATAATGAAGAACTTTAATAAAATAATGACTTAACATCTGGATTATCTCAGACTTAAGTGGTGCACCAACAGACCAACATAGTTATCTTTGGTGACATCCTGCTAACACTATAAACAATGCAGAAGTAAACAGACATGCAATTATTAAGTTTAAAGCATCTATCTGTATGTCAAGTGTGAAAACTAAGCGCCCTTTCTTAGTTTGACACCCGGAAATTGTTCTCACGTCTCTGAAAACACCCAGTCACCTGTTTAATTGATGGCAAAGGCAGAGTAAGTCATTTTAGAGAGAGATTTGGAGCTTTAATCCACAGAAGGAACTCAGTTCCAATCAGACTCGATTGATTCAGACACCAATTTCTTTTAATTTCCTCTGTCTTGATCAAAGGGTGAAGTTCAGTTTAATCACCAGCCTTTTTTAATATAAGGGCACATAACAAGTGCAAATCTGACCGACATTTTCTCTGACTTTTTGTCCCCTGTCAGCTTGCCCTTCGTTAAAACAGCAAAATATTAAGACAGAATGTAATATATAAACTGTAATTAGGATTATGAGAACTCCTTTGAAGAGAATACAACATCGACACTAATGCAGACTTTACCTGGCTCTCCTTCGTGGGGATCTTTAGGTAACATGAGACCTACTGATCCCTCCTCCACCGGGCCTCCATCGGACGGCTTCCTCTGCTGAGCTTCCTCTAGATTATCACCACAAGGGACTGAGGAGGTCAGAGTTTTTTGATCTTCAGCCTCTGAGGGACCAGAGGTGAAGGATGAAGTTCCAGGAAGTTGAGGCTCTGGTTCAGAAAAAGATGGAGGTTCTGGGTGTAAGTTTCCATCAGCTGCATGTCTATAATGAGGCATTAGTGTGAGGACTGTGGACGGGACCAGAGACGAGACGCTCAATACTTCATGACTGGTTGGACTTTGAAAAGATGTTGATGACCAGTGCTGAAGGGACGGATAGATCGACACAACCTGCTGCTCTGCATCAGAAGTGCTGATGCTTCCTGACTGGACCTGTAAATCCATATTTATAAAGCCGCTGGTGGCTATCATGAAGGGAAGAGGGTAAAGTTTGGGGTATATTCTGTGGGGTGATTATTAAAACTAGCTCGTGGATTCTGATTAGCAGCATAAGTGTGTTGGTTTAGATAAAATGTGCTGGATTTCGGCTGAGCCAAGAGGAAGAAATCTGAAGGAAACCTTGAAACTTCAAGTTGAATCCTGCAAAAGAAACAAAACAACAAAAACATGGGCTTGAAATAAAGTTAATCATAAACCACCATTTCAAAATTTAAAAGAAATAAATACAAGTTGCTTTTTGTTGTCAATATTTAACAAATAAGACGATGGAACAAGTAAAAAGATCAATTGTTAAGTTTTACCAAAGATGTGATGTCTGAAACAAATACCTACATCCCACATTGTCACTTGTAAGGAAATTGTGGTTGATAGTAACAATGTGTTTTGGCTAAAAATGAAATTAATATGCATGGTAATATGTTGAGTTTTGGCAGTTCTGTTCTGTGAAACATTTAAATTACTGAGATCCATTATTTTTATATTATCTAAGAAGTCTAAAAACGACATTTAAGAGAGAATTTATTGATTGAAATGAATTAAAAAAAATAAAAGATAAATCTAAAAGAATGCCACATTTGGTCTTTGTAGTAAAGCCTAGTTAAAATATGATATGGAAATTAACAGATTTAGCAAATAAATGAAAGGAACGACTTGGAAACATTCTGAATAAACGCTTGCTCTGTGAAATTAAAAACAAATACAAAACAAGGCCACAAAAAGTAATTTTGCATGAGCTACTGATTAAATTCCTAAGTAAATTTGACTTCAAAGAACTGCTGACAAATTACTGTGCAAGAAAAGGACGTCCATGACTGAGAACAAAGTTTATTTAATATACAAAACCCTCCATCAGAGGCTCGTATCTTCACATCTCATCATCAGCTCACTTTTTCAAAGACACCGTCTCAGGCGCTCTCACCTTAATATCAGCCGTACAGATTCGCATGAGTCAGCTTCATTTGTATTTGTGAGGTCATTTATCCAAAAATCTCTTCCTCTTATTTAACCGGCTTGTACCACAGTGGGGGGAGGAAATACATCACCGCTGCACCGTCAGTGACAAGACATCAAACACGGCCGCTTGCTCCGGCTTGCTCATCTTTAATCCAAAGATACACCGCGAATCCATCATCGTCAGCTTGTGCAGCTTTTTGAAGTTTGTCGCCTCTTCTCTCGCCAATTTCCTGCTCTCCTTCTCCTCCTTTTCCGCTCAGTCATAACATAATCCTCTCATTATGCTCCCCTGCTTCACCTTCATCCTTCTCCTTCCAGTCTACTCTGCCTTCCCTCTCCGGGTTAATCTTTCTCCTCTGGTCAGAACAGGTGAGGTTTGTGGCAGCAGGTCAGTAACGGATACGTGCACTCTTGTCATCGGGGCATCTATGAAATATGCATGGGGATAATTGTGAGCTGGGGGTCAGAGTTTAACAACAGACGGTAATGTACACCACACCACTAAATTGCTCCCATTCACAAGTACCGAGGAACATAAAGGCAGCACGGACTGACACACATATACAGAGTCAAGGAGTTGAATTTCTCAGAGTTGAAAGATATGTATCTAATAATTATACTCCTATTATGAATCTGAACAGGCACAATTGTGTGAGTTCAGTCTTCTCAAGGGTATTTTGTTCATCCTATCACGTTACTGCATCGAGCAGTGCAAGGTGCTGGCAGCGACAAAGAGCCCCAGTCATGGTGTTACTCAGCATCTTCTAGGTTACACTGCTGAGTTCACTTCACAGATCAAAACATGGCGGAGGAGGAGACGTGACGGCATCACCTGTCGGACACTGAGTTTGCAGCACGGTAAACGGCTAAACCTGAAGTGCAAAACACATTTTTACATAGCAAACAAATATAAACTTTTTGAAAAGCAAATGAAACACAAAAAAAGACCAGGAAGCTAAAAATGGACACGTTAAAACAAAAACTACAGAAAAACATGACATTTTATTCAACAAACAGACAAACAAACATTTATTTAATTACATAAATGACATGTAAAATACAAGACAGTTACATTTCTCTGAATTAAGAAATAAAATATGACTCCGTGAGGCTTTTAGCTAAATGCTAACCTCACAATGCTAACATGTTTGCAGAGACATTGCAAACATACTAATGTTAAGCACATAAAGTTTAATATGTCCATCATCTTAGTTTGCTGTGTTAGCATGCTAACATTTGTTTATCATCACTTAACACAATGAACAGCTGAGACTAATTAAAAAGTTGAGTATTTTTGCCCTGATGGGGGCGCTAGTGGGAAAGGAATCATTAAAGTTTTAACATTTGCAACATTTAGCAGCTTTTTGAAAAGACTGTTTCAACTGAATGGTCCAAATTGCCCCACAACAATGTGTTTGATAGTTGCAAGGGGAGACATTGTCGTTATATTAGCTTCTCATCCCAGATGCACGCTACTACCAAGTACAAAAAACATCAAAATCATTGCTAACCGATCAATTGTTATTGAGCTATTTTATGTAAAACCACAGGTTGAATCAGAGTTATAAGGTCCACCAAGGATTCACAAAAGGATTTGACTTCAGGGGATCTTGAATGTTGGACATAATTTCACAGCAATCCATCCAATAGCTGTCGAGATGGAGCAACACACAGGCATCTCCTTGCTGCAAGCATGAAAATAAATCTCTTGCAGAATGCTGCTATTTCTTATTTCTTGCACAACGTCTGAACACTTGCTAAGCTATTCCTTTAGCTGCTGTTGTATTGATTGTATGTAACTCTATCAAATGTAGTTTGTGCACTCTGGGTCTGCCTCATAGAATCATCAAATGATTGTTTACACATCTACACAAACATTTCTATCCTGAAAAGTCTTAAAAACATCTGAGATTTGCCGGCCTTATGGTTTATAGCATGAGCGAGGAGCTGCATCCTCCCCACCTGCACATGACACTGAGTGGATGAATGAATAAATAAAGCGTTCAGGCCTCATTTGCTCCAGTATTGGTGTCAGACTCCTTGTTTACTCCAATCAGGCTGACTGGCAACTCACTCCAATCCAACTCCTCAGATGCACAAAGCCCCAGCAGCTTCCCTTCGCTCTGATATCAGTCAGGAAAGCAGGACCTCAAGTTCAGCTTCTTCACAGCAGCCCTCACGGTGCTGCAGCATTTGCATCTCAATAGCATTTGTTTTATCCTGTGCAGAGAAGCACATCAGCGAGGTTTACCAGCGTGGCAGCAGAGTTACAGTCAGGACTCGAGAAGCTGCCAGTCACTGACAGAAAAAACCTTTTAAACTTTTTAATGCTTTCTATCTGCACTCAAACTCTCTGGCTTTTGGTCACTTTGTGACTGTAACTTTGGCCTCTTTCTTTTATAGGAACAATTTGACATTTCAGAGAAAATACTTATTGGCTTTCTTACTAAGCATGAGATTGATATATTGATGACCCTCTCACATTTGTGCACATTTAAAGTAAAGCCAGAAACCAGAGGCCAGTTAGCTTAGCTTAGCTTAGCAACCAAAGACAAGATGAAACTGCTAGCTTGGTTCTTGCTAAGGCTAACCTCCAAAGCTTATTTATAAAAACATTTTTTATCTTGTTTATTTCATTTATTTTTAAACAAAATCAACTATTTCTTGACCAGAGTCAGGGACTTGATGGAGTGATGCTGGCAGCCTGGACTTCAACATGTTCATTAGTGAGCTTTAGAGCTGCTTGTAGGGAGATGCTACCATCAGATCGAGCCTGGCTGGCTGTTTCTCTTGTTTCAAGTCTTTACACGAAGCGAACTGTCTACATCAGCTCAGTATATGATGTTTAGATCACTAATTCCTGGCAGGTAAACAAATAATCCCCCAAATATGATTTTTTTTTTAATAACATATTTAGTTTTTATCATAAAATGCATTTTGGCTCATTTAATTTCTAGTAATGGTATCAACTGATTTGACATTACACACATTATTATAACAAGAGTCACATTAGTTAAAACAACTTTCTATGCAGGTTTAGAGGCAAGATGTTTGTTAGTATGAGGGTTTTTTCAGTATTATTTTTGATGTAACAGATGGGGGAAACAGAGATTTCAGGCTCACAGCTGCCAAAAAATAGTATTTAACATGACATAACATGAAAATCTTTTGGGAAAATAGGCATACACACATATCCACACACACTATCCTCCAATCTTAGTTTTAAAAAACAGGGAGAAAGTTCATGGCAGGATTTTGCACCATATTCATGAGGGTTCAGAGTTCACGTCATTATTGTGGTTATTATTATTCTAAAACAAAAAAGACATGAAAGAAAGTAATTTAATAATATTATTACATTATTATTTTTGGTGATCCTTCTTCTGAACAAGCAAAATGATTATTTATATCACACTGTATCTTCATGTATGCACACTTATATAAAGCAAAGAATTTACACGTTAAATCAGACGAAAGCTCGTTACACTTTCTGCTAATTTCATATGTGCACTCAAACATCAAATGAGGAATTCTTGCATGTTGAAACTTCACTGGGATTTTTATAAAATAAGCAAAAAAGATAAAGCATTGAGCATGAGAGCAGGTTTTGTGTTTTACCTAGGGCTGTCGAAGTTAACGCATTAATAACGCATTAACTCGAACTCCTTTTAACGGCACTAATTTTTTTAACGCGCGATTAATGCACGCACGGTCTGTGCTTTGCCAGCTACCGTAGTTTCCGGAAGTGGCGCTCAAATAACATTGCAAACAGTTACAAAGCAGAAATGGGTAC
>JAPZDV010000025.1:5565487-5577641 GCA_029814665.1 Acanthurus lineatus
CAAACACAGTTACCCGAGACTCTGAGGATGAAACTCAGCTTTCAAAGGATTAAATTCCCAAGAAATCTTTGTTGATTCAGGTGTAAAAAATCTGCAACATGCAGTCTGTGGATATATGAAGCACAGAACTTCAGAGTTTCTAAAACCTCTTACAAAAAAAAAAATACTTTGGAAATGTGTGACAGTGGTGAATAGGTCCAGAGGGAACTACGCAGATCATTTCCAGGACAATAAACTGTCTCACAGGACAGTTCTGGTCTAAAAGTATTCATTTCTAATTAGTAGCTGTAAGCAGCTGCTTGAAGAGGAGAAAAGGACAATGTTGCATTTTAACAGTATTTATCCACAATGTTTAGTGTTAAGAATTTTTTATGAATCATTTTAAAATGCTTTAATTCTGCAAGAGAACTTGTATTGCCAAACGTAAAAAAGATTACCAAACTGAACTAAGCCTGCTGCTGCTCCGTGCGGCTACCAGTTAGCGTATTAGCATGCTTACATTTGCTGATTAGCAATAAAAAACAAAGATTAGCTAAGGCTCAAAGAAAATGTCACTAGCTCTGTAGAAATTCATCTATTTCGTGCTCTCCTCCAATCACTGAACAGTTCAGAGAGTCACATGACAGCCAAGAGAGAGCCAAAAAACTGCTACGTATTAAAAAAATGAAGTTGTTATGGTTGTCAAAATATTTTCCAAATATGACTTTTTAATGTTAATTTATCCAATTACTCTCAATATCACATTTAACTCAGAAGCACTTTCACCTCGTCATCACCTTTATTTCAGTTTACTGAGGTGTGAAGCCAAGACGGCTTCCTGACCGCAGTGTGTATTTCAGCGCCTGCAGCTCTGAAAAATCCATTAGAGTTTATCCTTAGTTTATCCTTAGTTATTGCAGCAAATTACGCAAACTGCTGCAGCCTCAATGTGTCACTTTGTCAGAATAATTAGGACACAGCTGCAGACGGCTTGCCCACTGGGTGTCTGGTCATCTCCCCCCAGACGGATGAGGAGACCATCAGGTTGAGCGCCAAATCGACGCTCTCGGTCTCCTTGATCCAAGCAGAACGAACAGTAATAACCACAGAGGACGCTGTAAAAGACTCGGTGAAAGCCTGTCATTGCCCGCTGAAAGACGGCGAGCGTATATGTGGCGCTCGTGTCCTGATGTTCCAGGCAGCTGGATGACGGATGCATCTTTGAAGATTTAAGTGGATGTGTGTGTGTGTGTGTTTTTTACTAGAGTCCTCTGAGTGTTTGTGCACCGAACAAGATTCAGTTTAGGACAGAGGACAGGATTCAAGATAAATGATGAATTTGTTATTTCAGACCTCTTTCTTTTCAATTTGAAATCATTCACTTTCTCTCGCTCAAAGACAGTTTTCAGAAGTGAGAAAAAAATTTGCGGTTGACGGTGTGATGTGTGTTTAAAGTCCAGAGAAAGAGAGAAGATGCACCAAAAAAAAAACTGTGAAGAGAATAAACTTGAAGAGCAGAGTTAAAAGAGGAGCCCACCTGTCGATGCTGATGGCGCAGAGGTTGAGGATGCTGGCGGTGCACATCATGACATCCAGCGTGAGCAGGATGTCGCAGTGGATGAGACTGAAGTGCCATTCTCCCACCACCTTCGACCAAACAAACACAAACTCTCATTACGGTCTCCACACTTTTAAACTCCTGCACTTGTCAAGGGCTCGTGTTTAAATTACTTTACTCACTTTGTTTATTTCGGTCCAGTTAAATATGTTGTAAAACTGGCAGGCCGGCGTTAATATTAACCAAGCTCAGTTTCGATTAAAAGTATGTATCAATATTTAATTCCATTTTAATTATTTGTTTCTGAAGGGATCCAATTTTCAAGTTTCATATTTGCTTATTATTTAGATGAAAAGTTCAGAATTTATTGTTTAATATTTTGGCCGCTGAAGATGTTTTGTTCATCGTTTGTAATTCTCAGACATCAAAACATGTGAAGTGATAATGAAGTTTTTCTTTATTTAATCAAGTTTGTTTGTTTTTGTCGAAATGCTTCAGTGAAAACTGGCATCAATAGCAGAGCGCGAAGCTTGAACAATTAGTGGTGATGAATTAAACTATTAACTTCTTATGAATTCATAATTAATATCCAACTCTTTTGATAACTGATTTAACACTTGAGTTTTCTTTTTTATTTTTGCAAAAATGCCAATTGGGTTTTTATCAACTACATAAATTTGTCAAAACAAACTTCTTACATTAAATTTCCATATCTAAAATGAATCTTTTCTGGCTCTGCTGCTCTGCTCAGGCTGATTTTTCTGCATCTGTGCTCTATGTGATGCAAATATAAAATATTAAATATGACAAACAATTAAAAAAGATATTATTCAGAATGGTTTTATCTACTTTTAGTTCCCAGCACGTTAATCTGTGGGTGTGTTAACACTTATACACTCGATGGTTTTACCTTTTTTTTTGCTCACAACCAAACAAAGTCAGAAAAACGTCAAAACAGAAACACAACAGACACCAGACACACACACACACACACACACACCTCCAGGTAGACGCCCCACGGCATGACCAGCGTGGCCAGCAGCAGGTCGGACACGGCCAGCGACACGATGAGGTAGTTGGTGGTGGTCTGCAGAGCGCGCTCCCGCGACACGGCCACACACACCAGCACGTTACCGAACACCACGCAGAAGATCAGGAGCACCAGCAGCACGGCGTAGAAGTTGTAGGGAGGAGAGGGGGCTGACGGAGAGCTGGTGCAGTTGGATGACGTCAGCGAGGAGGAGGAAGGGGAGGAGGAGGAGGAGGAGGAGGGGAAGGATATTGGGGAGTACGAAGGGTCATTGGTGACAAAGATGGAGAGATTGTGCTCAAGGGAAGAGAAAGGGAAGGAGGGAGGGGAGGTCTCGTCCGATTGGTTGAGTAAAGTCATGATCTCGCTCCAGTGGTCATGGCCGGGCTGAAAATTGATGAGACAAAGAAAAAAGGAGAAAAATAATGATTGTGAGACCCTTCATGACCCCACTACATTCAGCTTTTCAAAACCGATCCAGCAAAGATTGGCTTTCAAATCTGACAACAGAGCAAAAGAAAAGATTATTGTGGCACCAGGGCAGGAAATTTGTCTTCAGCCTCCCCCTCAGAGACGATTTAGCAGGACAAATGCTTAAAAACACACCACTCTTTTCCTGTTTCAGCACAAATACAAACAGTTAAGGTCACCTGGTTTGTACTGCAACAGAAACAAAATCTCTCATGTTTCGACGGGATCTTTTGGCCTCTTGTGTTCTATGAGGTGCAATCACAAACTTCCTGTTGCACATGGAGCACTGCACGGTGATGTGCATGCAGCAGGTGCAAGCAACAACTTTACTGAGGAAGTATTTTAACTTTATGCTTCTCCTAAAAGGACAGGAAATCACATATATACATGCACATGGATCACCAAAACTCAGGTGTTCATTATGATCAAAGAATATAACTTTGATTACTTACTTGAAAAAGTTATTGCTTGCACCTGTTACATGCACATTTCTGTGCAGTCCTGCATTTGTTATAGGAATGACCTTAGGAGTTTTTGTTGTAACCCTTAAGTTGAAAAGTAGTAACTCGAAATTCATGGAGGAGGAACTGCTGTCAATCAAAATGTCTGCAATTCCACTAAAAAACAACCTAAATGGACAAACAGCCGCTTTCAGTCTTAAGCTAAAATGTTGCCATTGCTGATTATATGCACTTTTTTTGTGAGGTGCAAACTGCAAATGCAAACTGTCACTGTTTTTATAAGAACCCCTGGTTCATGCATCAGGTTTTAGACAGAAAAAGTGTGTTTATGCACATTTGTTTACACACTGAGCCTACAGATGGACTGCGAAGGGAAGGATTACGGAGTTGCAGCATGAATGAGTGAATTATAAATGATTTAAAGCCTGATCTCGTCCCAAAAACATACCTTTTAAACTTTATCAGACTGTAAGAAAGGCAAAACCTGTGGAATCACGTTGATATCCATCTACACATCAACTACTTTCAAAGAAAAGTAAAAGAGTTTAGAAAACACATGAAAATAAAAAGCAGACTCCATACAAACATCTCAGACAAATCTTCTGCAGTCTAAACTTTTGCTTCACACTCATCCTTTTTCTGACCCGATACTGAAGGTTTCTGTGTCTGCAGGAGGAAGACATGATTAGGATACACGAGAACTCTTTCTCTCTCTAATCTCTCTGTTCTGACACACTTCAACAACCAGACTTTATAATAATATGCAACAAGCTGCATGAAATATTTATCAGACTGGAAGTTGAAACGGTCTACTTACTCGCAGTTTCTCTACTGTGTGAACTTTCCTGTCATTCCCAAGGTCACGACTGAGTTCGGTGAGGAATCCGCCGCTGTAACGACACCCACTCGTGCAATCTACTCACCGTCATCTGTCTTTTACAGTATCTGATCAGCATTGCTAATCAACACATATCACACCGAGATGAGTTCAGCCTAACAAATCAATAATCTATCTCAACTGTGACCTCACGGCGTACCTGAGGAAGACATGATCCTCTGTCGCACATGCATCGATATCACACGGTTGGGTATTGATTTGACTCAGCGGAGGGCTTAATGGAGAGCAGCATACAGACATCATTACTGTGGTAGAGGTCAGCTCAATCACTTTGGGGGGCAGCAGGGCTGAAGAGTGGGCTCAACGTTCAATTGAGCCAGTTTCAAGCCTCTGCGAAGAAAGGTGTGAGTCCTCTAAAGTGTCCTTCAGTAAAAGTCTGGACTGCTAACGGCTAATGTTAGCTGCTTCAAAGCTCAAATAAACATCAAAACGCACAGAAAGCACTCGGAGTGGGCAAAGCTCGGCCAGGCCTGCATTATCTTGTGAATGCTTTCTTTTTGCAAAATGAAGGAAAACTTTTTAAATTGTTTTTTTGTGTTGCATGATAGATAGCAAGACTTTTTAAGTGTGGTCAAAAAAGTGCAAACAGCCCCCAAAAAAGCACAATTTAAAATCTGCAGGCATACTGGTTAAATGAGTGACAGGAAATTACTCAGCAACCATTCGATAACAGACTGTTTAAGTCAGTTTCAAGCAGCTGTTGTTTGTCTTATATAACTGCTTCCATATGTGTTTGAGTTTTGCACCGTTGGTTAGAAAAAAAAGATGACAAAAACAAGATCAATGGGCAATTTTTTTTGTATTTTCTGACACTTAATACACAAAAAGCATTAAATATAAAAATAACTTAAAGATGGTTAGATAATGGAAAACTTCTAAGTTGCAGTCCTAAACTTAATCACTTGTTTTTGGAAAAACTTTCAACTAAATTTCAATTAACTACTTTTTGAGCTTTCACGCTCAGTCACAACGAGGCAAACAACCAGTGACTGAGACTTCATCTTCTTGGTCAAAGATTAAAAAAAAAACTAAAAAATTGAACAACTTTCTTCCAGCTGTGTTCATGGAGTCAAACTAAATTCAGACAATCTCACCTCAGTTTCCCTCGCAAATGAGTTAAAAGGGAGACTTGCGTCATAAACAGAGTAGCAGAGCGGAGAAAAGCCGTTTGCCAACAACAGACTGCAGTGTTGTGCTTCGCTTAAGCTGCTGCGGTCAAAGCAACCAGCAGAGTGTGAGATGAAGTCTTCAAACAGCACGGCGACACACTTTGCCCAGAGCAGCTAGTGGTTGCTGATATTAGTGTGAAAACATTTTTTTCGTGACTTTTCAATCATTTCTGTTTTTATCTGTTCTCGCTCTGGCACAGTAGGTGGCAGTAATGCACCTCAGCGTTGTTGCCTCTGGCCATAAAAACAGAAAAAAAGTCATTAAGTATGATTACAGACTCTCTTTCCACCTGCATACACTCATGTTTGAAGTTGAAAAGTGAGCTGTGGAAACTGTGAGCTGCCCCCTAATAATTCCCTCCATGAATTCCTTCATAATTTCTTCAGTCTTTTTCTAATCTTTCATCACACTGTCATGACAGTCACTGTGAAAAAAGGTGCTATTGTTTGTGAAATCTTTCCATATGACAGAGGAATATCCTTTAAAATACATTAATTTTGTTTCAAAGTAAGCAAGATGTTTACAAAATTAACACCCTAACATCAATCCATCATTACCATACACCTAAAATCAGGCATTAATAAATGCTTCATAAAGACTAACTGGGAGCCAATATGCTACTTATATGTACACTGATAAGTAACTATCTGATGATGAGTATTTGGACCTTTAATATGAAGTGCTGTCATCATTTCTACTGAGAGCCACATTCAGGCAAAATGGAAAGTGAAAATATTAAGAGGATCAAATTCTAAACAATCCCGCTTGTCTCCGAGTAGCACTTGTGTGTCCTGTTGTGTAATTAAAGTGACACCATGGGATGGTTTTTATTGATTGTGAGGAGGAAAGACATCATTAACAACTGCCTTCTTTTTTTCTTTTTCTTTTTTTTCTTTTTCTGGTAATTCAGGATGCAATGATCCCTGTTGTGAGAAGTCAATTTAATTTCTCACATGGCCACCGAAGTAAAGCTGCTGTAAAGGTTTTGAATGGTGCATGAATAAGCGCAGCGGCTGGTTTCCTCAGAGGTCGGTGCCGCAAATGTCATTTGATTTGCTAAGATGTAATTTATAAGGTCATGTTTTATGAGATCACATGGCTGTGAGGACATGCTCGGCCTGAGAATGGCGCTTAAGGAGCGATCTCACCACGTCTGCATGACATTTTTTGACTCAGTGAACGCTCGACAGCTTTGCATTTTGCGGATCTGATGCGTTATATGTGTAATTTTATAAACTCCCATTGCAAAAAGTGAAGCATATCACTTTAAAACACTTTCTCCCTGTGCTGTATATATATTTTTTAATTCTTTTAACACTTAAAATCACCAGAAATGTCACTTATTCCCACACAAACACCATAACGGAAAGCACAGTGTTTGGGTAATGTGGATGAGCGACGCCTCCAAGTGGAACTGAGCCTCTGAAACTTCTGTGAAATGAGCTGAATGAGTCGAAATACAAATGTTCAAAGAGACAAAACACTGAAGACGGTTGCTGGGCTGCAGACCTTTTCCTTAGTTTACAAGCGAAGCACTGGGCTAATGAAAGACTTCACTTAATCCAAGCTCAAGTTTCCCAACCTTAACCAAAGTTATTAAAACTAAATTTTTTACTTGACGGTTGAGGAGCTGCTAAAAAAACCCCCAAAAATACAACTGGTGTGTTGGCAATATTTCATCTGCATATCATCAGAGTTTGAGCTCATTCATTAAAGTTTCATGAAACTTTGTCCTCAGAGCAACAGGTGATAAAGCGAGACACAATGCAGATGTTCTCTGAGCTGAAAAACAATGCAAACGCCGTTAAAGCCGCCATTTAGATGCAACTCCTTTCGCACTGCTGCTCATTAAGAGCTCAGTGTAGTTTGTGCAAGTTCACATTTATCATCAGAAGAGCAGAGTTTAATCTCAGCCCCTTCGCTACCGAGAACCACAACATCACTCAGAAACTGATGAAGGAAGATATAAAATGTCTCGTTTAAACGAGGTTGCATGCAAAAGCAAGGTCGTATTTTGTATTTTCCAACCGAACTAGAGGAGATAAAAAGGTGTGAAAACACGCAACATTAAAAAAAAGTGATACAAACATTCTTCTTTTCACTTTTAATTAAAAATTCTCTGCCACAGCAGTTATTCCTCTTGATGTTTTAAGAGGAACATTGGTCAAATATATGTTGAAACGTTTAGCTCGTTGCATTAAAACCTTCAAACCGAGCGCTGATACAACAGTCAGTTAACCATCATCACTTCATCTGCCCCCACCTCTGCTGCCTCAGGCTGCACCTCCGGCCCCTCATTTGTTTTCTTAGCCCACATATTTAAAAATGCATGGGGTGAAATGCATAATGAAACAAGAACTGTCTTTGTTGTTAAAAAAATCTATTTGCTGGTCTGTGTACTGCTGGACAAAATGAGTTTATTTAAAAATGAAAAAGAAGAAGTCTATAAAATTAAAAGAAGAGTCTGCACACACTCGACCTGATAAAAAAGAAAACACTAGAACTATAACACCAGAATTGTTACTGCTATGATATTTGATATCTTAATATATTTATGAGTAATAACCTCCTATTTCCCCTGCAAAAGACAAGGCTGTAATCGTCATTTCATTTATTTCAGGTAACAGAGTCCATTTAGTTATGAACTGACCTCTCGCTCCTTAATTCCTCTGTTGTCTGATGCTCTTTCTGTCCTTAATCTCCCTTCAATAACATCCACCAACCTTCATCTCTCCATCCTTTCATCTTATCTCTTACTCCTCAACTAATCTCCTGTTTCTCCTCCTCTGCAGCTCCTCTCCAGAGACACTTGACAGGTCTATTACATCCTTGGCCTTGCCTGCTCCCCCCCCCCCAACCCCTCCACAACAGAACCGGGCGCAAGAAAACACAAAACAGAAGACTCCTTCAAATGTTATCCCTCCTTTCCGCTAAGGCTGCGACTGGCCTGCAATAAATCTTTCATTTCTTTTCACTGAGAGGCAGGAATGAGTCGCGGCCGCTGGGAATGATGTGGATGTTCAGCTGCAGAATAATCAGCTCTCTGCTGAGTTTGGGTCAGAAAAAGAAAAAAATTCACTGTTGTTTCACTTCTCAACCCCAATTCTCCTCTCGATCCCTCCCTGAACTCCTCATTTTCCCCTCTTTCAACAGTTTTTTTAACGAGCAGCCAGTGACTTCTGCAAAAGAAAGAGTGAAATTATTGGGCTGTATTTTTGGTTTTATGAAGCAAGAAAAAATTGACAAGTAGTCTTTTGCTTTGTGTTTTCCCAAAGAACAACAATGAGAGTCGGTCGTTTTCGTGGCCGCGTTCGCTTCTCTTGACAAAAGGAAACTCAACAGGGATTCGAGTCGAGAACAAAAAACTCCGACCTAAAGCTGCTCGATTGTGTGTTTTCTCCCTGTGCTGCTCTAAAACTACACATTCCCGATGCTGTGATATACATTAAGAAAGCCCCCCCTGCACAGAGACATGACACCCATTATAAAGAAATGACTGTGAAGTGTGACACCTTCACACCACACCTGCACTTCATGTCCTCAGGTGTTGATGAAGCAAAGGTGACACCTTCACACGATTACATCGAAGTATTCTGGGTCAAAATTGAGCGAAACTGAGCGAAGATGAGGTAACCTGTGTTTGTCTGTTAAGGTGAGGCGCAGAAATGATATTGAGATGGACAATCAATAAAACATAAGCTTCAGCTAAACCTCTCCTCCGATGAGCGATCTGTCAGAGAAACAAGACACAGCGGAGCAGAGAAAGAGAGAGCACGAATCCACTGCGTGACGAGATAAATACTTCCTTAAAAAATGCCTCACAATCTCTGTAAGTCTGTGATCTGAGCTCCTGATCGGACGGCTGACACATTACAGGAGGGAATCTTTTCAACACTGAGCCACAGGAGGAGACCTCCACCCGGGGGCGGTGCTCCCAAAACCCACTGAAAAAACATCATTTATTTAAGAAGCAATTTTTACACCGACGTCATCTTTTATTTAAAATGAGAGACTGCAGCTTTTTTTTTGACAGTCAGTCCAAGTGATGTGTGCCTTATGTGCTCAGACTTGAAATTAAAGTGCCACAAAAATTAAACTATCATGCACACGGACTTTTTGAGGAGAAAGTGCTTCGTTGTGGTGAGTGGAAACGGAGAGATAACAGAGCAGGAGGATTTTATGCAAGTTAAAAATGAGGAAGCTGTTGCATCACAAAGTTGGCAGAAACATTTTACACACTGAAAATATTTCAGATCGGTTCTTTTTCCTTTTTTAAATCTCACACTTCACTTCATTCAGGGGTCTGAAGTGTGTGTTCTTCAAGTGAGCTTCATCATCTCGAGAGCCTTTTTGGCCACCAGAGGGAATCCCAAAAGAGAACTTCATTAAAAAGGAATGATGTTAGATGTTTATTTAATCAAAAAAAGAGGATGATTTTATCTCATCAAGGCTTCCACACTGAAGCCTCTGTGAACAACAACACAGTTTTGACAATCCTCAAATAAAAATTTAACACAAAAAGGAACATTAGGAGGTTATTTGGATGAGAATAAAAAAATAATCATCAACAGGGACATAAACAAGCCAGAAAGGTATGAGATTTTGATGTATTTAGAAACTTTATAGATATGTAAATATTAAAAAAAGTATTAAGAGCATTTGAGAAATATACACATGTGTATATTTTAGCAGACATATGAGGTAAACTGCTCATATTTGACACTGTTGGTCCAAATCCTGTGTTTTTTTATACTGACCTTTGGTTTTGGTTCATAATCCAACCACTGATTGAATATTCTTCACGTTTTCATGATGAAATATAGTTATTTTCATAGTTATTTTGTATATTTTATTAGGTAGCTTTGGTTAAAGGTTGATTTGGATGGAAGAACTTTGCCTGTTTTCACTTTTAGTATTTTAACTGATGCTCTCCATTCAATTAATCTCAATAAATTACAATAAATCACAGTCTGGGGTTTGGTGCTTCTTATTCAAAATCATGTATGTAAGAAATTAAGCAAAATCTTGTATGTTTTTCCTTTCTAAACTTATCGATACATTTAAATTACAGCAGAAAAACGCTAAAAACTCCCCCTTAAAACGTTTTAAAGTCACATAAGCAGTCATCAGTCCACAAAACGTAAGTAACTGAGTTTTATCTACATCATTGCAAACCTTCACTGCAATAAAACTCGGTTTTAAAATCACTTACTTTCTGCCAGCGCGGCTGCTCACATCCAGGTCCGCTCTCCGCTCAGGATCACCGGGACACAAACCGGCTGTCAGGCTGCAGCATCCCGGCCGGAGCTCCCACCTTGACCTCGGTCGGTCGGTCGGTCGGTCAGTCAGTCGGTAACGTTAAACTCGAATACTCCTCTCTCAAATGCACACAAACAAACAGAGGCAGACGCACATTAAGTCCCCGCTCCTCAGTAATACAGTTCCCCGCCTCTCCTGTGTCGGTGGTCGGCGGATGAGTCGGGGTCAGCGCGGTGGGAGTCACAGAGGCACCGCGGAGGAGCAGGAGACGGAGGAGGAATCACGCAGATTTTCACGCAGAGTTTAAGTTGTTTATAGGCTACTTGTGGCGAAAAAAAACCTCCAAGGCAGCTCAGAGAAATGCCGTGATGCTATTGGCTGAGAGGGTCTTAATGTTTGACAGCGAGCAGCCAAAGACTCACTGAACTCAGGTTTATGCATTAAAGGGACAGTTCACATGATTTTTTTTGCTTTCAAGAGATGGAGGATTAGATCAACACTATCAGCTGAAGATAATTTTTGAGCTGTCAGATAAACCTGACGAGTCACAAAGGAAAAAAGACTAAAAACTGGTTGCAAAAATTTAGCAAATTTTGCTTTGTGCCTACAGAATAGACTACATAATAGAGAAAACTTCAACTTCCTCCGACATCAGACTTCAAAAATCTCTTAAAAAAAAAGTAAAAACAAGGCAGTCAAACCCCTCAGGCCCTTACAATCCTTCTAACAAGACCAGCCACCAATAACTGATCATATTTTTGACCACAATGAGGCCATTATCTGCAAAGGAAGCTGTTACGAGTAGCTATTGCTTTGTTTTTTGGAGTCACCAATACAAAAATTTGGGACCGTTACTGATGTAAAAGTAGGCCTAGTAGCATTCAACAATATGAAAAATTATGCTTAATGATCAATTAATATTTGCTTTGCTTTAAATTGTGTACAGTGCTTTTAATTAAATACCTCTGATGATCAACGTATGCCTTTAAAATACACAGCAGACCAAAAATAACTGTGGATCAGAACATTTTCTCTGATTTCACTGTGATTAGTACTAAAATACATAGAGCTAAAGAAATGGAATGAAAAACCTTCACAAACAATGAGGGTTTTTTGTGAAATGTACTTAGAATTAATTGTGCCTTTTAACCAATAAATTGGCCCTCATATTGTAAATATTGTTCAATTTCTTTTTTGCAACAATGCAAATTTGCCCATTGTGGGGCTAATAAAGGAATATCTTATCTTATCTTATCTTATCTTATCTTATCTTATCTTATCTTACATTAACTTGCTAAATCTGGTGTCCTTACGGAGGGACACAGTCA
>JAPZDV010000025.1:5577741-5595673 GCA_029814665.1 Acanthurus lineatus
CTTATTTATATTATTTTTTTAATTTAAACCTTTGCATCTCATACTGTACAGATTGAAAACAAATCATCTGATGTGGATCAATCCATTGCTGTGAATAAAAAAAAAAAAGGACAACAGCTTTTCTTTGAAATCTCCTGAGATAATATCTCGTCTCTGTGGTGGCGCCGTTCAAAAGCTCTTTGGTGAAATTGTCTTTAAAATTGTGCCAACTAATCAAAGGTACATGAACTGACTCTAGAAGACAAACCATTTTGAATTCCTATTTTTGTATTTTTTAAAAACTAAATTAGTTGACACATGTGGCTAAATTTAATATTATTTATGTATTCTTTCAGGAAGTAATTTTTACAAAAGCACACATTATTTTTTTAAGGAATGTTTGTAGGAAACTTGATGCACAGAGTAAAAACTAAATGAGGTTTAATAATGTCAGACTGCGACCTGTTTAAAAGGACTTAAATAACTATTATATAGGTATTTAAGTTTTTTCATATTTTGTTTTTTTATTGCTTCAGTTTATAAAATTGGATTTACTTTGAGAGTAATTACCTGCCTTATTTTTTTTACCCAGACAGGGTTCAGACAAACATAGAATATATAAATTCTTTGTAAAGAATCTTTTGTCTCTTTGATGTAGTTTTGACTTGTGGCCACTGGAGGGCAGTAATTACACACAATTCTACACAAAATCATGAGCTGCATCGACATCAAGGAAGTCAATTTTGTAACATTATCTCCACGTTATAAAAAGTTATTATTAAGTCTCGAAAGTTGATTATATTTTATTTTTTTATTTTTTTTTGCCCACAAGAGAAATTAAAGTGCACAAAGACCTCATATGAGCGTAACGGCATGACCGGCCCACGCTGAGAAAACTACGGCTCATAAGAGTTCATACTCACGGGCCATGGCAGGTACGACTAATACCTTTATAGACTAAACATACTGACGTTAATTGCTTTATTTCAGTGACATTTTTTGGTGGTTTAAGATTTCTGCTGGTTTTACTGAGTCGGTCATTGAAACGAGCCTGTGTGTGTAAAACTGAATATTGTTAGAAGAGTTTATGCTGTGATTTTCATTAAAGCTCTTGGTTTCTTCGACCTTTAGGCTCTGCAGGAGTCTCTCGGTCCACAGAAAATGCAGCAGTGCTGAGACTGAAAACTGTTCTTATATCCAAGAATGTTTTTGATGTGAGTTTGTTCATTATAACGCCTGTGTGGCCTTTAATAAAGGCGTACAACGTGAGAGTATCGACTAGAAATAACGCTTCTTTTAACAAATACAATCACAGTAATTGCATAAGTCAGGAACTGTGCATAAGTGATATAAATAACTGAACTACAAGGAGTGACCTTTAACTGTGTATTATACTGTTGCAGTACCACAGAGTGACCACTGGATGGCACTGTACATTTGTGTTGGTAGAAATGTGCCATCTGTTCACGTCACTGAAGTCAAGACAGAAACAACACTGACACCTACAGTGACAATAAACTTTAAATAAAACATTTAAAATAAAGATTTTATGTTTGTTTGCCTGTTTTTTGTTTTGTTTTGGGTTTTTTTTTCTTCCCGCTGATAAGAAAGTAAATGAAGGTGAACATGAGAGTGATAAAAGTAGTTTTTAATGCAGAACCATTTTTAATACACTATATACTGCAGGGAATTGTGTTGTTTAATATCAGCACAGATTATAAACAGATAATGTTTACATTAACACTAACATAACTCCCTTTACAGTATGTGATTAAAACATCACATGCTCTGATACTTTTTCTTAATTTATGATTTTACTTTGCTCACATAAACACACACAACACGATCATATGAGCTCTTACATGTTTTATATTACATCAACATGAACTTTGTCTACTTTGACCATTTCTATTGGCTAATTACAGTTATCTCTTATTCAACAGAAATGGAAATCTTTCAAATTAAATTGATCAGGATCAAACATATCAGTTAGCTACAGAAGCAGAAAAGTGTGTTTTGCTGCCGTGTGCTGCTGTTAACTCATCAGGCTGAGCCATCAGTCGTACACAAGCTGCACTCTGTGAACCCCAATCTGATTCCTGCTCGCCCTCCATCGCTTGCCGATGTGCCTGGGGGAGACGCCATCAGGTCCTGCTGGGGGGGGGGCCGACTGGCAGAGAGAGACCCTCTAATGGGACGGCTGCAGACCCACATCAGACCCAGAAACGATCGATTATGGGTCTTTTCTGGGACAGCAAAGTGGAAATTGTAGGTGAAAGGCTTTTACTGTGCAAAGCGGGTTTGTATGAAATTTCCAGAGAAAGAGGAAGTTTAGTTTGTGTCTGTGTGTGTGTATGTGCATGTATGTGTGTGTGTGTGTGTGCCCATTCACAGATGTCAAAACAGCAGTCAGCATGCGAGGAAATCGACCTGACAAACATGTTAGTTTGCTAAAGGAGACGTGTAGATTTTAACTGCATTTTAAAAAAAAGCTGCAGGCTTAGTATTTAGTAAGTATTTTCAGCTTAGAGAGACCAATTATGTCTGAAAATATAAAGACAGGTTATAAAATTAAAATCTAGGCCACATCGTATGTCTCACTATTGTTTCTATTAAAAAAAATACATAAATAAAAATAAATAAAACAAAATGCTTAAGACATTTTTCTTTGTTTTTCATGTATTTACTTTATCTCTTGTATGATCACAGTTATTTTGACTGACCTCATTAGGAGAGTTGCTCAACGAGGCCACATCTCTTTTAAATACTCACATTTAGGAAACTGGATCAAAAACAAAAGGACTCAGTGACGTGTCTGTGAAGATTTTTAGCCTCGTTTCCAAAGACTTTTGGACGTCTGACTGGTTTGCCATCAAACAGACATGAACTGATGAAGCCCCTCGAGGCGAAACGTCCTCACAGACACACATAAGTAAGTCCAGCTGCTTTCGATTCGAATGCTCAGATGTGACTGTGACCTGAACGAATGAAAACACTCACAGACAGTTTTTAACCAAAATTTTTGCTCCAAACAGCAGACAGACGCAGAGAGCCGTCATCTGCTGTTCATGCTGGAGTGTTTTTCTTTCTGGAGTTGGTGAAATACAAACAAAAAGAGCTAGAAACAGAGTAAATATTAGAGTTTTTATTCATCCATCAGGTGGACAGAAGCATGACTCAGACAAATACCTGATAAAGTTGCCGTGTAGCTGCTGGATGTGTGTTCAGGCGAGCGTTTGCAAACACGGTCGCCGTGTCGTATCAGCTGATGGTTTGTCATCAGTGTTGTTTTACTGCTTGTTCCTGTTCACCTGAAGTGCTTAAAATAATCACTTATTTAACTTTTAATTTAGTTTTCTCAATTTTAAGTGTTTGTATTTATATTTATCCTGTGTGTGTGTGTGTGTGTGTGTGTCTAATTACAGCCCCCCCGCTGACTCTCTCTCTCTCTCTGGCTGTAACAAGGATCAGTGGCAGTGAATGAGCAGCTTGCCGTGTCACTGTTAATACCACCGAGAGAGAGAGAGAGGGAGGGAGGGAGAGAAGAGGAGGAGGAGGAGGAGAGAGGGAGTCATTCAATCCTTATACCTCCATTTACCTTCACATGAATGAGAGAGGAGAGGGGGGAGAGAAGAAGAAAGAGGAGAAAGAAGGAGAAAGAAAAGGAGAACAGGTCAAAATGAAGGTGTCACTTCAGTTTCACCTCCAGCTTTTTCTTCTGTGGAGTTAAAAGGTTTCTGCACACCTCCTCTCCTGAAAAAAAAAGACTCCTCCTGCTCCTCATTCCTCCACTCCAGAGTCCACTGAGGAGAAACAGAAGAACGAGAGGACGAGAAGAGTTGAGATCGTACAAAAGAGGTGAGAACAGTCAGTCAGACATGTTGCTTTCATGCATAATCTCCTTACCCTGTGTGTGTGTGTGAGCGTGTTTTAAAGGGCAATGATGTATTTTCTGCACTGTGGCACATTGAACGTATCTTTACTTTATTTTAACAACATCAGAAGTGAAATATTAGTTTTTCTGATGAAGTCTATTAATATGTTTCATAGTGAATTTTCTCATTCATTAACACAGAAACACAGAAACACAAAGCAGCTGCTGTTCGCTGTCAGAGGTTCGATATTTCAACGTTTCATCAAACTGCAGCAGTACTCGGTGATGTTAGAAGTTTTCATTCTGCTGATGAATGTGTGCAGATATTTGCAGAAGCTTGTTTTTGTGGAGCAGCTTCATCCGTCTGCAGCTGTGAGATTATGACTGGGTGTTTTTATGGGTATCATATTCTGCAGGGCTAATAATTCATGAATCAGCTGCTACCGGTTCAGTTCGAGGCTGATGAGGTCGACTACACAAAGCGTTGTTAGAACGGTGGCTCCACAGCTTAAATATGACGACGTTTTCACATGGGACTTCTATTTACGTCCACAAACTCCGGACTGGACATTGTGTAGAGTTGCCCTTTCACACATGTGGCACCAAACGGGGGGGTTTTCCATATCAGACGTCTTCTTCTTGGGTTTGGGTGAAGGGTTGAGTCTGAGCAGAGCACAGATGCATGTGTTTCATTTGCAGCAGATTGACCATGATTCATCTGTAATGTTGACTGTTATCATATAAACTCCACATGCATCTCTCATGTTTCTGCATCATGAGCGGCTACGTTGCGTTGCAGAGAGAAAGCTGCAGGTTTTTTAAGGTCTTTTGTCCTGCAGCAGCGTGAGAACATCAACACACCCACCGGCTCACTGCGACCTGCTCTATTAAAACAATGCTGCAATCAGTCAGGTTATTGTGAGTTTTCTGGGGTTTTTTTTAAGTATTTCAGTTTAATTTAAAGATCTGGTTTTAGCATGAAAATGATTAAGGTTATGGTTTCGACTTTATTTACTCTTTTTAGAGTTTGACTACCTTGATCTTCATAGTCAAAGTCATGAAACTGTTACTGTCTTTTATTTAATCAGTGAACATGTTAAGTTGAATTACTAAACAATGTCTGACTTCATTTACGACCTTTTCAGTCTGATCTGCCTGTGCAGAAGGTTCGAGTCCTGGTCCCTCCCTGCGATCTCACAAAGGTCTTATCTTGATTTATACATCAAGATATCATTTTCTGGACTGGGCGTAGTCGAGGTTAATGTCAACATTAATACTCCGACACATTCCACTGATGTGAGCAAACGCTGGCTGTAATTAAGGCTGAATTAACTGGCCTGTTTGACCCGCTCATGCATACGTTCAGGGGACATAAAGGAACAATTGAAATCGTTTATAAGACTATAAGACAAAATGCTTTAAACCTGCAACTTAGTGCATAAAAAGGTGCTACTTCTACTTGTTTTCAGTCCATGGGGGGGTGATAAGGTGTCCCTCAGACCCATCAGGTGGCAGTAATGGGTGTGCAGGGGTTCACGGACTGCAGCTTGTAGCATCATTAGCGTTTCTGCGTCGCTAACAGGCTCTGCTGAAGCTGTTTGAACACAACGTTCACATCCACTGCGAGCTCATCAGATGTGCAGAGGTGAAAAAGAAGCTCGATTCTCTGCTTATAATCTTTTTTAAATATCAGTGCGTTACATGAAAATGTTAAAAAAAAAAGTCATTGCATCTGGAGTCTCTGGAGGTGATGAACATACAGAGAATTATCAGCAGCTCCCTCATAATATTAGTTTTAGTAGTATTTCATGTGAACTAATAATTTCATTTACGTGCAATATATCCATGTATATTATTCCAATTTCATCTGTGCAATTTAATGCTAACACTTCATACCGTCACCCTTGTAAATATTGTGCAATTTTTTGCTCTTTTTTTGTACTTATTATTATTTTTCTTTATTCTTATTGCTGCTTTTTTACATTCTGTCTTTAACTGTCCACTTGCTGCTGCAGCAATGCACATTTCCCCATCGTGGGATTAATAAAGGAATATCTTATCTTATCTTATCTTATCTTATCTTATCTCATCTTATCTTATCTTATCTTATATTAACTTGCTGAATCTGGTGTCCTTACGGAGGGACACAGTCAGTTTGTGACTGGTAAAAAACTTACAATCATTACAAACGTATTCAATCCAGGCGATCAGAAGATGTGGAATGTGACCTATGTACATTCACCTATGTACTGCACATGAGATATGATTATTGGATCAATGTATAAAATACAATGCATGAGTACAAGTTACATTTCTTTACAAAATTTTTAGTGCAACAAAATTTTTTGTAGTGCAGCACTGCTACATGATCTTGTTTTAAAAAAAATCTAAATATTTCTTCCAATTATTTCTTCCAATTATGGGAGAATGACAAAGATCATAGATATGTTATGAAGAGGAGTGCAGGTCAAAACATAAAGCTGTTAAAGGCAGTGAAAGGTGACTTAGTGGTGCAAACTTTGAAATTAAGGTAAGAAAGTGAGTGTACTGAGTGCCCTTATTTAAGGTCATTGATAGTCATTATCCAGCTCATTATAGGAGCCAATTTAGTTTTTTTTTAGGTCAGTACCTCAAAATGAATCAAACTTTATTAATAAAACTTTTCTTAAATTAGACACACATATCCATGAGGAGCAGTTTTTATGACAAACGTTTGATTCATTTTCTCTAATAAGTGAACTTAAACACGACTCAATGAGCAGAAAACCTTCAAAATGTAGAAATCCTGCCTGCCACTTTGATGCACTTTTTTTTGACATGCTGTCAGTTTTTCTTTCGCTGCGATTTATTATCTTTGATGGTAACACGCTAATTAAAAAAGGCTCCACTGGTGTTACGCCATTAGCAGAGCTACAGGTGTAGGGAGCTACCAGTCAGGATGAACAGAGAACGTCAGCCAGACTGCACATCAACTAATTTACTGATGAAAAACACTGTCAAGTTCACTTTGAGTTATGAATTCAGGTTTGAGGTCAGAATCAGTAGCTGATGGTTTGGCTCCAGTCGTTGTTAATTCATCTAAAACTTTGATTTTTCAGGCTGCAACTCATCGTCCTGATAAAAGCAGTGGAAACAAAAGAGATTACTTCCACTGTGGTGGTAAGTAACGCTGTACTTCTATTTTATAATTTTTTTAAAGTTGACTAGTGAGTTACTTTGCAGACTAATATTAATGTGAACAAGAATTTTTTCAAAATTAAATAAATGATGTATTATGATAAAATTAACTACCCTCCTTGATATCAGAGTACTTCTTCCACCACTGAGCAGTAAAAGTTAGACAAATAATCTACTTAAAGGTTCAGTTTACAGGCAGGGATCAGCTGAGGTTCACTACTTTGTGAACTAAAATGACTGTATAAATGATTTTTATGAATAGACTCAATTAAACTTTGATAAAATTTTGATAGCAAACAGTTTTTTTTGCATAAAAACTGAAATGCAGACTCTGTCTTTAAAAGTAAAGACCTTCAGTGTGCATTACATGGTTTTATTTTAAGTCCCTTATTATTTTTAAAGCTCAACAGGAGTCCACAAACTGGACTTCACAAAAAGGGCCACATTTCTTTTATTCAGGCAGGTTTGCACCGTTTGACCTTGCTTAGCGCTGAAAAAACCTCATGCTAGCACGCTTCCCTTTGTTTGAATTTGCAAGAATGTCTGAACCTTCCAGGGGGAAAATATTTCAGCTCACAGGAAACCAATACATCAACTGAACCTTCGACTTCGACTGGACTGACTCCAAAATCCAGTTTATACATGAGGCCAGTCTATTCATGAATGCTGGAGTAGAAAATTCAGAATGAATAACTTTTCATTTTTTGTTTTTTGCATCCCAACAGCGTGTGCATAATTGCGTCGGGTGAAGAGAAATTTCTATCTTTTCGTTTGAAGGATTTTCCTTTAGAAACTCAAATATATACAGTTCTGGCTCACTAATGAGTTTGAGCTTACCCAAAGCTCCAGGGGTTTGATAGTTGGTGTTTGTCCTTTGCCTTTTATACAGTGTCTTTAAAAAAGGTACCCAGCCCCTTCAGAAAACTTTTTGAAGGAGATTGGAAGTTATTTTTGCAGCAATCAGATCAACAAACAGCCTTTAAAGCATTCGAAAAATATAAAAGTCTTCTTCACACAGAATTAAAACTGAAATCTTAATTAAGACTAATATCTGTCAGACATCGATCACTCTGTTTTCAGTGATGGTGAGACTAAACTTACAGAACAGACAATGTTTTGCTATCTTAGCAGTCAGGCAAGGTCACTGCCAAGATTCACAGGAGATATAAAAATGCTAAAAGCGGAGAGTAAATCTGCCTTGAAGAGATGAAGGTGACAAGAATAAGGTGGAAACTCTGCCGTTTGAACATGTCAAATGAGACAATTTGAAAGCAGTACAACCTCCCTCCTGTCTTGACGGCAGATATGTGCTTAAGTGAAATACGACATCCTATCAGGACGATGCTGTTAGCTGCTGTAAATTTTCCTGCTTCCTGAACGAAATGGGTTTGACCTTGCACTCTGCCTTTTATGAAAAGCAAATCAGCGCCTGGGACGAGGTTGCAGGAAGCGCTACTGACAATAGAGTACATCACACTTGCTGGTAGGTGTGTTAATTTACCAAACACAGAGACTACAACACAACAATCTGATCTTTGGCTTCTTTAAAAATGCATTCAACCCTTTCCAACCTCCAGCCCCTGCAGCCTCTCTCTCCCCTCAAATCAACCCCTCCTTCCACTGTCTCGCATCCAAATACCATTTTTCTAATCCCCTTGACTGAAGAGCAGAGGACCCAGTGGCTCCGGGGCGCTGAGCAGGACAAGAAGTAAATTAGAGGGAGGAAAGAGGGCTTGAGATGAGAAGAAGGAATGAAATGGTATAGAGTGCCTCTCCAGCTTCAAACACAGAGAGGAAAAGATAGAAAAGGCTGAGAGGAGCTGAGTGCAAGGAAAGCTTGGTGATTTAAACCAAAAACAAGACATTTAATTACAAATCTTTGTTTTTATTTAGACAAAATAATTATTATAAGAAAAAAAAAGTTAAAGATAGAAACAAACAAAAGTTGCTTTTGGTAGCAAACAGCCAAAGATGACGGTACAACCAACATCGTCTTGTGTCCTCAGAAGCATTTTGAAATCTCTGGTGACGTTAAAACACTGACGTCTGTTTTATTTCCTCACTTCTGTTGAGTTCGTCCATCTCTTGCAATATTAAATCCCCGACAATAAAACCAAATCCCAAACTCAGTTTTTACCAAATTTTCACTCACAGAAATTCAACACGTTATCACTCATCACATTTAATAAAATTAAAAAAAGAAAAGTAAACAGTCCACCAGAATTCATTTTCATTTGTGGCAATTTGTTGTCCTTTTTTTTTAATTTGTTTGTTGTATCCTTAAATGACGGGCACTCTTTCACCTGACTTTGGGCTCGTCTCATAATGGCCTGCCCGCTCACACAAGTCAGAGTCTTATCAGCGCCGCTGGCAGTCAGGACAGGGTGATAAGTCATTTCCAGACAAAGCCTGAGGTAGCCGAGGTGAGCGGCGGCAAACTGCAGCACAAGAGCTGAGAAAACTCAAACAAGTCCTGAATCACAGAGTGTGTGTGTTTTGTTCATGAAGCCAAAGTGACTAAACAGCAAACTGATAATAAAGACGTTGCTTTCTGACCAAGCAAGAACTAACAACATTCAAATAAAAAGCCTATAAGTCTAAACCTAAAGCTAACTTGACACCATTTGATGAGAGCTTTTTTTCCAGCTTGGCCAAAAAGGTGAGAATGTGTGAAATCATTGTAGGACTGAAAACATTTCATGAATAGCATATTTAAAGTCAATGTAAAGGAATTAACAAACAACAACCAGTTTTATTGCTCCTATATAAGAAAAGTTTTGATCTGAAAAATGCAGAAAATATGTGTGTTTATGGCTTTCCCCAGGATATGAAGGTCTGCATACACTCATGTATACATACAGAGTTTTGTTTAGGGGACGACAGTGTAGGGTTGATAGGGTAGCATCTTTTGCCGTTCGTTGATTGCATGAATCCAAGCTGGTTTGACGAAGTTCAGATTGCTGTTCTCCATCAGTGCCTGTAAAAGGAGTGGAAATGAAGGTGAGAGGCAAACGCAGGTCAGAGAGTGTCCTTGGTGCATCACAAATGAACTGACTAAGGGTATAAAGCCTTTAAAAAAAATTAAAGGTCTGATTGTAAAACCAAAAATCCTAATTCAAATGCTAACAGAGCCCCAGAATGGCTGAAAAACAATTTTGACGCACAATTTCAGACAGACTGAAGAAGGCATTTGGCTGAACGCTGCTGAATTTTTACTGGGAAGGCGTACGCACTCAGGTTCTCAATTTGCTTCAGTGCTTGTGTTTGATCAGACCCTGCAAAGTGATAAATGCTTACAGCTTTAAAGCAAATGGCTAAAAAGTCTCAGTTCTGGTTGTGTTTGGTGTGACATGTTGAAATGCTGTTTTTCTTCCCTCTGGCTGTTTGAAAATAGATCTCTCAGCTGTGCACTTTGCATAATTGAGCATCAAGTGTTCTGATGCAATTAAATCACAAAAGTTAACTTGACTGTGAGTGCAAACAAATGAAAGCATGCGCGCACGTACACTAAAAACTATATACACACAAATGCTTGATGGTTTTAGGTTTGTATTAAACATCATTATGAAACAAAGGGAGAAAGAAGAGAGGACCAAACATACGTCTTCAAAGGACTCGTGCCATCCTTCACTGGTCACCACAAACTGAACCTTCTCCGTCATGTAGTCCTCAATCACTCTGGAGAAAAGACAGTATTTTGTTTATAACTGCAGAAAAATACATTTCATGCAAATTTCTCATCACTCTGAACTTCCACAACCAATAAAAGTTGTAATTGGTTACTGCAAGATGTCGTTCTCACCCGTTAAAGGCAACGATGTACCGCAACAGCAGGCGCCTCTCGTTGTTCGGGAATTTACCGTAGAGGAAAAAGTGCTTTCCATTCAGGAAGTCTGCAAGAAAAGAGAAAAAAGAAAGAAAGAAGCAAAAGAATCAAGTTAGTGGCTACACAATGTATAGGAGAAGTAATTATAGGTGCTCTTTGATAAAGGGAAGAGGAGCGGAGCAACAAAGGCGGAGAAAAACAGGACACGCTTCAGGTTTGTGTGTGGCGTTCCTGAAAGCGAAAAAAAAGTCGCCCCATTACTTTTATATCAGTGTTTGCAATGTCCGATGAGAAAGAAGAGGACATCTGTTCCTGTGATAGGAACAGGAAGAGATAAAAGAGACAGGAGGACAAAGAGATAAGAACAAACGGAGACATACCTGGTAGCTCAGGGATGGGATGATCCTGCTCTGCCTCGGCGTCTGTGTTTTCATCTGTCGACCCTCCATACGGATCCTCCTCTTCCGCCGTCTTCCCCTTCATTGCTGCCTTCTTCTGCCGGCTCTCGTTCTCCACCCTGTTGCAAGATCAGAAAAAAAGACTTCTTAAACGTGGTGTCATGCTTGCCCTTTAAATGAAGCCTCCCTGCTTGTTGCCTTGCAGCTAACAAATCCTCTTTTTTTTTTTTTCAAGAAAAGTATCTGAGTTAACTTTATGTCCTCGTTGTAAGTCACTCTACTTTCTCATCTCTTGTATATCACAAAAAGAGTAACCAGTTTAAAACAAACTTAATTTGCTTAAAGCAGTACTCATTGATTTTCAGTCACTTGGGGGCAGCAGAACAAATTCTAAACACAGCGCTGACATTTTATCACCTGATAATAATGTTGTTGTGGCAAACATGTTCGCAAACAATCGCCTTTTGCATGTCCAGCAGACATTTGTATGGATCTTCATAAACTCCTGAGGGAAATATCTCACTTTTGCACTCTTAAATGTTTCACTAAGTTCTAAAGGTTGTTGCTAACTTTGTCTATTTGCTGTTTATTTGGAGTCAGAGCAGTGAAACAAAACCTGAACAAAAAACTGGACGTATCAGCACTGAAACTCTTGTATTTGTCTGTCTCTTGTCAGTCCCAACAATTGGCTTGTCACTGGTTTTCAGTTTAAGTTTCTGTCACCGCTGTGGGGAGTTTGCAGGGAGAGCATGTTTTATGTATAATCTGCAAACTAAGGAGACAACATCACTCTTCCTGAAGCTGCACCGAAGCTCCAAAGGCGTGTGACCGAGGAAACGCTTGAACAAGCTCCTTCACATCGATATTACAAACAGCATCATTGATGTTTTGTGTGTGTGTGTGTGTGCGTGTGTGTGTGTTGTTTACCTCTGCAGCTCGTCCTCCGTGTCAACAGCAGATTCATCATCATCACCTCCTGTAAAAACAGTGATTCTTTGTAAATGTGGTAAAATGAACCTACAACTAGAGTTAACACACATCACAGACCAGTCAGACTGCCGTTTACATTCGTGTCTGTCCTGACTCATACTGTACGAAAAGGTTAACAGGTAATAAAAAGGATTTAGTGCAATTTTTGGTGAAATGTTAGTCATCGTTATACTTACATGTACAAGTTTAGTGAATATTTTCATTCTCCTCACATAGAGTCTTTATACAGAGGACTGATAGAGAGCTTCATCACTCAGTGAAAAGACAATCAGCTGAAGCTCGATATTAGTAAAACCAATCAGGCTGTGCTGAACTACAATGCTTAGAGTATGAATGTTGCTGCAAAGAAGCTACAAATGCAAAGAAGCTACACAAATATGCCTGGATGTTTCACACAAACCTTCAACGTGGCAACACACAAGGTCTTTACAATCACCACAGTTTCATGTGGACACCCGAGATAAGAGTCACTGGTTCAATATCCAACCACATATGAAATCTAGTCACAATCTCTCCTCCTGTTCCCAGGTTATGGTGCTGAATAATGGCTGGAAAAGTGTTTCTGAAGAGCGTCAGCATGTCACAGTGAAGCTGAATCATTTCTCATCATTTTATCCATTTATGTGAAATATGGTCTCAGGTAAGCACGTAAGTTCTCGAGCTTTGACCTTCAAAAAAAAATCAGTTCATCCTTGATTCCCAGCAGATGTTTAAGCCGATTTGTAGATATTCCCTCAAGGTTTTTTCTGAGATACCGTGCATATGTACAGAGGGACGGACAACCCAAAGACATTAAGCCAACAGATGTGACTGTTGTTGGTGCGCAGGCATAAAAAATGACTTGTCTGATTTATTTTAATGGTAGAAAAGGCCTTGCAGAAACGGATGTTTGAATTCCAAAGAGTATAAAGGTTCATATATTTATAGTTTATTGAAAACACAAGGTTGTTGTTTTTAACCTACAACCCTAAATCATCATCATCATCACTGCACTCATGCCCTAATTTTGCATCTAAAAACCTATAATAAAAAGCGAAAAAGACTTAAATATGCTTTTTATTTGTCCTTTTTTTCCTTTTTTTAGTAGACTTTTGTATACCAGGACAATCCGCATTTATATGAAACACACATCCGCAGTTCAAGATATGTAACCTTGTTGGTAACACTTTCCATTACCACGCAATCCTGTGCTGTTGAGAGGGAAAGAGATGAATCTCTAATTAAAATGCCGTTCTCCCTGTATGTGTTTGTCGGGTCAGTATTTGTTGTGTCTCCTCACTGATGCACCCCGGCACTTTACTTCTGGCCTCGCATTAACATAGAAATGAGAATCATGCACAAGTCCCTCCACAGTGATTACGTCTTGCCTCCACTCTTGCTTCACCCTCTAACAGCATCTATAGTCTTGTCCTTTTTTACGGCGGCATTGTCAACTCATCCATTTCCAAGTACTTCATAGAGGTGATCCCTTTCGTCTGAGCCCCGGGCCCCTCTCAATCCATCCAGTGCTCTTCAGCTCCAGTGCTAACCTCCCACACTCTTTACTTATTTGAACAAATACAATGAATCACTTTATGTGAGTAACAGCCAGCAGCAATTCAGCTCTCGGACCCTTCACGATAAAGATAAGCAAGTAAATTATTGAAAATATTTTAACATTGAAGTGTTCACGTTATCAGTTCTACTTCATTTATTGGGCTGTAAACCTTTTCTGTTGGTGGTTTTGTCCTCTTACACTGATAAATAATGTTTTACTGTCTCGTAATTCATTCTTGTTGCAATTTGCTTGTGGTGGCAGAGGAGAGGAAAACTGTTATCTGTTTTAATTTGTAAATTAAATAAGAAAAGAGGAGAAAAAAACTTGTTTTTAAGACAAAACAAAAAATTTAAACTTAAATAAACAGGATACATTTATAAAATTTTAGTAATAAAGTCTTTCTGTTGTCTTATCTGCTGCAGACAGTTTTGATGGTGTTATTTATTTATCTGTTGTCCAAACCTACTTTTTTCCTCATTTTTTAAAGCAAACTTAAAGAGGTTTTATTTAAACACAGGAGTTCTTTTAAATTAACACTAATATCAGCATGCTAACATACTTAGATGTAACGTTTATCCTCTTAGATCAGCATATCAGAATGTAAACATTTCAGGCTGATGGAAAAGTAGGTAATTGTCTTAAACCAAAAGAATCAAACAGAGTTTTTACAATTTTTATCTGGTTGAAAAAGTGAGGGCATCATCAAAGTCTTTTTTCTGAATATCTACTTTGAATTTTTTCACAGACAAATAACCCAAAAAAAGTCAGGAAAAGTCAATATCTCCAAATATTTGAGATTCAATCTCAACTGATTTGTGCACAAAAGTGTTACAGAAATACATCCAATAACTGTCCAAAATTATTCAGTAAAAAAGAAAAGTGCCACTTGTAATCACAAACCAAACACCTGAAGGTGAGGAAATACTGTGGCAGGAACAAATCCTTTTACCAGGAGAGGAGGAAATTTGAAATTTCTGAGCAAAATTTAAACTTTTAATGTGATCCACTAAAGTTTTGATTGTCTCCACCAAGTCATTTTAAATGGACTTTACTTGTTTGTACAGACTTTCTCCATTATTTGTGTAACAGTTTTTAATAAGAGTTTATGGTTCGTCACCCAGAGTGTTGCCCTTTTAGTTCAACATCACTTTTATGTGAGTTCAAAATGTGCTGAAATAAATAAGCTGGCCTACATGACTTGGAGGAGAGGACTTGTTTCAACCTTGAACACAACGGAGAATGTAATTGTTTGTTCCTTTCCTCACACAGTGTCCCAACTCTGAGTGCCTCTACGGTCTCAGCTGTCATTCTTTCATTTCCTTTACTTCACCTTTACAACAGGCCAACTGCCCACCACTTCCCCTGTCGTTTCACCCTGTCTGAACTTCAGGCGAACTTCAAGCGAAAGTCAACTGAAAAATCCATTTCAAGACTCTGCAGCCCGTCACCGATCACCCGGGAGCCATTTTTCAGAACAATGATGTGCTTTTTCTTTTCTCCCAACAACAGTTCTTGTTGTACAATGAGGAGAGAAGCAGTTTAGAGTCACTGACATGGAAATGCTGATGTTCACTGAATCTTAAACAAAACATCAAACAAAGTTCAGTTAACATTTTTCTCCGTGAGTATTCGGGGCATTAAAGTTAAAGTGATCTGATACAAACCTGGTTCATCCACATCAGTTGAGCCTGCATACTCATCGTCTTCATCGTTCTTTTGTGGCGTCTTTTTGGGCGTCACTTGTCTCTCCTGCTTCTGTGGAGTCTGCAAGAACAAAAGTAGACAGAGTATTAACATGGACTGCTTGCTAACAGGAAAAAGGATTCTTTATTGGCACGTTTTTTTATCGGCTCACTTAAAAAAACAAATCTACGTTTGTGTTCATTTCCTCTTCGCTCTGGTCGTCCACTTCCATTTCGCTCTCCGAGCTCGACTCCGCTCCATCCATCAAATACCTGGAGAGAGACAAAACACTGGTGAGCAGAAAGTGTCAGGATGATTAAAAACCAGAGGGAAATAAAATGCAGGCACAATATATCTTTCTCCCCGATCAGCTCTACTTGAACAATGTTTCAAACTGCGGTGAGCATTTTTCAGGCAACAGTGGAACAAAGAGCAAGATTCAGAGTGAAGGTAACATTTTTCACAAGATGTTCAGTGTCTTGATGCTTAGAGTATTACGACTGCCTGCATATTACAAGTCTGATCTACTAACCTCACACTCTTTCCTTGGTTTTTGCAGTCACTCACAGTTTAAACCCTCATACCTCAAAAGTAGGGATGCTTTATTAAACATTAAAAAAAACATTAAAAAAAGAATGAAACATTTTGCATGCAGTATTATCCTTTTTACAACCAGTGTTTCAGCAAGTAGTGAACTTTGTTTTGTGCACAAATGAGCTTTTTAAGATGCCTCTTTCTACCCAATCATGATACTATTACCCATTACCAGTGACTCTGTTTACTTACTTTTTACGGACCTTTTTTTTGAGCATTTCAAAACTTCACCAGTCTTTTGTTGCTCCTGTCCCAACTTACTTTAAACTTATTCTGACATCAAATTCAAAAAAAGAATATACTGACAAAAAAATAATGAAACTGTCAAGATTGAAAGATTGCAACTGTCAAGAAAAAAATCTTTTAAAATCATTGTAGTGCACGTAATGCAGAATAAACGCACATATAAAAAAATGAAGAACCAACTAGCAGAAAGAGAAAGAGAGTAAAAAGAGAAAGAGACTCGACCCACTGTGAAGTCAACTGGAAATGCCACTGTTGAGATGAGATAGCGAGACATTTTACTGACCTGTAAACTAATTTACTTCATAAAACTCAGTGTCCAGGAAATTGGAAAATGAAAAAGGACACGGTGGGCAAAGACAATAATGCAGAAACTGCCTCCTTTGACATTATGTGTCGTCACCTCTGAAGCAGAACAACAAGCTCTATCTGCTCCGCTCATGCTGAACTGCACACTTGGTTTTTCTGACGGAGTAAAACTGAGTTTTAGTATGTAATTGAGTGATCTTTAAGTTGTTTTTTTTAACTTTTTTCTTAATTTTTTGCACTGAAAGAATCACAATAAGTATTAGAGAATAATCAACAGATCAAATGATAATTAACATGTTGAATTAAACTAAGAGACATATATAAAGTTATATTACCTATTTAACAAAGTTGTAAAAATCTGCTGTTGTTGTATTTGAAACTGAAACTGAAATTTCAGAGCGGCTTATTGTGTCATCAGATGCTTAAAAGGTTTCCTACTGATAATGACCTGAGAGGTTAAAATGCACTCGTCTGAAAGTGAATCGATTCATTAAATATTCATTGGATCCTGATTAATGAGATGTCATCTATTTGTCTCATATCATTGTAAACTAAATATCTTTGGGTTTTATAGCTGTTGGTCAGGATAAACGTTTTTCATTATTTTCTGACCATTTACAGATTAAAACAAGATCAAGAAAACTTAATCGAAGGATTCCTTGTAAAACAAAATAATCCCTACTTGCAGCACTCTACACTTTGTTTTTACAATGTGGCTCTGCACACGTCAGGTCTGTGATTAAGTTCAATTACTGTGTGATTGTGCTGATATTTTGGCTTCGGCATGCAAACTATTTTCCAATTCCCTCTTGGGATGTTGTAGCTCAGCCTCAGTTTTAATGAGAAATTTGTTTAATTATTCAGATTTATTATAATGGGGATGCTGTAGAGCAGCTTGAGTGTCTGCTTTCTTTTCTTTCTGTCCATCTACGGATTTTCACTGATTGGATAAGTACTATGTCGAAAGCATTTCTGGCATTCTTACTGATATCTCTGTAATATGCACCCTACACAGTATGTATGCATGCATGTCAGGAGCTGAATGAAGCTGTGCGTTTGGCTCCAGATGCTCAGTGGGATTATTTGTGTGCATTATGGAGCAACAGTTTGAGAGTGCGAGCGTGCTTATTTGCTTGGGTACTTGTCATCATCAAAGTAAGTGGCCTCTTTAATTACCCATAGCAGATGCAGCTTTTAAATAAAGAATACATCATCAAAGCTGGACACTCCACGAGCTGCACAATAGTGGTGCTGGGCACGAGGATGGATTATTCTCACAACAAGGGGGGGGGGGGGGGTGTGGGGGAAGGACAGGGATGAGG
>JAPZDV010000025.1:5597851-5615892 GCA_029814665.1 Acanthurus lineatus
AGCCCTATTGTTACTAACCAAAATGATAAAGAAATAGATAAATTTGTCTTTTTTGTTGACATCATTATGAATCATTATGATATGCAGTAAATCCTGCATACTGGCTGTCCAAAGTAGCCAAAAATTTTACTGATTTGTCATTTGAAAGGCTATAAAATAATGTAAATAAAAAATGCTGACTGCCACAACACTGGCTGAAATGCCTGAATGCAGCAGAAGTCTGAGACTTCTTAAGTTCAGCAACTCGAACATATTCACAGCGATGAAATCTGATCAGAGCCTGGTTCATCTTCAAGTCAAACACAATCACAACAGAAGCAACAGTTATGAAGGAATGCCTGAAAATGATGAGGCTCAGCACCATACTGTGTAACACAAGTACAGAACAACTCCATAAATTTGGCCCCTGTGCTGCCCAGGATGAGGATGAGTATTCGGCTCTGCATTATTCAGCAGACACGGATTCAAGTGAAGCGATGACAGAAGACCTTGATGTTGCAAAAGCTCCCCCTGTAATAAGGCATATAATTAGGGAGCTGTTGGAGCTAGCTGGGGTGAATTTGTGATCACAGCAGGCATCAGCTGCTCAAGGTTACAATGCTCTCTGCAGCAAGTGGGCATCACTCGCTGTGAGAGGTGTATTTTTGGATGTTTCAATCAGCGTGAGTGCTGTGCGCAGGTTGCACTGTGCTGAGACACAGATGTGGCTTAAAAGACATTATTAATCAGATGTAGAATGATACGCTGGACACATGTTCCACTCTAAACACAGACTGTCAGCCTGTCTGAAAAGTCCTTTAACAAGACAACAGATCCGATCCAGCTGTTTTTCATAGCCAAGCCTGAGCTCACGCCTTTGTACAGATCTGAAGTTCATTTCAAGCATCATCGCAGCAGATAATTAAGTTACTATAAAGTCATCTCTTTCCACTGTTTTTTTTTTTTTAATTTCACTCTCTCTTACCGTTTATGTGAGATCTTCTGTTTCCTCTTGTGGCAGTCAATTATCCATTCCTTGCGTACGATGATGCCCCCTGCTGATTTCACCTGGCTGTACTTGGGGGTGTTAGCGAATGCACAGCTGGAGATTAATGGGCCAAGAGAGACATGCATACGTATACACACACACACACACACACACACACACACACACACACACACAGAAGCACATATGGTTACATCACAGAAGAGAGGCTGACAAGGGCAACAGTCTGCTCTGACAGCAGAGATCAAGATGCAATCAAACTGAATGACGGAGAGTGCTAACAGGCCTGTTACACAATCCTGTAATCTGCTTCAATGATAAAAATCAACCACAGCTGAAAATGTCTCTTGATAGAACACCTTTGAACACTTAGCGGGGCATCATTTCAAGAGAATTTTTTTGCACATTATATTTAATGATTGGATTTAATTGTTAGTTATTAAAATCATTTGGAATGATCGGCTTTACTTTGTCAACGTCTCATAGAAGGTCCCACAACCTTTCACTTCACTGCACATATACCTCATTTCAACATCCAGCAACTGATGACAGACTGACGTTTTAATGTTCTTTTTCTACTACTGAGAAAGATTTTCTCTGAGGAAACCTGTCAAAAATCAGCTTTATTGACTATGATTAAGTTTTCATTCTGTTCAGCTTTCTTTAATATCATCTGCCAAGGTTTCGCAGTTTCACTGTATATTGATCTTCTGGCTTATCTGGAGCTCTTTTGCATTTTTTTTCCCTCATGTCTCTTCACTTTCTCATTATAGAGTGAAATTTATGAGCTGTCCTTGCCACCAGAGGACATATTTTGCTGTAAACTCAAGTAGACAGCCCTTTGTGATTTTATTGAAATTCTGATCTGATTTTATTGAAGATGATGTGTTTTTCTGTGAATAAAACAAAATGTGTGGCAAAAACAAAAAAACAGAAGTATAGTGCACTAACTTAACAACACTGTCACTAAAATTACACACATTTTTAGTACATCTATGCATGAACAAGTGCATATGACGGGACAACTTTATTACTACAGATATATCCACATATCACACACTAATCCATACAGTGAGGTTGGAGGAAAAAGCAAATAGTAAATCCATACATGGTGATATATGTGAAAGTAAGGACATCTTTAAGCAGACAATCTTCACAAGTTTCCTCACTGCCTTCTGCTTGATACTCACATGAGGTGTGTGGAGTCAGGCGTCCAGTCGGGTCGGTATTTGGCTCCCATCTCCATAGCTTTTTCTCTCAGCTCCCCTCTGAAAGGGTTTTGAAAGCCACTGAGGACAAACACCACCCCCTCCATGATCCGGTTAAATGGGACTGACTGCGCACTCTGGGATGTGGCTTTCTGTTTTTTGGGTTTGAGTTCAAGTTTGGACTGACTCCCCTGTTTCTTGTCTGCAGACTTCTGTGCTGGAGAAGCTGTAGCAACAAATTAAGTGAGTCAGAGAGGTTGTTTCGGGTGAAAAGATAATCCGTTACTAAGATTCAGACACATGGCCTGAGCCTACCTTTTGTAGCACTGGAGCTCGGGGTGCTAGCTGGACTTGGTTTGGGTTTGGGGGTTGCTGCTTTGCTCTCAGGTGAGACAGCTGGGCTTGGTTTCTTTGCAGGTGGAGGGCCAGAGGAAGACTGTCGCTCTTTGCTGAACTCAAACTTTCTTTTTGCTGGTGGCTACGGAACAATCAATACAGTTGACTAAAAACCTGGGCTGTAAAAAATATTGTGCACCTGTAAACTTGAGACAGGAGTGAGAAGAAACTACTGGGTGATGGAGAGAAAAAAGTAGTTTCCCACAAACTGTCAACACTTTCATCTCTCTAAAATGCCAGAAGACAGACACCAGACGGAAGAACAGTTTAATAAATCTTATTTCTGTGTGGTTTGATTTTACTAATCATTGCTGTTCCTCTTGTCTAAACATAGCAAACAACTGCTGCTCATTAAGGGGACAGCTGTTTGCCTGCTGTGCTTCAGTGAAGAAAACAATAGTGATGACTGGCACCTGAGGTGAAGCAGAACTTGAGGAGGATCCTTGGCCTGATGAGTGGGAGCCAGCACTGGCCTGCAGGGCAGCTGCAGCATAACTCAACTTCTGACTCTGAGGAGACACTAAAAAGACAGAAGTGCAGAGTGTCATTATGGGAAAAGTGCCTTGATAATCAAGAATTATTTTTCCCTCTAGCCTCCTGGCAAACTTAAGAAGCTTTTAAAAATTGAGATTTTTAATTATTCAGTGTAACTGGCACTTAGTTTTTAAAAGAATCTGTAAAAATTTTGATTGGGCTTCAGTAGCTGATAAATTTGAAAAGATGGATTTACCTTTAGGTGAAGTGCTGGACTTTGTTGCATTTTCCCGACTGAAGAAGAGACTGCCGGGCTGAAGGTTGGGACCAGATGAGGGAGACTCATCTTTCACCCTGAACTGTCCCAGTTTCGTCAGTTTCTAACAGGGGGGAAGAATGAAAAGTTTCGTGCCAAAAAAAGACAGAGGAATCGCCTGAAGCGCACTTCTCTTAATATAGCAAAAGGTTTCAACTTAACAAATGGTTTCATAACTTATTAAGTTTTCCACAGAATAGATTAAGGTGCTACACACACTGCATTAAGATACTGAAAAAGTCAAAAAATATGAATTCTACGTATGTTCACATCAAAGTAAAGTAAAAGCTTCACATTTGATTTTTTCACTAACGCCCTCATGAATTTCACCTTCTTATAACACTGACATTTGACTAGCATGAATGGATAACTGATTATTTGCTTGTTGTGGATCAAATAGTAATTTTAAACAAGGTCACTAAGTAAAACTTCTAGTACAACTTCTTGTGATATCATTTAACATTTTAGATGTTTGGCTTTATGTTTTGTTCATTGGTTTTTACGTGGTGTAAGTACAGAAGTCAGACATTGTATCATTGCAACAATCAAACACTCCGTTCTAGTCAACAATACTAGTATTGAAAGAAAAGAAAGCTTTTAAGTTCTGAAAACAAGATGAGGTAAAACTCACTGGGGGGGTCGTCGGAGGAGGATCATTTTTGTCTGGCGGTGAATGAAACTTGACAAACGAGAGTCCATACGCTATGTTCTACAAAGTACACACACACAGTCATTTTAAAATTTACACAACAGCAGTATCTACAGGTGCAGCTTTAAAAAGAGATGATACTTAAGGTGCCATGAGTGTTTTTATACTGATAACAGCACTGTTAAAATATCCAAAAAATTCAACAGTTTTACTTCTAGATTTGTTGACTCTTTGCTGAAGCGATAGATAAATAGAGTGATTGCTCTGTTTTTTAAATGCAACCTGTTCACTTTAAATGACTGGACCCTTACCTTGCTGTACGGCTGGCTACACACAATTTTCACTCTGTCCCACTTCTCCTGTGCTGTGCTCTTCTGCAGCTGATTGGGCCCAAAGAAACGCACCCGACTCATGTTGGTGCCGTTACGGCTCTCAGTTGGGGACATGAAGGAAGATGTAACCAAAAGAACCTACGAAAGAGAAGCAGTTTTACATCAGGAAAACATCAGGAAAAAAGAGGGAAAAATATTGAGTAACTGAAAATTGAGGTAAATATGAAGAGGTGGAGTACTTTGTACTTGGTCTGATTTGCCATACCTCATAGTCCTGATCTCTGACAGCTGAAGAATTCCCCACCAACACTTCAATGAAAGCCGACCCTTCATTTCCAATATCAATGCTATGGATTTGGTCTTCTTTCTCGAACTGAGAGAGAAGTAAAACAGAAAAGGTCAGCAGAGCTTGCACATGAAAAAGTCAAGAGTTTAAAAAGATTACAGTAGATTCAAGAAGGTTAAGTATTTTTCCAGTCCCTTCTTTTTAATATGTCAGGGAAATGAATATAAGAACAGACCACCTGTTCCCTACAGATATAACACCTGGTACCACTTTATCAGAAAGGGTGTGAATAAGAATAACTTGACACTGTCATATGTGTGATACTGCAGCTGTCATGAACATGAAGGAGTCTTAATAAATGTTAATGACTGCTGTCATCGAGGGTTATTAAACGCCATCCAGTAAACTATGTCATTTTTGAGAAGGGTTGGTGCTGATTTGCAAAAAAACAGAAAATGTAATCACAGCCAATGTTTGCAAAATGCTCCACAACTCACAAGTTTCAAAAGTGCACAAATGTATTTTTCAGGATAACAAAGAAAAACTAGGATTCCAAGATTTCCTCAGCTTTAGAGGATAAACAGCCAAAACAGAAACATGCAGGGCGACTGGGGCCATACAGAAAGATCTCAGGATAAAATTAATTTGATTTTAATATAACCAGCATTTTCAACGTGAAGTTCAGCGTTTTGTTTTTGATGACATTGACAGGAACTCCATGTTATAGGAGCATGAATCTGATATGAAACTTCACGACAACAATGACAATACAAAAGGTTGTGTAACCCCTACTGGTGGGAGAAGGAAGGCAAAAACATACCTGCAGAATGACTGATGTCTGTTTCTCACCGGGTCTCGCTGCTTTCCACTTTCTGTAGGTGTCGGAGCTCAGCAGGTTTTCTGCCTTGTGAGTCTGTGTTGTATCACAGCAGGAGGTGAGTGGAGGCGAGGCTCAAATTTGACTACATGCTTTACAAAATAGATCTACAACGCTTGCTATCAGAAGAGAAAATACATCGTAACATACACATTTTACGATCTCAAAGGCAGTGATAAATGAACTTACAGTGTCCTCGGTGCTGCAAGACACGACGTGTTTGAGTTTGATTTCTGGCATATTGTTGCTCTCGACAGGTTAATCACGGATTAATTAACCAGTGTGACGGAAAATAACGCAACCGGCTACTTATCTTGCCTTTAAGCGCTGCTGTGTCCGGTTAACAGAAGACAAAACAAACATTAAGTGATACTAAACTCAGCCTAAAAAAACTTAAGTTTGTATACTTTGTTGTTAATTAGATTTGTTGTTTGCTAACGTGTTAGCATGCTAGCAAACAATAGCTGAGTGGACTCTTCTTGATTAAGCTGATGATTTTAACATTTCTCAAGGACTGTTATACATGAGCTTTTGAAACTTTTATGCAAATGACACATAGCCGCTTACTTTGGCAATATATTAAATATCAGAAATAAGAAATAACTGATTTTAATTTACAGCAATATGTGTGTAGAAACGCACTCATATTCCCACCAAAAGCCAGATGTGTCTCACTCTGACGCAACTTCCGACTAACAGCTTTTTTTGTCCAATGAGGAGGGTTTCTCTTCTTCTTCTGCTAATAAGTAAACGCATCAGCAGAGTTCGGTTGCCACCAACCGGGTGGAATATGTAGTTACTTGTTAAAAAGTCCCGCGATTAAATTATTGTAGATTTAATACACCTTTAAAAGAAGATTAAAATGCATTTTTAAAATTACATGATTTTCTAATAACTAGTTTATAAGTTTTTGTCTTCTGCCTTCTATTGATTTAACTTTTAAACATGCAAATTTTCCTGTTGAGGACACTTTCAACTGGTATTTTAAAAGCAAGAAACCTTTCACTGGACATTTTTGATGGCAGACTTTTTAAAATAGCAGAGCAGAAATAATACAGTGACAATTAACATAAAGAACACTGACTTAATTTAAACCTTCTCAACTGTAAAATTAAACAGCAAGTGTCCTTATGCCAGACTTTAAGTTCTCCAAATCTGATAACAATGAACTGATGGTTAAAGGGAGCAATATTATTTTACAACAGCAGTAAACCAAAGATAAACACACAATAAGGATAAAAAAAGTCTTCAGCCAGTATGATATGTCAGTATGTAAATACCTTTTACAACTAAGTAGGATGATTTCCTTGTATTTTTATCTTCTCCTTTGGCATTTGTTCTCTTTATGGTCGACTCTTCTTGTTTTAAACATTGCATTCATGGTAAATGGTAGTTCTATAAACACATGCTTCTGTCGTTCTGTGTGGAAATTAATCAAAAAAGGCTCTTTGCCATTTTGGTGTTCCAGTTTTAAGGCCCTATTGTGTCTCCAGCAAAACTTAATGGTGTTTAATAGAACAGAGGCATTATTTATGTTAATAATTTCAATCGTTGCTCTTCCTGCATTGAGTGTTTGTGCTTTGACAAAATATTGGCTCATCAGCATCTTAACACTCAATCTTTTAGGGTTAGTTAATATCAATATCTAGTCTAGTAATAAATGTTGCAAGTTGTAGTAAAGCTTGAGCTGCAGTCTCAGAAGAAAACTTTTAACACCACCTGAAGATCACTAAGAAAATGTCACTGTTACTAATGTAATTAAGGCAGCAGACTGGTGACTTCTCAAATCCGAAAGTGTGTGCTTGTGTAAGGCACAAACTGAAATGATGAAAAACTTCAATACAAACCTTTTCATTTTTTTATATAAAAAAAGCACAGAGGTAGGTCACAGGCCAACAATCAAAGAGAAAGTCATTGTTCAGTATGGAGATCATGCCAGAGATAGACCACCAAGAGCATTTTAGGAGATATAGTGCATAGCTGTGAAATGCTGGTGACATGTTGATATATATATACAGCACAATTAAAGTAACATAACCCATGCATTACCATTAGTATGACAGTGAATCTGAACTCTAATGTGATTGTAATGCAGCAGGTGAATCATGTTGTCCACAGCGAGCTCACAGGATCTCTAAGTAGATGGCCGTCTCTGCATCGGCCGCTGCAGCACTCTGCACCTCTCGGATGCCTCTGACTCCCAAATCTGCTCTTCTTTCTATCCCTCCACTCTCTCCTCCTCTTCTTCTCTCCCCACCTCGTCTGCCCATTGGACGAATCTGAAAAAATAAAGGAACTTGTCAACAAATTTGGAAGTTAGGGGTTTTTGAGATTTTTGTCATCACAATGTCGTCTGTTGCTAAGAATATAGCCTACACTTAAAGATCAAAAATAATGAATTACCTGCTTGCTATGGACAAAAAGAGGTGTACAGTTCTGGTACACAACTTGGTAGCTGCCGTTGGTGTAGATATGAGTCACTTCTGTACAGTTAATGTAGAGGGGCATCCGGTCCTGATAAATCCCCAATCCTCCAGGGCACATGGCTGGGGGTTTGTTCAGGCCATGTCTGAGAGGAGCAGAGGAGGTAAATGCATCACAGAATAAGCAACTGTGATAAATTTAAGTGTGAATATTAAAAGGCTGACTGGTTTAGACGTACTTTTCAGCTCTCTTTCGGCAGCAGAACAGGAGAGACAGAAGGAAGATGATGAGGCAGATGGCCACAGCCGGTATCACGAACCACAACAGAAGTTCTGTCTCTGTATATGGACAAAAAAAAGGAGAAAATAACAACTTTCTTCTCTTGTAACGACATGGATTACAATCTAACTCTAAGGTTTTCAGACATATTGCTTGTGACTTTAGCTGGATGTGGCTTGACTTAGATGTTTCATAATAAAATCTGTAAAGGCTTTTTAGCATGTAACATACTTATAACTGTATTATGAAGAAATATGTGTTGTGGTAAAACAACATCAGGTCTTCTTTGCAGCATTTACTGCTTAATTTTTAAGTTCATTCTCTTCAAGCTGCAGGCATGTTGCACAGATGTTTCAGCATCAGCGCTACATCAGACTGGAAAAAAAAACAAAACAAGAGGCAAAGCTGTTGTCTTAATGAGAAAAACAGGTCTTTGAACACACCTTCTCCTCCCTGCAGCAACGTCAGGGAGTCATTTCCCAGTGCGTTGAATGCAAAACAGATTACTGTCTGAAGTTTGTCCATGCGACCCCTCAGAGTGGCTGTTAGCTTGTCAGGCTCAGATGTTACTGACACGTTGTAATCATGAGGCGGGACGGTCCCATTCACACTCCAGGTGATGGCTGATTTGGGGTTGGAGTCGACTGAACAGTGACACAGCAACTCAGAGTCCTCAACAACACAGGTGGAGGAGAGCTGGAGGATGACGGGTTTATCTGTAGGAGAGAAAGAGCAACTTCAAACTTTGCCTGAAATCTTTTAAATTAATACACTTAATATTCTTTATGTGCTCTAAGTAATAAATTACTTTTTATTATGTAATTAATGCTATAACTCTGTATAACCATATTGTTTATTCTGTACATATAGAATCAAGTAAGCATGTAATTTTGCATTGTTTGAGTAAAAGTGACTTGGTTTGATAAGAGTAAGAGCACTGTGAAAAATAAGGAAAGAAAATGATAGTTTAGGAATCCAACATTACATTAAAACTTTGATATTTTTGGAAATACTCTTTTTTTATGTTTTGGCTACAGTAAGATCACATCAATATTCTGGCTTGTAAAATAATATGAAGCCAAAACCATGAAATAGTTTGCTTATTTTAGCATGACAACTTAGCAAGTGGAAACAGGAAGAAATAGCAAGTCTGCCACAATTCAAAAGTTAGCAAATGCGCTTCATAGTACCCTTATTGTTGTTTTATATGTAAAAAGTTTAAAAATACTGTTTATTTTTTAATTGAAAAGTTTGTACTTGATTATTTCTTTGTCAGGACCAGTAACTTAACAGGGCCGTCTGCTTGCTGCCTGACTTGTTGCAGTGATATCACAGTGTTGTGGTCAGTACATCATGACATCACTGCTGGGGGTTGTTAATTAGAAGTTAAATAAAATTGAAACTTTTACAAGCAAGGATGGTGGAAAGTTGCTTTTTAGCCTGCTGTCAATTTCACAGCCTTTAAAACCGAACAAATGCAAACAAGGCTTGTTCTCAGTAGTTAAAATGTGTATGTGTGGCCATCAGAGGTGGATCTGCAAGTGGGATTACATTGTATGTTCAGCGATGTGGGTCGCGACTCTCCTCGTCCAATCAGGTTCTGTGCTGAGCAGCGGACCCTCATGTCTCGGGTCACGTTGAACACCCGGATTGTGTGTGTGCGCTGGTGGAGGGAAACCGTGCGGCCATGTTGAGTGTAAGACCAACGGTACTCAGACGCCGGAGGGTCAGCTTTACACGAGCAGACCAACAAGGCACTGCTGCCCTCCTGCACCATTAAGGACTGAACCTGAACCACAACATCTTTCGGTGAAACTAAGGAGAATAAAAACAGACACAAAACAAGAAAGGTTTTAGTGCAAACTGAGCCAAAAAACACAAGAGATACTCTAAAAATTATGCTTACATGTCACGTGCAGATCCTTCGAAGTGGCCAGTGCTTTTGCTCCTGGGTGGTGGACTTCACATCTGAGCCTGGGTTTCACCTTGTGTGACACAGTGAAGGACAGAGAGGCCAGTAACATCAGCCCGTGGGGCTCCTGGTGGAGGATCTTCACCTCCGCAGGCTCAGTGCTGTTCAGCTGGGCTCCTCTTTCTAAACTCCACTTCAAGGCAGGAGGTCTGGAGGGGCAGTGATAGCTGGCAGAGCAGTTTAAGGTGACCAGCTGTCCCTCTGTGGCTGCAAACATGCCGCTGATGACAGGAGCCTCAGGAGTTTCTGTCAGTCAGGAAAATCTACATCATTACTGGTTTTTTTATTGCTGCTGTGAGTTTAATTAAGGACAAATATTATTTCTACAAAAGCACAGTGATAAATCTCATCTTCAAAGGCCACAACTGTGATTTAAATGTCACAGATTTCTGCATTTACGTAGGTATAAAAACCATTTAATTGACATATGGTATTATTATTCAAAGTTTTAAAGCCTGGACACACACATTACTCCAAAAGAACATTTGGTGTTATAAAAATAGAAAGAGGCCTCCTCTCACCTATAACATCCAGTTTGAAGCTGCTTGGCTTCCCCCAAAGTAAGTCATCACCTCTTTTAAGAGCAATCTCAAATATCCGTGAGTCATCCCGGCTGATCCTCTCGATCTTCACCGAGCAGTCTCCATCTGCTGTTCGCCCAAAGAGGGATGTTCGGCCCTGGAAATCTCTGCTCACTTGATCTCTGTCGGCACTGTTGAAAGCAGTGCTGCGTAGCAGGAAGATATGGCCGCCACCTCTGAAACTAAGCCGTACATCCACCTTCTCCTTCCTCCCCCTGGGAGAACGAGGAGCTGGAGGAGTAAATGAGCAGGGAATCACCACACAGGAGCCTGCAAGAGCCTGGATACGATCAGGGACTGAGGGCACAGGAGAGACGGCCTGGACGTCCCTCCACCAGGCTGCTGCTGTGATGAGGACAGAGAAGTTTTTAATGTACACAGGATCAAGTTTTACTAGGCTTTGTGTCAAGTTCAGGGTTACTAGATTGTGATCAAAATATTCAGCCTTAAATCAGTTTGTCTTATTATCAGTGTTCATATTTTATGCATCTGATGTATTTTTTAGTTTTAATTTGACCTCTAATGCAAAGGACAATTTTTGGAGAACATCGCCAATCAAAGGAATTGTTGTCCAAAAAATAAAGGAAAAGCTAAATTAATCCCTTGAGATTTTATTTAAAGCTCATAGTAAAAAAAAAATTGAGGTTAGAAATGATTTATTTCCCTATGCTGTCTGCAAATGCATAGTGAGACCCAGAAAAAAAGATTTCGCAACTTACGTAAATTTAGAAAAGGGAAGAGAGCAACTGCACTTTTGGCTCTGGAAGATCTACAACACTTTTTGTTTTAATTTCAGTGAACATGATGTCATAAGTATTTTAAAGCCACGATAATCGTAACTTACTTAGGAAACATTTGCATGTGTTTTCTCACACTGTTATCAAAATAATGAGGAAACAAAACAACACATAATTATAAAAGAAATGATCCTCTGATTGTGAATATAATGTTAATATCAGTCAGTTTATCAAATTCTGCAGGAAACATTCACAAAAAAAGTTATACTTTCACAGTCATAACTTATAATGATAACAATGATATCAGGAGAAAGGTGTCATAACAAGGTTAACATTAATAAATACTGAAATATCCTAGGAAATTACACAGAAATCTAACACTTATTAATTTTTGAAATTCATAAAGGATTAGAATTACTTACCAAAAATGGGACACAAAAGAAAGACCGTGTCCACATGCATGACTGCAGCCCTGCTCTGCCAGCACAGACAGAGGGAAGGATGAACAGAGAGCAGAGAAGAGGAAGTTGGAGGGTTTCATTTTGCCTCTTCCAAAGTATTTGACATCACCTTTTCTTAGTACAATTGGTAATGTTAATTCATTAGGTCATCATTTATAATTAGAGGTAATGATTCAATATGTAGTTTTAGAATCAGCAATGGCCGGTTTATTTTATTAAACATTATTTTAACGTATTGAAAGATTCAAATATTCTTTCACAGGGTGGAAATAGGAATTGTTTGCTAGGGAAAGAAAGACCTCAGCAAGTATTTGTGAGACAACACATGACAATGAGTGAGTCACTCTCATGCTGTTGGCCGTTTCCTCAAAGTCTCCGACAACTAAATGTGGTTATCTCTGATTCCCTCTGTCTTCACAGGCCTGCAATAACAATCCTCCTACAGTGTGATTAAAATGATAGCACTTAAAGTATGTTCCTTTTTTTGTGCTATAATAAAGCAAATAAATGATCAACTTTCCTGCCAGACACTGAAACTGTCAACTAATATATGTCTGTGAGTTGTCACAGTTAAGAAGACTGGAGGTAAAAAAAAAAAAGTATTATGTACTTTAACTTTTGTATTTCAATATAAGACTGTTTGGACACATAATAAACTATTTTATGTATATAAAATATACAAAAAAATAAAAGACATTTATAGTCTATGATATAGTTTCATTTTAAAGCATTAAAATGAAGCCAAAAAATGCTATAAAACTGAATAAATGTCCGGTGTCCTCTTTGCATGTTTCTGCAAGATCAAAACAAAGCAAACAATGAGGCAGGGAAAAAGGCTGGGACTGTTTGGACTATGGACCCTTTGAGAAGTTGTTTGACTCATAAAAAAACACCTCCCTGCACCTTAAGACAAAAAGGTTTGCCGACACTCGTGACAGTAACAACAACAGCAAAGCAAGACAAGAGGGAAGGTGAAACAGAATATTCCAGTAACATGTTTCTTTAAGGTAAGCATTTTTAATCATTGAGTTTGGTGGTAATGAAGCAGAGTTCAGCATTGTTTTGCTTACTGTGGTGTCCTGAATGTAAGTGCGTTAACTGTTTGTAAAGTCAACAGGGTTCAAAGTTACACCGAACTTTACAGTGAAGTAAGATTCATTCATTCATAGCATTTCTCTCAACAGTACTCTCTTAAGATGAACAAGACTCAGCATTTGCTCAGGGTTCATAGAGACTCGCTGCTGAACTGGACCCGTGGACACCCAGCACCTTTGCTGCGGTGGCTGCACGATGCTGAGGTGATTTCTCCTGCCCTCTACCTGTCTCTGCTGGAGAAGTCACCCTCCAATGCCGTGGCCAGGGTTTTAGAGACGGTGTGTGCCAGTGAGGAGAGCAGCCAAAAGTTCCTGCAGGTGCTCAACGAAGTGCAGGATTATTACTGCGACGATCTTCAGGTCTGGGTGGAAAAACACCGCAAGAACAATGCTGTCAGCAAGACAGTGCCAAGACCAGAGCGAATTGAAGGTGAGGGTGCCTTAATATACTGGGGATGACTTTTTATTTTAGTTTTTAAGATGAACAGGTTTATTGAGAGTTACAGTAAAAGTAATTAATGTATAAGAAAAAAAACCTTAAAGTGCAGACTGACTGACTTGAGGTAAAGATAATCAGCTTTACTGCCTGAGTAAAGGTGTGAGAAAATCATTAACAGGGATGAACTGTGATATCTGACTGACTGGTAATACCCTGGCTATTTATCTGTTTTGAACATCAGTGTTTATATTATGTTTAGAACTTTGGTTTATGATCATATACCTGCAAAACAAACATTAACCATTGAACTAAAAGGCACGCTAACATGCTACCAAGCTAATATGCTGTCGTACATTAGCATGCCTATGTTAGCATGTACTTCAAAACAGTGCTGTTCCTGGATGCGGATGGAAAGAGTAGCTTGCACGGTTGCAGATTTAATCTTGTTTTTACATATGATGAATGTATTATGTTAAATGAATGCTGTTGTGTATGTTCAACATGGTTCCCAACAAATTTAGCATTTTTAAACAATTGCATGAAACAATTAGAAAGTGCACATATGCAGTGTATTGTGTATCAAACCTCGTTTTTACCTTACATTTCTTTGGATATCCACAGAGATTAAACCTAAAGGCTCCATAAGTAATTTTTTCAAAGGAAAGAAAAATGGATTTACTTTGACTGTTGAGACTAAAGGTATGGATTTATCATTTTATTGCTTTTTAGATTTTTAGAACGTTATAAATGTTATTTGTAATGTTTTTTTTTACTTGTGTGAAGGACACTTGAGTTGTTTAAATGGATTTTTATTATGTATTGAACATGCATTCAATTGAAATTATCTTTATTATGCAGCTGGACAAGAACTAAAATCTCCAAGGAGTGTAAAGGGTTTAAATCAGGCCAGCACAAAAGGTATGTTTATATCTATATTTGAAACTATAAAGTAATTTATGTCACACGTGTTGACAATATAATTATCTTTCTGCCTTTTTATTGCAGTTGCCGTTACTGCCCATAAAACAACCCTGCTGAAACTCAATGAGCAGTTAAAGTGTTACTCAGAGGGCGAGGGAGTGGCCTCGAACTCGGCTTCGCACATCGAAATACGCTACACTGACCTTTTTGTGACAGAAGATGATGACTTTGTTAGCAGCAGTCAACATGAGTACTTTGACCTAGCAAGCAGAAGAGCTCGGATCTATGTCCATCAGGACTGCCAGCGTATCCGACCATGTAATCTGTTCAGCCCCCAAGGCGTCTCAGGACGAGCCCCAAAAAGGGTTAAGGTAAAGGGTATAGCTGGTATTGGAAAGAGCGTAGCAGTACAGAGGCTTCTCTACGAGTGGGCAATCGGAAAGTGCATGAATGAATTCACCTGCATTTTTGACCTGCGCTTCAGAGAGCTCAATCTAATTACAGAACCACAAAGCTTATTGGAGCTGCTTGGAGAACGATTCCGATACCTGGAGGCAGCTCTACCTGATCTTTTTACCTCACCAAGCTCTTTGCTCTTCATCTTGGATGGGTTAGATGAGTTCAGGTTCAACTTAGACTGGGACAGTCCCAACAAAAATATTGACGTTGATTCAAAGGTGCCTGTGTCGGAGCTCATGGTGGCTTTAATCAAGGGAAGCCTTCTCCCAGAGTCATCGATCATTCTCACAACAAGACCATCTACTGAAGCTCCCAAGCGTTTTTTCCAGAGGTGTTGTGTGGTACTGGGCTTTGAGGAGGACCAGGTGGAGGAGTACACCGCCAAGTTCTACAAAGACAGCAAAGTTGCCAAAAAAGTCTATGATTATATCTTGGGCAATGACAACCTTTTCGTGCTGTCCTTCATCCCCCTTTATTGCTACATCATATGCACCGCTATGGCTGAGTTCTTCTCCTCAGATAATGAGGATGTTGGTGATTCAAAGTCTCTGGAGCTGAACCCGCCCAAAACAGTCAGTGAGGTTTACTTCTCCTACTTGTTTACAGCAGTCAAACACCATGCACTAAAGGGGAAAGCAGAGAGAGGCACCCCTAGATCTGAGGTTCTCTCACAAGCAAAGGAACATCTGACAAACCTGGGAAAACTGGCTTACGAATGCCTTCTACAGAAGAAGATCATGTTCAGCCGAGCTGATCTGAAGAAGTATGATATTGACCCAGCTGACCTTCAAAGCACCTTTCTTTGTCACATCCTCCAGCCTCTCAAAGAGGAAACAGTAGAGATGTTTTCTTTCTTTCATTTGACTGTTCAAGAACATCTGGCTTCCCTCTATTGTGCGACAAATCTCTTCAGCCAGGAAGACATAATCCAAGCTCTGGATTTCTGGTGCTTTGGGCAATGCCCGCCTTCCTCCAAAGCTGCACTCCTGCGAAACACAAACCTTAACATGGACAAGGTGGACAGCCTCCAGATGTTCACACGCTTCTTTATGGGAATGCTCCGAGCTCTGCTGGGAGGTCAGTTGGATGGACTTGGTCATTCTCCCATGAAGCAAGGTGATGCCATCCCCTCCAGGCTGGGTTTGTGGTTCAAAGACCAGTTCAAGGACAGGAAGCTCACGAACCAGGAAGCCCTGAATCTTCTCCATTGCCTGATGGAGTTCCACATGAACGAAACTACCGGCATGGCAGCACCGGAGATCAAGACACTCAATCTGTTTAAAATGAAGCTGACGGTTGTGGACTGTGCAGCCATGCACTACGTGCTGCAGTTCTCCCCACACAAGCTTCAGGAGCTCAACTTAGGCTACTCTAACATTGGAAACAGAGGCCTAAACAGACTGAGGCCGGTCTTACATCGCTGTGAATCTCTCTAGTAAGTTAATGATCTTATACTTTCCTGTCATACAGTCAAAAACAAGCCTGGCTGTCCCCTGATTTTCTTTATGGTGCTTTTCTTTCCGTGCACCTGCATGTGTTAAAGTGTAAAGGCCGAGTGTATTTTTATGGCATACTGGCAACCTCTCCAGGGTGTAACCTGCTTCTCAACCTTGTGTTTTTTCTTTTCTTTTTCAGTCTGAGATACAACTGCCTGGATAAGCAAGCAGCTGTTTTAGAATCTGCGATTCTGAAATCAAATGAGTGTCAAGTGAGAAAGCTGTTGTAAGTCATGACACAGTATTTATCACAAATGTCTTAAGATCTGCATAAAAATATGAGTTAAGGGCTTGGTACTAGGAGGATGCAACGATTACAACATGTACGATTCAGCAATGCTAATGCTAAATGCTAGCAGAGCTTTCTTCATTGTTAACCATAATAAATGAAAGACTTTTTAATAATGCAAAAAATGCACTTTATTGATTTTAAAAGAAAAAAAACAGCAGGGGTAAAAGATAAGTAAAGAAAATAAAGTCTACAAATAGTCATTAAGAGTATGAATTTACTGACATTGACGACACACATATAATGTACAGTGTAATTTCAAAGAAATTTAAATGCATTTTGAAGTCTTTTAAAAGGAGATTAGTTCAATGCTTATAAGACCTTCTAAAACCAGCATTTACCTGACTCTTCTGGCTCCAAGCCCTTATTATGAGTCATTATACTGTATGTATTTTACTAAAACAGTATTTTTCTGCTGATGTTTACAGCATGTGTGGAAATAACTTGGGCCCAGAGGGGGTTTTGGAGCTGTGGAACGCTCTGGAGCACAACAACACCGTGGAGGAACTCTATCTGGACATCACCGGCATCACAGAACGAGGAACCGAAAACATTGTCAACTGCCTCAGCAAAAACACCTCTCTGAAGACACTGACGTAAGATATAAACACACCATCCTCTTCTCAGTTTCCTCTGTTATATCGCGTGGAAACACTGCCATCTAGTGCGAGTCAATGCCTTGTCATCATGAAAAGAAATATTTCTTATTTGTTTTGGTTTTTTTCCCTCATCAGCATTGTTGGGAATGACATCGGAGAGGTGGGGAAAAAGAGGCTGAGGGAGCTGAAGCGATGTCGACCAGAACTGCAGATTATTTCTAACTTTATAGATGACCTTGGGTTACTTCAGGCCTACCTGGATTGGGCAGAGGAGCTCCAAGCAGACAGTGATCAGATGAACTCTGTGAAGAACGCAGACGCCCTACAGTCGGTGTTAAAGGGTCTCCAGGCGGCAGGAAATCAAGTGAAGGAAGCAAAGCATAAAAACGCTGAGAAAGCTATGGAGCTCCAAACGAAGATTATGCATTTGCTGAGTACTTCCAAAGACCTGATTAGAGAAAAATAAGTTACTGTGTGAGTGTGGAGCTCAAACCTCAGTGGCAGATGCTCTCAAAGCTACTGACATTTTGACATCAATCTGTAAAAGTGTGATTCATGTTATTCCTGATAACCTCAGCTACACCTCAAAAAAAAAAGCTTCACATTGTTTTAACAGCTTGTTGCTTTATGACTTTATGTTCAAAAACTTATAAAATGTTGCTTACAAACTTGATTTTGAAGTGATGAGTAATTTTTGTGTCAGAGACCTCAGCTGTAAAATATCATTGAATACAATCCATTTTTATATTTCCTTTTTCTGCTTGTTG
>JAPZDV010000025.1:5642820-5667610 GCA_029814665.1 Acanthurus lineatus
AGTCCTATCACATACATACGCACCAAAAATATAAAACTCATATTTTTTACATACCATAAACGTTTATGATCACACTCCTGCTGCGCTGTTCTTGAGTCTGCTCATTGAGCAGCCTGCATGTGTAAGAGCCTCCCTGACTGGTCTGTATATTGGTCAGACTCAGGACTCCTCCTTGGGAATCAGAAAGGGTCTGACTACCAAACATCCACTCGGCAGTGGGCTTTGGATATCCTTCAGCCTGGCAGGAGAGGCTGAGAGAGTCTCCTGCTATGTAGAAAGTCTTGGCTGGATGGGCCTCAAGTATGGGCTCATCGGGTCCATCTGTAACACACCACAAAGAACACAGAGGACTTTATAATAAAACGAATGTTCACAAACAGAAAAAAGGTTTTGTAAAGAAGAATCTCAATCGAGGTTATTAAGCTTACACAGCACAGAGACATTCAAACGAGCTGTCACACTGCTGAAGGGGTTCGTTAGTAACACAGAGTACTGTCCTGTGTGGTTTCGCTTCAGATTGAGGATCACAAGGCTCCGTTCCTCCACCGAGTAGTGTGAGCTGGTTTTTAACTCCATGCCATTGAAAAACCACATCTGTCGTTCAACCACTCCTTGCAGCATGCTGTACTGCAGGGTGAAGCGCTCAGTTCCCTCCACAGCTAACTCAGGCTGCGTGCTCAGACTCACATCCTGGATCATTTCTAGAAAGAAAAGGTGAGAAAAAGTGGTTGAACAGGGGAATCAAGTACTCATGTCATCATGGCTATTGTACCTGTTTTCCTTTCCAAATAAACTAAAAAACACTGTAGTGTTTCATTAGGAAGGTGAATCTAGACTGAATTAAAACAACAATCAGTGATGAAACTTTTACGAAGCCTTAAAGATTTTCAAAGTATAGTTTGCTCTCCATGACCACATTGCACAGCGTGGAGCATAATCCAGAAGCAGGAACTCAATCTGACATCCCTGTCGATGCAGTCACTCTCCACCACCCTGCTGCATAAGAATGTGTTTTATTCATTATAAACATCACACTGTGTATGCAGTCAATAATTAAAAGTCCATTTGTGGGATTTCGTGGTTTTTGTGAACATAGAATTTGACTTTGGACACCATTTACATTTAAAATCTAGAGAGGAATTTTAAAATCTGCAGAGGATTCATTCAGTCATTTTCCCATTTTGGTTCATTCACAATAAATCATAAATCACCATCATATATACGTTTAAACTGTAATTAAATTCAACCCCAATCACAGTCAGGGACTCACCAAATACTCTCAGAGTGAAAGTAGTCGAGGATGTTCCCAGTCCAGATTTTGTCATCTCAATGGTGTAGCTATTGGTGTAGTTAAGCGACACATTCACAAAGGTGAGGGATCCATCTGTTTCAACCCTCAGTACCTTCATCCTGTTCCCTGGTATGTCTGCGGGAGCAGAGGAGCCGATAACCCATGTGACGACAGGTAAATCTCCCATCAACCAGGTAAGTGCTGGGTCAGGGGCACCACTGAAGGACACAGCCAGAGTCACATTGCTGCCAGCTAAAGCATTCACCTGAGAAGGACCAACAGGAGAAACCACCAGCTGACAGCGTGCACCTGTCAGTGTGGAGCCAAGTTAGTAGTTCAAAAAAGGAAATATTCTTCTCTCGATTCTCTCTTGTGAGGTCATGGGAATTACTTGGAAAAACTGTTTTAGCAAAAAATACAGTGCATATCCTGTGCTTAAGGTACAGTGTTTTTCTATTAAAATACACAGAAAGAAAACTAATACGGCTCAAGATAAATCCTACACGAAGTGAACAATATTAGCACCAGGCGCACACTGATACACATTAGTATAAAATGTATTTGTAATGTATGTTAAGGAATAAACAGAACAAAGCAAACAGCCTAAACCTTGCTAGTAAGTTTTAATCTTACCTTGAAAAGTAAAGCCAAGTAAAATGGTCAGAGACACAACGCTGAGTCTCCTATATTCCTTCAGCCACGACATTTTATTTAAACACACGGATCGTTTTGCTCACGAAATTCAAGAGTAAGCCAGAGCTTTTTAAAAAGTAAAGAGTCCGCCGATTTTTAAGTTACAGTCGCAGCACATAAAAAATACAAGCGAAGAAATGTCCTTGACGTCTTGGACAGCTGAGACTGAATCACCTGCGTGTCCTCCTGTGTTTCCTCGAGATGGAGCTGTCAGCGGGGCGCGTGAGCAGCTCACCTGTGCTGATTCAAAGCCTTGATTGTGCACGTGAGGCCGCGCCCCTCCTCCAGTTTCACACAACAGTAGCGGGTTTATTTCCATTTTGTGAAGAAGATAATTTTATTACATTAAGCGATGAATTTCGTTACACGAGGCCTGCGATGATGACTGTCTTTATCGTGATTGTGATTTAGGCAATATGAGCTTTATTCTGCAATGGCGTCTCTGTGACGGGCCCCTGTTACCGAGAGCCCTTATCACAGCAGTCAACCTGACAGTCCTGAGGGGGGAAATAAAAATCCTCCAAAACAGTTTTGATATTTAAAAAAGAAAAAAATGTTTCCTCCAAGAGAATTTCATTTTTAATTAAATTAACTTGGAGTTGTCTGCAGACTGATAAAGTTTTTATAGACAAAAAAATGCTGGAATAAAATCAAAAAAGACCTGAAAACACTGATATTGTTTAAAAAAAAAAAACAGAACAAAAAAACGGACAAAATAACATCAGACCTTCATTGCAATGAAGGTTACAAAGCCATTTTGTTTGTTGTTTTGGACACTGTTGTTTGTGCATCCTGTTTCTAATATTTTTTCCACCCCATAATTATCAGGCTAAATATTGAACTTGTTTAATGTAACATTTTGCAAAAATTACTGTTAAATTTCTATACAGATGTCAAATTAGTGCTGTTTCATGTATGTACAGGGTAGTTTTAAATGTACTCTGGAACTATACTGTAATTTCTGTAACCAACTGAATTAGTTTTAGCTAATCGTATCTGTATAAGTGACAGTGTTTGAAAATATATTTAAGGTTGCTTGATTTAATGTAACACAGTGCAGAAACTGGTTAAATATATCAGAGTTTAGAGTATTACAGGAAGGAAAACAGCTTCAGCAGTGATAAACCCTTCGGAATGGAAAACTACTCACACAAAGAGTATCTTACTTCCTCCACCCTTAATAAAGTTACTATTTTGAGACTTGTGTTGTGGAAAAGTGTGTTGAAAGTATTGAAGAAATATTCAGGGAATTAACTATTATAAGTTGAAACCACAAAACAGTCACAGGTGTGTTTAGGTATGAAAAAGATTGGCTGTTTTATTGTCATGGTAATGTTCTGTACAATTAACAGAGAATTGAGGCGCTTATGGTAAATTCTGATCATCCTCCCCTGTTATACTGAGAGACACCGCCCACGCAGCACTGAAATCCAGTTACACTCACACCAACTATACAAATTACCAGTAGACTTGACACTAATCTTGAGGGACATAAGCATCTCAGCATGTTTGGTTTCATATTTACATATATCATTTACAAAAGCATGATACCACCTCTCAACGTGTGTGACTACAGATATACAAGATTAAACAGCTGAGTCAAGCTACTATTAATGAAGAGCATCATATTGTTGGTGTCAGTATACAGTGAAAAAATAATAGCAGCATAACTGACTGGATGTTCCTGGGCTGAATTATTGCATAAAGACTACTTGTCTTAAGTCAAATTAGAAGCCTGTGATAGAGATGAACCACCTATGCATGTTAAAAATGCACATAAAAGAAAAGATTATCCTTTTGGGGTAGTCTGCTGGGTCTGCTGCAGGATGGTGTTTCTCAGTACTCCTCCTCTTCTGTCAGTACCTCCCTGCAAATCCTCAGGAGTCACAGTCTCAAAACAGAGGGATTAGACCGATACATAAGCTAGTCCTCCGGGTGTGCTTATATAATACAGTCCGGGTGTTTATTAAAGTCCTGCAAGAGAGGGAGAAATTGATATGAAATTAAAGACAAGAAGTGCAATTAAAATCTTTAATTAGTTTTGCTTGCATTACCAAAAGATACTCCATACTTTTTGTCAAAGCAATTAATTTGTATTTACAAAATGAGGGGATGGCGATATAAAAAAAAAGGTTAATATACAAAGCAAATACCTATATTATTCATCAAAGATAAATGTGCAAATAAAAGGTTTATTAAGAATAATGACTTTTTTTGGTATACTGTTTTTCTACAAACAATATGATTCATATTCCCTTTTCGAGAACACTTTCCATAAATCTTAGCCAATTGTTTTATGGCCGAAAACTGGCACATTGTGGAATTAGACACATCCACTTCAGTTCCCACTTTAGTTCAAGGAAAAGCTGCTGGGTAACAACTTATTGAGTTCCCCTTTATCTTTTGCCTAAATCGCTTTGAATGACCAAAAAGTAGGTGCTCTGCTTCCAGGATGTTGGAAAAGGTCTAAGTTTTACTCACCCCTCTGCAAAGTTCTGCGCTCCCCCTCGTACTCTCAGAAAGTCTCTATACCCTTCCTGTCTCCTTCAGCTTGCCCACCAGGTCATCTACGGTCTCCACCTTCACCCCTGCCTGTCTCTGTGGGGGCTCATCCACCCTCAACACCTCCAATCGTGAGGTGAGGTCAACCCCTAAGTCTGCAGGCTTAACATTCGCGATCTTCTTCTTCTTGGCTTTCTGAAAGTAGGATAACAGAGAAGGGCAACATACACATTCTTAACAAACTGTGTTTAAAAACCATAGCTGTTATTCAAACACTTATTAAAGGTGAATGATGGACAGAATAAAGATTTTGCATTTATTTACTTATCTAGACTCTACGCCTTTTTTACAACTTTTTTTCTCTGAGTACAAGTCCAAATTAAATTTCAAAAGCAAAAACAAAGTAAACCTTCCTCTTGCCTTGTGTGTTTCTGGCCCTGCTACCTACCATGATATTAGGCAAGGTGGCATATCTGGGGGTGTTAAGTCGAAGGTCTGCAGTAACCACTGCCGGTGTTTTGATCTTAATAGTTTCCAGGCCACCATCAATCTCTCTCACCACTTTAACCTTGTCTCCGTCCAACGAGACCTCCGATGCAAAGGTACCCTGAAATATGAATATATAGCACAAAAAATAAAATTTAATGATCATGAAATCATAAAATAAAACAAATAAACAATAATATTGTCATAACAGCCCATCTGGAAAACGGGAAACATTTTCATAAATCTTCTTGACATGTATACTGTTAGATAACATTGACAAAGTGCTCCATCTATTGGCCATCCAGTGGAACTTCACCTTCACTGTTCACACAGCATTAGACCTGCTTTGCTGATCTGAGCGAGATCACTGTAGCTCTTCCTGACTCAAACCAGTCTCAGCTAACTTTGATAACGCAGTCTGGACAGGGGCATTGCCTGATTATCAGCACTGTTATGTCACACACACACAGCACTTGTAAAAATATATGGAAGAAAAGAAACAGAGGTAATATATCTCTGACTATTTCAGGTTAAAACAGGCCTTTTATTTTTGGGACATGATGACTTTAACTCACTTGTGGCCAGTCCAGTAATGCCGCTGTCATTTGGCCTGTCTGATTGCAGTCATCATCGATGGCCTATGAAGCAACACAAGTCATTAGATGCAGGTAAGAGAAGTGCTAGACCTGAGTATTCAAACATGAGAGTAATAAGTGTAATCTGATTTTAAATGAAAACAGAGTGTAAAATTGGTCCAGATTGTTTTTTTTTCCCACCTGTTTGCCGAGAATGACAAGTTGAGCATCCTCCTTCTTGGCCAAAGCAGCCATGATCTTGGAGACTTGCAGGGGTCCCAGAGTATCATAGTCTTTCCCAGTTACTTCCACATGAATGCCACGGTCTGCTCCCATGGCGAGGGCAGTGCGGATGGTCTCCTAGGTAATGGAAAAGTGGGGGTCAGAAACCTTGACGGTGTTGATTCCAAATAAAAATGTACTACTGAAGAGGACTGAAACACAATGTGGTCAGAAGCTAAATTTATATTACTATATTATTTGTTTCTTTTTCAAGAAACATTTTGATAATTCCTTCTTATGCCGGCTCACTTCTGAGTTTGTTCTGATTAACTGAAGTCTGAACCTGAAATCCTGGTGAAATGTCACTGTTTGTTGTAACTTTTTTCTTTTTATATACATAGGATTCCACCATTTAAATAAATATTTATTAATAAGAAGTGTAATAACAGCACATAGGCCAGATTTGAGAATAATAACTATGAAATTATTTTTATATCCATATTTGCAACACAGACAAATGATGCATTGCAAAAATATGATTAGTGATGTTCAATCACTACTCTGCAAGTGATAATACATATTTTATCTTTAAATCCATATTTGAGACATTAAACTAATATTTAATAACAGCATGATTCCCCTAAAAGGTAATAAAAGATAATGCTGGAGCTTAGAAAAGGACTATAAAAAGTAAAAACCTCTATAATAAAACCTCTGAAAAAAGGAGATCAGCCACACAACTCTGCATTTCTCCAGGACATTGACTAACAAGGCAGAGATGCAGAGCCACATCTAACCCACCTGTGCCTGCTGTGGCCCACAGCTGACAGCCACAACCTCCTTAATAAGCTTCTTCTCCTTCAGCTTGACCGCCTCCTCCACAGCAATCTCGCAGAAGGGATTCATTGAGTGCTTAACGCCATCAGTCACCACGCTAGTGTTGTCTGGCTTCACACGAATCTGAGAAGGAAGAAGACCACAGGACAGAGTCACTATAGGGGTGCCAGAAGACAAACAATCTGCATTGCCTGGAATCTAGGGCAGACTGTCAGGAAGTGAGCCAGTAAAGTGTCTCAGAAAAACCCAACTAGTTATGCATGTTTTAACAGGAGCCAAACACTGGCAAAATAACATGTCTCACCTTTATTGCCCTGCATTGTTTGAAAATTACACAGAAGAGCTTCCCCTGAGGATATTACACATGTAATCTGGAAAAAATGTCTAATGTCAAGAAGCGTACACTACATGGGCAAACATTATGGAGACACCCAAGCAAAGTTTGTGGATATTTTGTCCCAGAACCATAGGCATCCACTCTTCTAAAAAAAGATACCACAAGATTTTGATATAGAGTGGCAAAGACTGTTCCCCATTAAGTCACAAGAGCAACACCAAGATTTGGTCCTGGCACTGTTGATGGTCGATAAAACTTTGGCTCACAGCTCGAATTCCTATTCATACCAAAGGCATTCGTTAATGTCAGGGCTCTGTGCTGGTCCTGTCAATATCCTCTACACCAGACTGGAAAACACATTTCATTATGCAGGGGGCACTGTCATATTGACAGAAGAGAAGAGAGTCTTTCTAGAGCTGTAGTTGTAGACTTGGGAATGTATTGTCTATCTATAGGCATTATATTCTATTGCATTTAGAATTGCTTAATTAGCAAGAATTACTAAGTCAGTATGTGAAGATTAATGCTGAAACTATACACTTTTAACACAATAACTGGTCTAAGTTTAACTGAGTTCAACATAACAGCGTAAGTTACCAGCAAAAATTATTATCTTCCATACCACAGAAAATGAGCTTGTTCAAACACATTATATTTTAATCAGAAATCTGATAGTGTAAGGAGCACAGGAAAGCTATAGACATAAGAGTACTGTGCAGATCCTGCTGCAGGCAGCTACAGCAGGAGTATGCCTGCTTTAACATCAAACAGTAGCTATCAGATAATGATAATGGGGTTCTGCTTCATGTATAGCATAAGGTGAAAGAATGCCTGATTACAGTGATTGCATAACTGTAACGTACACTAGGGTCTTAGAGAATCATTTCAAATAGGTAAAAGTCAATAGCATGATAATAAGGGCATGCAAATTATTCAATCAGACATGAAGTAACACAAATTGAGTACATCAGCCAGATAGCTATTCAGGAACTGGTATACATTACTTTACTAGCAATAGTCTAAATTATTAATCATGCTGCATCCTGTAAAGTGATCATAGCTGCATACTGACTGGTTTTTAGTCAAATATGTGAACTATTAACCTAGTAGTGTTTTTTCTTGTGACACAACCAGCTGGCGTCAGAAGGCTAACGTTAGCTAGCAGAACACAGAAAGTCAAGTGAGTGAGGACAGGAAAAAATGTTTTAAAACGCAAATAAGCCAGTTAAAACTGTAAAAATGTGTTACCTTAACGGCGTAGTCAATGACACGCTTAACTCCAACTAGGACACGTCCAGACATGGTAGATGAATGGCTTAGGTATTCAGTAGTAAGGAGCTAACCTAAAGGAGTCACCGCAATGAACCTTCACCCAAGGAGGAGAGATCGGAATTATTTTAGGGTGAATCCAGGGACGGAAGCTGAATGGACCGCCTACCATTTCAGCCAATGAGAAGCTGACATAAATAGAACTCTCTACGCTGATTGGCTGAGACGCGCTTGAAGCCGTTGTTCGCTTCAACACAAAAACAGCCGGTGCCGTGAAATGAAAGCTAAAACTTGTTTAATAATAATAGGGTAGACGTCTTAGCTTCATCCCAGTGCCAATTGCTTATTGCCCTGAGAGCTTTTTATTGCTTTAATTGTTTGCAATCACCTGTGAGTAATGTAGTGCTCCTGATATATGTGTCGTAAACAAAACCCGGTGAAGAAACGTTCCGGTTATGTGGGGCAAAGTTCACGCAAAAGGTGGTGTGACATAAGGAGAGTGGAGTCACTTGGGGCTTAATATAACACATGTCAAGTGACTTATAAACCTGACTTAAAATCACACACTGTCATAACTTTTCCACGATTATGTTTGTTATTATCTGTTTATTATCTGTTTTGTTTTTTTTGTTTTTATTTTCTGGGAGAGTCGTCAAGTATCAAATATGAGTAGAAAAATGCACAGGACCATGGATAATTGTGAAAATCGATTGAAAAAAGGTTAATTATAACATTCTTTTTATGATTTATCGTCTTTATACTTAAACATATTTACTTTTACCTTTCTCTTGATCTGTTTTTCTTTTTTCTCCACATTAGTTGCCCATTTAGATAATACCCTCACCTTCAATTTATCATTTTTCCTTTTCTTGTACCATAAAATGCTTTTGTATTTTGATTTACAAAAACAGAGAGAGACAGAAAGAGCAATTAATCATAGCTAAAATTGTACTGAGTCATTTGACAGTGGCTTCTTTATCACCTATGTAGACATTTCAAGTTTTAATTTTCAGACTGGATCAATTTGGCTAATTTATTTTTGCACTAGGTTAAGGCGAGCCCTCATTGCTTTCTTGTACCTATCATACAGTTTAAAAGTAGGGAATTGGAGAAATAATAATCTGAAAATTACTTTGCTTTAAATTGGTCTCACCTATATTCTTGGTATAATAATATAAAAACCTAAAGCTAGGTTTAATAAACAGGCAGGTAAGTGTACACTGTTAACACTGCTAAAGCCAGGGTGGAATCTGCTTTTTAAGTATAGTTTTGGGGTAAACCCACTTATTCTTCGCTGGAGTATTTTCATTTAATTGTAATTTCTGTCATTTCTGTCATTTTTAGTGCTACTTTTAAATTTCAGAGGCAAATAATGTACTTTGTGGCATACGCCACTATATTTGTTTGACATATAAATTACTAGTTATTTTTTAGACAAAGATTTTACAAATAAAACGTGATCATTATTTGAAATATGATGATGCGTTATACTCGAAATTAGCCTATATGAAGCATATAAAATTTGCTCCACCTCGACCAGCTCTAACATTTAAGCACTGTTTATAATGCAGTACTAATAATCATAATAATCAATAATAATATACACTGTCAAAACTAATTTTGACAAGCAAATACATTTTGATACCTTGGAAGGCTTTTATTTTGCTCTTTTACTGCACTGAAATTTTTAACAGGATTTAACTTGTCATGTGGCACCACTACATTTACTAAATGGTTTAAAATACTTTTTCAACTTTTTCCATAGTCTGCTTCCCCTTCAAAAAATAATTAACTTTAGTACTCTTTACAAATGACATAAAATAAGATTGACAAAGTAATGGCATTGGAATATAATAGAATTTTTATCTAGAACAACAAGCGAAAAAAGACCTTTACATAAAAATAAACTTTGGACGCAGCCTTTTGCAAGGCTTAATTCTCTTAGGATCAGTTGTAATAATGTTTGTGTCATAGCCTATGAACGTTTCAAAGACTGCTAGTTAAATTCTGAGCCAACAAGCCACTTTTCTCCACAAAAACATAACCTTCTTTTGTAACATTTATGTAAACCATTAGTAACTAATAAATTATTAACTTTTTTATTTTAATCGGTTAATTAGGAGTTTTTTCTGCTTCCCAGTTTCTTTTCTCGGGTGGCCAGCATCGCAAAAATATATTCAGCTGGTGAAGTTTCACGGTGTTGTGGTCACAGGCGGTGCAGTAGCTTTAAACGCGTTAGTTCAGGTCTCCGCGGTGAGCTGATTATCCCCCGGCGCCACAGCTGTTGGAGTGGAGTCACCTCGGATCACCCAGCGGTAGCAGCGGCCTCCATTTTAACTTCGACACCGAGCCATACCTCACGTGTTCTGGGCTGTCTCTCTCACATGACCCGAGTGTTTGTTCCCGTGATCAGCACTTCCATCTCCGTCTGTGACACCGAATATCACTTTTTATTCCAACACTGATGGATATGCTTGAACAGAGTCTGGACAACGCAAGGTAACTGAAAGTCGGCCAAAATGGCTAACTGAAACAAGCTAGCAACAACATGCTATTTCGGATAGCTAGTTTACGCCGCTAGCCAAGGCCTGACCTAAAAACTGTTCATGTTAAAACGAGTTCAAACTAAAGACTATAGGTAGTTTACAAGAGAAGTGGAAGACTTTGCAAGCTGGATGGCTTAAGGACCAATGTCGTGAAAAACATGATCGTAATCAGGTAATGACAGTAAAACCGCCAAGTTAGCTTAAGCTAGCTATTAAAAACACAAACGACTGTGTGTTGTCAAACTCTGCAACTGCAGGTAATCTGAGGACATGAGCATTGTTGTGTTTAACATTGGGATTGTTTTGTTGTTTGACTGGCTTCTTGCAAAGTTTTCCACCAGTTAAGGTAAAATTGGGAGTCATTAGTAATATTTATTATATTCAGAATACGAACAACGTTAGCCGATTGCGTATTTTTTTTAACAGTTATTTGTGCATCTGATTTACAGCCAAGAAAAACAAGAAGAAGAGGTTGTCCAGATATCAGAAGGTAATAATTTATTTACTAAGCGGTCACTGACAACATCTTATACCTCCACAGCACTGATGTGTACACTTTGTATAATAGAACGAAGCAATAATGTTAAATAGTTTGATTTACTACACTAAAAATGTTTTTTTTATTGGATAAATAAAGTGGAATAGGGTCAACAAACACAGCGTGTTTTTACTTTTCTTGGTAGCCTCAAACAGGCGTTACTTGTTTGTTTTCTGCTGCAGGACTCGGGGCTTGTTAGGTGTCTGTAATCGTTATCCTCTCTTTTTCCATTCTCACAACTTGCTTTTCTTTTCTGTCCTCTCTTCCCCTGGAGACGGAACAGGAGAAGAGCAGACAGCTGTTACAATAGCCAGTGTTCAGCAGGCTGCACCTTTTGGAGACCATAACATACAATATCAGTTCCGCACTGAAGGTGGTCAGGTAAGAATCTTACAGCTCTTGTGGTTGTCTTTGTTGTTATTTTTAGTCCCCTTTTAAGAAATGAAACCTGCCATTAGCGCCCTCAATGACACATTGGCCTAGAGTTTTAGAATAAGCATGCATCTTTTCAACACTCAAAACAGAAGACACAAAAGCTATTATCCATGCCATGCTGAATAAATCTGCAAGGTGTTTTTCTGACAGACAAAAGAGACATAACTAGCAACCGACAGCTTCATATTATGTTTCGATAAATGTGGTTGAGGAGATTTGGTTGCATGTTTTGAGAATTGTGATAGTGAGAGATAATGATCATCAGTCAGCAACATTTCACGCTGCAGGCACTCTTTGTGATTAAGGCTTTTCATACTGTGTATTTTGGTGTTAGCATTGTTACCTTACTGTAAGGTAAGGCTCCAATTTTCTTTGTGTGCTATCGTTTGTTCTCTTCGGATATGCTAGCTCTCTTCCCTATTCCAAAGACAAGTGAGGTGGATAACAGGCTCTAATTCGCCTGAAGGTATGAATGTGTGGTTTTCTGTTACTAGTCCCATGATTGACCAGTGACACCCAAGACTGTTTCCTTGCCGTCTCTTAATGTGGTTTTCAGCGGTGGTCAGCGATAGACAACATAACAGTAATTTAAAATAAATAAATTAGAAAAAGCACTGTGACTTTACAGAGTGTTTATCCTTACTCGGATGATTTACACTGGAAAGAATTGGGTTGATGATCCATGTGGCTCATTTGGTGTAAACAAGGCTAGCATGAGCAATCATGTGATTCCTGTCTGGTCCAGGATTGGCATGAGGCTGCTGTCACATGTCAGTCAGGAGGAGAGTCACATGACGGTGGAATACAAATACTGATTCTTGCAACAAACACAAGCTCATTTTCTTGACTTGTTTTTCAAATTGAATCAAGCACATTCTAAAGCATAAGTGTATTAAATCCAACACAATATGCTTGCACTTTAGAATGTGCCTCAAGTGAGATCAGCTCACAACTGAGATCAGGACTATAATGTAAGGTCTTGGGCTTGGCTGAACTGAAGCGTAGCTATGATAAACAAATCTACAAGTCAGGTAAGTTTTGAACAGCATGGTGCACCTCTCATGGCACTACTGTTTATTTACATGAAAACAGACTGGTTGATTTCACCTGTGTTTTTCTCTTGACCTTGCAGGTGACATATCGTGTTGTTCAGGTGACTGATCAGCAACTTGAGGGAAGAGATGATGGGGGAGGAGCAGTGAGTGTCGTCTCCACAACTGCATTTACTGGTGCTCCTCAGGCCGTGGCTCAGGTACTTAATTCTCCCCTTTTTCTATTAAATGTAGTTAACTCATTGGTAAAAAAGGACTATTTTCAAAGTCTGGAAGAAACGCCACAGTCTTAAAGAATAAAGCTGGAAATATTTGAGCTTTTATCATGCAAACAGATTAATTCTGCTAATGAGTATTGTCTTGTTAATGTTGTCCAAACATTATTAGAAACATGCTTAAAAAGACATACCATTGTACTGGGTGACATGTTACTCCATTGGGATTAAAGCTGCAAGTGAATGTAAGTCCCCTGAGCTTGTCAAAAGCAAAGCAGTATAAATGATGAAGCATGTGCCTGAGCATGACTTCTGCCAGACAGAGAGCTACTCACAGTGATTAAAAACGCAGCTGCAGGATTGTTTCATAATAAAACAATACAATGGCAATGTTCATAGCTAAAATCAGAGCCTGATTTTGGTTGAAAACATATTTTCCCAGCAAGAAAAGACTACATTTGTGTTCATTTGAAGTATGCTGATGGCTTTACTGACCTTGCTGTTTTCTTTGCTAACAAGATCACTGCTACTTCTTTTTCCTCCCTTTATCCGAGCTGTCAAACGGCACTGTGTCACTTGGGGGTCTAGAGGGGATACCAGTATTGAGTCTGACAGAGACTGAGGTGTGCGTTTACCTGCTGTGACTGCTCCATTGCTACTTGTTCAAGCTCTGCTCTGTCTCTCTTATCTGTCACAGGCTGTGATCCAAAACCCTTTCAGTAATGGAGGAAGCCCAGCAGGAGAGGCGGTGGGAGGGGAGACGCGCTTCGCTTACTTCCCCGCAACTGCGGTGAGCGATGGGACTGTGTCCGTGCAAGCCGCCACGGACCCCGCACTCACACAGGCAGGGGGTGAGTCAGCTCTCATACTTAATTTGGGTTAAATTTTACCAGAGGGCCACTGGACTAATTTAGTCATTACTTTAAATAAAAAATAGGGGTATATTTAGGAGTACCACAATGAAAATACAATAGCCCTTTTTTCAGTAGCTGTAAATGAACCATGATCTCTACAGCTTTGGGTAATGTGAAAGAAAGTAGGGCCATACAAATGCTGTAGATTATAATGAGGTTGCCATTTCTGCTGGATACTGCCACTAAAATGATTTGAAATCCAGTCAGTGAGGGTGCTTAAGAGGCATTTTGCATTTCTTAACACATTAAAATCAGATGGAAGTCACCATTGAAACATCCTGGGGATGTATTCCTTTTTTTAACTGATGATTCCACATTTTGAACAACAAATCTATGTTCAGATCATAGATAGAAAAAACAAAAAGAGTCTCTGTAGGGAAAAAAAAATACACCAAACTTCTGTTCATAGTCTCAATAAGTCTCACAGCAGTTTTGCTGCTGGAAGGCCAGTCTCCACCACACAGATTTCATTTCAACAGTTAAGGCTTCAAACTTCTTATCGGTTAAAACTCACGTGGCCTCTGTTAAGAATGATGACTCTGATGGTTTCTTAATTCACTAATTTTGTTGATGACCAAACGTTATCAGAGACTAAAATAAAATTAGTCATTCTGGTCATATTTACTGCATGTGTCATGTCACATGTCCAATCATTCTGCTTCTCTTCCTCTTTACTGTCATATGTTGTCATCTGGCTGCATGAGCTGTCCTTGTGGTTACATGGTGTTGACCCAGAAGAGGCTGGGTCTCCATATGCATGTCAGTGTGTGTGGTTGGGGCAAAGAAGAGCAAAGTGTAGTGCTCTGGCTCTGTTATACACAAGCTGCATCTGCTTTATCTAGCATTCTGTTGCCAGAACACTAGTTGGCAGTTTAAGGAGTGGATTATCAGTGTTCTCTGATGGTTTCAGAGGTGGAGTGTAGTTTCCGGACAAGTGATTACAGGAGGAGCTTGTAATTCAGCACCCAGTGTTTCTGCTGGTGTGTGTGCTTTCTGCCCCACTGTTGCCCCAGACTACAGGCTCTGTACAGGCTATCTGTACGCAAGTCTGAATCTGTGACTAATAATTATTTTCATAACCCAAAAAACAACAAAAAACTGTTAATTATTTTCTTGATTAATCCTTTTGTTCATAATTTTGAAAACTGAAAAAGTGACATTCACATTTTTAGAGCTTACATGATGTCTTTGATTTGCTTGTTTTGTCCAAGCAACAGTCCAGAAGCCAGAGATGTGTAATGATTAATCATTTCTCAAAATAGTTAATAGTTAATAGTTGTAGATTAACTGATTGCTTGATGGATAAAAAAATGTATCAACTCATTGCAGCTCTGTATGAGGCTCAGACAGGGTAAAGCCGAGCTGGCCACAAAACAAATGTAGCTTATAATAGCTAACAAATGATGTTTCTCGCATGTTTGTGGAGGTAATGCTTCAGAAATTTCATCTAAGTACCAGCACATAACACAATAAAATTTTATAGTAATACACCATCTGCCGGGCCTGTTAGTTATTAAGCTCATGTCTTTAAATTTTAGCAAGATGAAACTGGCTCATAAACCAGGAACATTTTTCCCAGCTGAACATTACAGCTCAGTCATGCTCTGACAAGAACAATACTCAGGCACGATTTCAGGTCATACAAAGTCATTGAGCTTCAGTAAGGAAGCCATCCCTGAATCCGTGGGTTTAGCAAGCCTTTTTGAATGCCTCGGTCCCAGCCAGTGCTGTGACTGGAGACATTATGTTGTCTGTATGCTCGTCTGTCTGTCTGTATGCTCGTCTGTCAGTCTGTCTGTCCATTCTGTTCTTGAGAACTTGATATGTCAGGAGCGCCTCAAGGAAAGTTCTTCAGATTTGGCAAAGACATCCTCTATGACTTAATGATGGACTGTGTTAAATTGTTGGGATCAGTATTGAGAATAAAAATTCATTCAGTAGTTATGACAAAATTGAAAGCTAATTTTTAAAGATAAAGTAATGAAGATGAAAAATAATATCCAAAACCTCACAAGTATTTTTTCACCATGACGTCATAATTCTCTGAAAAATACCAAGACGTTTTTTCTGAATACCTTTTTTTTTAAGACTTCTCAAAATTTGTTATAAGTGTGGACAAAAATGGATGAAAACCCCAACTCAAATGGTTTGCTGAGGCACACCATAATGCCATAATTCTAGTTTAAGCAAGTTTAAGCAAGTTCTATGTTTTTAAGGACCATTACTAAAATTTAGTTTGTCAGGCTAATGCAGCACATCCACCCACTCCGCCTGCCTTTCTCTCTTGAATCACATGACAAACATTCAGGGAAGTCTGACGCCAATAAGGCCACTGAACAGCATGAACTGACACCCTCTCAATTAAAACATGTCTGATACACTTTAGATGCAGACACTGAAAAGTACAAAAACAGCTTTGTCATGAGAACTTGTTTTGATTTTATTTACTTCTCTTCTGGGTGTTTTGAGTGGCTGCCTACTGATGCCACAGAAGAGGAAGAGGACGGTGAGGTTTCTTTGCTGTGGGTTATGGCACAGGCTAGGGTCTTGCAGGAGGAAGTGAGCTGCTATCCTTATCTTCTGTGAGCCTGGGGCAGTTAAAGCAGGGATGGCATACTGGCTGGTTGCAGAGTGACTGTAGAGTGTGGGTGGAAAGTGTTTACATGCTGTCATCTCCCATAAGGTGAAGGATAGTGCACTGGACTCTGGCAATGAACCACATTCTGGCAAGACTGCATCCAGGGGTGGGAAGTACTTGACCTTTTTATGCAGTGTAGGAGTAGTCCATGTGCAAGCATCATCTTTTTTTCCTTTTTTTTCAGCATTATATTCCCAACCAAAATATTCTGATTTCCAAAAATTTCACCTTTCTTGCTGGAGTTGCTGCAAACTCTCAGAAAATAGAAAATAAGGTGATAAAATATTCACAAGTCATTGTAGGTAAACTGCAGGCTGTTTGGAGGTTTGAGGCCAGAGAGACTCAGTCATGTGGTCTGTCTGTCTGTCTGTCTCAGGGAGTTATGTGTCCTGTTATTTGTGCCACCAGTGATGTTTCTGCCTAAAGGGACCTTAATTTTGTGCTGATTTATTGAAAAAGGCTGTAAATTGTGTTAGTGGCCCACAGGAACAAGATGGGTTGTTTGTATCTCACAGACCTTGTAGCAGTGCTGAAAGGCACAGTTTCTGCAGGCCTCGCAGTGAGTGTGTACATTTTTTTTCAGGTTATATTTTAGGTTTTTGTTGTGAATGTCTCTGGAGCTGGATGAAGGGAGTCTTGGCAGTTTTTCTTTTCTTTCTTTGTGTTGATTATACATGAGAGGGCTTCCAGCAGTGTAAACATTGTTTTTTTGTGAGCCTTTGTGGATTTGAGGTTTGATGAGGCTTTTTTTTTTTTAAACAGTCAATACGCTTGTATCTGTTATGATATATTTCACTAGAGCAACAAGAGTGAGTCTCTCATGCCATCCTGTCCTTCTGTGTTTTTCCTGATTGCTAACTCATGACTCTTCTGCCTTCCACAGGTCAGTTTTATGTGATGATGACACCCCCTGATGTCATTCAGACAGGCACGCAACGAACCATCGCTCCACGTACGCAGCCCTACCCAGCGTGAGTAACAGCTCAGTTGTCAGATCAGTTTTTGTTGTGCCAAAGGAGACAGCATTGTTTTCAAAAAAAGCTCTGTCTCAGACTGGAATAACAAAGTAACAGAGCAGCTGCTGGTCAGTTTTTGCAATACACTGTTCTTATCCTCCATGTTAATTTTCCCAAAAATATACCACCTTAGGAAAAGTTCAGCTCAAGTTTAAAAGGTAAAGTTTGGTTGGAGTTTAAAAGTGAGGCAGATTGCTTTTTACTGTGTGGTGTTCACAGCCTTCCCGGCTATTAATTAATTTTAATATATTTCTGTCAGGACATCTTAGTCAAGGCTTTAACCTTTTTTTTATTGCAACAGTAACAAGCATTTGAATTTGACAGTGTGGGCCTGCTCCAGTGACACGCCAGAACAAATCTGCACAAGCTTGACACAGACTGTTTTCAGTTCCCAGCTGGCAAAGCCTGAGACACACAACATTTAAATGAACATCACCACATATTAAGTGGGGGGAAAAAAGTATTCTGAATTCACCTGAATTTAAATGCTAATGCAGGAGGAGGCAGGGGAAGTGAAGGGAATTAAATGGGTGGGAAATGGGGCAGGAATGTGGTGTTTAAAAGAGGCACCTGCAGAGAGAAAGAGCACCAAAAACTAGTAATATTGCTCACCAAGTTGTATGAAATCAATAGGATTGATTTATGATTGAATATTTTATGGCTATATGAGGAGAAAGCTCACGCTCATTCGAACTACTATTTTTTTAAAATTTTTTTTTAACCACACACTTGCTGTGAAGCTCGATTTTTATATCAAAGATCTTCATTTCTAGCAAATTCTGAGTAGCCTGTTTTCTTCTCCTCTGTATGTTATTTATCTTTAAAATTCACAACATGCATCAATATAATCATGCTTAAAAAAAGATCCATCTCAGACACTCTCCAACTGTTAGCCACATGCTGGTGAATGCTTTTATTAAAATAATCAGCAGGCCTGAGCAAAGGCAAGCTGAGTTGTCATCTTAATTGCATGATACCAGTCTGGTTCAGGCCAACGACAGACACTTATTAGGAAAAGGAATTCAAACCAGCTTTTTTCAGATCCAGAGTTCATTTGAGTGCCTGAAACACATGAGTCATAGTGCTTAGGGAAGCTGTTTTCTTTGAGGTCATGTAACAGATTCTTGTTTGGTGTAGTCAAAGCAAATAATGTGCGTGTTTGGTTCCTCAAAATAAGCACATGATCCATTATCTAATTGAATTAGCACAGACTTAAGTGGTTATTCCTCCAAATTGCACCAGGCTTATACTTAACCTTTAACTTTTGAGACTAAAAAGACAAGTCATATTAACACTGGTTGTGCTAAATTGTGCATAAGCTTCAATTTTCCTTCAGTGTTATGAAAGCTCTTATTAATAACACACCAAAGGGAGAGAGGCTCCATACTATTAACAGCCTCTGTTTTTCATGTGTCATTTGTCAGTTCAGTTTATGTAGTTTATGGATCGACAGCAAGGATGTCGACCGCTTCTGAGATTTTGAAGAACATTGATTTCTCAAAGATTGAAGCTCCTTTGTTGTGGGCCGCATTACGGGGAGTTGTAGATCAGCCCTCAATATGGCAGCAGCTCTGCCGTTTTTGATGTAGCTTGATATTCACAGCGTACGACAGACTCCAGTCAGGAGAGGAGCTTTGTTGCAGTGTGCATTTGCATTGCCATGTGTTAAAAGTGAATTGTTTTCTCATCACTCAGAATGCTTATCTGCATTGTGTTTGTTTCTATTTATTTCCTCTTACATGAATAATTCATGATTTTTTTGACTCAAGCCTCAGAGTTATATTTACATGTGAAGTAATGAACAGTGACATTATCATTGACATGTGAGTAAAAAGACTGAAAACCTCCCCACCCTATCTGCCGTTCGCAGAGATGAAAACGAGCTGCTGCAGCATGAAGGTTTAAACTGGTGAGGACAGACTCCACATTTCTCCCACACTCCTTCTTCTTCTTCTTTTTTTTTTAAACAGCAAATGAACTAATCAAATGGGATCACAAGAAGAGAGAAGAAGCACATAAAACTCTGCCCTCCTCTCCTCTCGGCCCCTCCCCCTCTCTTGAGTCCCTGGTGATTCTCCCTGCTCTTGATGTGTGAGACACAGATGTAGCGTTTCTTCAGTGCTGACCCTGATCCATTGTTGTTAGTTGTGCTTGTGGCAAATGTATTTCTCCATTAGGACTTAGAAATTAGGTCATTGTTCTCCATCTGGAAACAAATGGCTTGCTCCACACTTTTATTTTAGTATCGTTTTCAAAGTGTCCTCTGTCGTTTGAGTTTCGTTCTCATTTAGCCTACTTCTGAACAAGTTAGTTTGAAAACCAAATGAAGAGCATTTGTGATTATTATAAAGTGGAATTAGTATTATGATTAATGAAAAACTATGTGTTGTTAATCACCTCATAATTATTTGCACAGAAACAGTTTATGGCCACTAAGGCTCATCTTTGTTCGTATGAACCATTTTGAGAAAATCAAGCCGAAGCTGCAGTCTCTCGACCCCATTGTTCACTTAACTGACTCATTGTTCAGACCCTGGCTTTGGGTATTACTACAGCTTAATGATACGGGAAGGCAGAAGGAGGGACAATTACATTTCTCTTTCGAGGATCAATATAAGACTAATGAAACAAAGTTCTCTTCTACTACATCCGTGTTTCAAATTATATAAATAAAGCACTTCAGGATTGGGGTTGTGTATTGCTAACTTCATGAATTTCAACAGCAGAAATTACTCTTCAGGAGCACTTATTGGGGTGTACCACTAAGTTGTGAAAAGAAGGAGGGGAGACGTCTCCCTTTGGCTTGTACATTTAGTTATTCATAAAGTCATCCACATTTTTTTACACTCTACTGAAGAGGACTGTTGGGCTGAATCCATTATACAGCCGAAATCCCATTAAGATGCGTTGAGATACAAGCGAGACTGCAGTTTGGCTTGGCCGACTATCTCAAACAGAGATATCAGCAGTTGAGTTGTGTTGATGGGTCACAAATTCACTGCTGTAGAATGAAGACGTTTCACAAAGGGACAGACGAGGCACAAGAATGACCTCACAGGACATTTTTATGTTCACGCAACAAGTTGGTAGAAAGGCATCCAAATAATTAACAATAGTTGCGTTATTTTTCCTCACAAGATTATTTTTTAGTAAAGGTGCTATTATACTGCACAATTTTTCCTTTGCATGGTTGTTGATTCATTTGAATTGGGCCGTGTGAAAGATTAATAGTCTGGTCCATTAAAGAGACATAAACATGACTGAAATATTCATTAGACCACCTATATAATTATGTGAGAGTGCGTTATTGGCCTGTTCATGTCGTGGTGGGTGGTGGATAAGTCTCCCTGTCACGTCTCAGGGACTTAATTAACAGAATACCTCAGGGAAGACACAGACAAGAGACAGTTGTGTCATTAGCCGTACACCCAGACTCCAATAGACAGCATCTGGTTTTCCACAGTGTTGTAATTTTACAGCATAATAAAGCAGAGAGCTCCCTTCGGGATACACCTGGGAAGAGGACAGCCAACAAGAATGAAAGGGTTGGATGGGTCTCAGTATTCCAGTCCAAGCAGACTAGCTTCAGGCCATTGAGGGTTTCAAGGCTGCATATGCGGTCTCATATGACTGTGCATCTTCCAGTATTTTTTACCAAAGGCGCTACACAACTTAGGAACCTCCCTTTTAAATATTAGAGAAGAGTGGGGAAAATTCTTCCATAGGCACAGGATTAGGTGAATTAGAAGGGTTGGTTTGGATTTTCTGCCTGACCCTAGAGTAGTCAGAGATGGGTGATTTATTTATAGTGTATATAATGTCTCTTATTTCCTGTCTGTCTTTAGGAAAATGGATGGAGCGCGAACACCAAGAGATGAAAGGAGAAGAGCGCAACATAATGAAGGTGGATAATTAGCTATGATTGTGGTTTTGAATTCCATTAGACAGTGCAACAGTGCTTAAAAGGAGCATTTTTGTTTAGAGGAAACCACAAAGCCCTGTCAAAATATTCTATGAAGACTAGATAACAACATGTGTTTCAAGCCTGGCCACTAGAGGTTGCTGTTGAGCTGTCAGTCAGGCAGAATTTGAGACAACTGTATGGTGCACCACCAGAATGACAACATGTAGGAAATGAAAACCTGTTCCTTGAAACAGAAATTGCATCTCATCTCTCAGTTTGAAATAAGGAAATTATCATTGTTTTTATATATATATATTTTTATATTATATGTATATATTTTTACCTGTTTCTATTCTGAACATTCCATCAGTTGAGAGGCGGCGAAGAGACAAGATCAACAACTGGATTGTCACACTCTCCAAGATCATCCCAGACTGCAGTATGGACAGCACCAAGACTGGAGCAGTAAGTACCGTTATATCTGCTCTGCTGCTGACTTTTTACTGATGTTTCCGTTTTAAATTGTCACAATATAACTTTGCGCCTTCATCTCCTTCCTAGAGCAAAGGAGGCATCCTGTCCAAAGCTTGTGACTACATCCGAGAGCTGAGGCAAAGCAACCAGCGGCTGCAAGAGAGTCTGAAGGAAGTGGAAAGGATACAAGTGGACAATGAGTTGTGCAGGCAGCAGGTATGAATATCAGTCTGTGCTCCAGCCGACAAATATTGGCGTCATGTGAAGTTTCCAGGACTTCAATAATGGGCAAAGAAAGTCTATGAATGAGAATGTCAAAATCTCTCTTTGAGGTGGTTGGGTGTCGCTGATAAATAAAGTCCTGTATAATGAGGCGACCATCGTAGGCTGCATATGTGTCTATGAAGATTGCCACTGCATTGAATAGATTACTCTGCTTTGGTGTGCATTGCAACAGTCTTTCACTTAGGATTCAGAGGCATGAAATCTACCTCGCTCCATATGCATCGTCATTTCTCCAAAACAAACCCCCCCCTCAGACTTCAGCCTGCATAGCTGATCACCACAGCCTGACTAAAAGGATCAAACAGTTTGCACTCATATAATGTGAATGTTACCTGAAATCAATGCTTTGAGAGACTGTGGGAATAATATACACAGGGGTTGTGTGAGAGCTAACTGCATGCTAATGCACTCAAAGTATTGTGAAATCTTGCAGCTCTGAAGCTACCACATCTCCCCATTGAATCCCAGGCCTGCAAGGCACTCAGCAGTATATTCTTATTCTTATGCTCAAAGCTCATATCCTTCTTCAGTCCCTCTGTGGGGAGGCAGGGAGAGGCAGGGAATTTTGGATCCACCCAAGGGAAATGTAGCAAGGATGACATACCTCCAGATTCGATAATTCCGTTGGTTGTGTATAGGGATATCTTTGAAAAGGACTGCACACACTACTCTTTAATCCAAGGGATAGAACAGCCCAGTGTGTACATTACACACATCCAGCTCTCTCGGTCTTCAAACGAAAAAAAAAAGTTTGGTCTGTAAACTTGGAGCTGTATTAAGCTGTCACGGGGATGAAGATATTGATAATGAGATTTTATTTTATTTTTTTTCTCCTCTTTGTTCTTTAGATTGAAGAGCTGAAGAATGAGAATGCATTGCTCCGAGCACAGCTCCAGCAGCACGGCATCGAGATGGTTGGAGAGACACCTCCGCAGTGAGGCAGAGACAAAAACAACAGGGAGGGGCACCACCACCACCCAGACGTGCAACCGGCACGGTGGAAAAGAGGGCGAGACAATGGAAAAACAAGAACTTGTGAAGAATCAATTTCTTTTTTAGTGAATGCATCCTCCCCTGGGATCCCAGGTCGCAAACCCTTTGCTGGCCAATTGCGGCTGTACTTGACTGTTCCAATCCTATTGAGATAACCACCCGTTACAACTCAGTAGAAAAGTGCTCTAAGAAAAGATGCCCACTCAACACCAACAGAGTGCTTCACCAGCACTAGATGACGTGCCCTTCTGAACTCCTCCCTTGTTTTGTATTTATGTAGCCTCACTCATGGACTATGATGTTTGTCATTTATTCTGTTCCCCATCAGTGTATTTTTTCCCCCAAGATTATTAACTTTGACTTAGTTCATGCTTTTATTCTGTTTGTGTTTTTGAGTTCTGTATTAATGTTGTTTTTAGCTGCTTTAATTTATTAGTCCGCTTGCTGACAGAAGCCTTGATGGAGACCAGTTACGTTGAAGCTCGTGTACCCAAGAGAAGCAGATTGAATTTTAAGCGAGGAAACATCAAAGTATGCAAAACATCATGATTCTACAGACAGAAATAATTTGACGCACATAACTTACCTAGACCCAAAGACAGACAGAAGCTGTGCTGGCCTGTGCTTCTGGGCTGATTTATGTAAATATGACTTCTGGTGTTTTAATACAGATGTTACACAACGTTAGAGCAGATTATCCTGGGAGTAAACAATCAATAACTCATTAACTTTACGCTGGCCCTTTGTCATGGCGTGTGCAATCTTGGAGCTTGATTTGAAGAAGAAAAAGAGAAAAAAAAAAAAGATTAGTATACTTGAATTGTTGGGCATCTGCTTAACCGTAAAAAGAAAGAACTCCAAGTCAACACATCACTTGAAATGAACCAACTGTTCAAATACTATTTAATTACAAATTAAAATGTAAAAGTGTGGAACATGCAGACGACTTTCAAACCCAGCACGCAGGATTGTGGACTGGAGAGATAAAAAAAAAAATTCAACTTTTGCCAAACTATATATGTATGCACCGCAGGTTTTATTTCCATCTTTTGTTCATGTGTGATTTACCGGTGTCTCAAAACGTGTACGAATAATCCCCACATGTTTCATTTCAAGCTGTTTGCTCTATTTTGGTATTGCAACACTTCAAATGGAGCTCGACGCACAAGGGGAGGGAGGGGGCACCCTGGAGAGCGGTCCTCAGAGACTCTCACTATGGAAAAGGAGTACACAGAAATTCTGTGTTGCACTTTTTAGTTGAGCACAACTCGTTCCTCATGAAAAGATGGAATAGTTGGAAAGTGGGAAACTTGGAAATTATCTCTCATATTTCTCCACCCACTCAGGCAAAACAATAAGTAAACTGTAACTGGTTGTACAAACAGCAAAAAGCCAATATTAACATTGTTGACGATTTCATGAATGAATATACATGATGTATTTTTTTTTTTTTTTTTTTTTTTTTTTTGGTTGGGTTTGGGGGGTGTTAATTAAAGGGGGAGAGAGTGTAAAAAAGATTCGGAGCCAAGTATTTTAGAACGATTTCATCACCCGTGTGAAAAACCCCA
>JAPZDV010000025.1:5667710-5677873 GCA_029814665.1 Acanthurus lineatus
TCCGGCAAAACAATAAGTAAACTGTAACTGGTTGTACAAACCCCAAAACCCCAATATTAACATTGTTGACGATTTAATTAATTAATATACATGATTTATTTTTTTTTTTTTTTTTTTTTTTTTTTTGCTTCGCTTTGGGCGATGTGAATGAAAGCGGAAGAGAGAGATATCAAGCTTCGGAGCCACTTATTAGAGCACGATTGCTTCTCCCTGTGTCAACAGCCCAGGATCCAGCAAAGCAAAACCAACAGTCAGACCCCTGGCAAAATCACGCAGACTATCACATTTTAATATCTCATACTGTGCAAGTTAACAGCTTGTGCTTTGGAAGTGCTGTTCTGCTACTACTGCAACACTCAAACCTGATAGTGCAAGTGTCTGATCTATCAAATGAGGCTCCTCGCCAAAGTTGAATGATAGATGTTTTGCAGAATATTTTTTACACCTCGTTGAGACGAGAGCAAAAAAAAAAATGTGAATGTGAAGACATGAATAATGCTTTGGAAGATGGATGTTCACAAATGAAAGGTCACTCGTGGCTAATTTTTTTTTTTCTCGCGTTTCTTTTTTGAAATTGCAAAAGAAAGAAAAAAAGACTCCTTTTTCTTCTCTGTAGCAGCCTCACTGGTCTCAGGTTAGATTGTAAGACATCTTTTCTAAGTAAAATGTGAAAAATAAAACTTTCACAGGCTAATAACCTTTATGGACTTTTGGTTGTGGTTAATGTGGTCATTCTGCAGATCTTGGACATCCAAAAATCTATACCTCATTACGTCTGTCATGTTGGTTCACAGTCCTTAGCGCGTTTCTCCATCTGTTAGCAGGATATCTTAAAAACGATAATAGATTTGAGTAAAATGGGCCTCACTTTACGATTTGGCTCACAACTCCTGAACCATGACATTGGATTTTTTTCAACTCTCCTACACAGTACATTGAACCTCCACCAAAGTTGATATATAAAATATTAAAAGCCTCCAAATACTTAGTAGCATATTGAAGCTATTCTCTATAGCCTGAACTTTTACTGAGTAAATTAAGTTTAAAATGAGATTTTATAGTTTTAGGGGCTGGTTAAATTAATGCTAAACCTTAATTGGTGCACTGAAGTATATCACATCGTCTTTTTCCAATGGATCCGTGTCCAGGAACAGATTAAAACAATTTCAGAAAATCTGCCAAAACAACCAAAACGATCTTTCCTGTTCTAAGAACTTCTGGCTCTTTATCCTAAAGTCAATATTTTTTAACAGGTTTTTTTTGTTGGGTGTCTGAGATAAAGTCTTAGGTTAACACAAACTTACGAGATTTGCATGTTTTGCTTTACGATAAAATAGGTCAGTTAATACCCCATTTGAGACTTGCTAATGGTGGCTAATAGGACCACAGAGTTTGTCCTTTTAGTCCTCCTTTACAGCCTCATTGTGTTTATTCAAGTGGTTTTACATAATATTCTAACTCAAACATTGGAGACATATCAAGTTATAATGTGTGTATTAAAGCATAGTAGGAAGCTCAATGTATGAAATTTAAATTCTGACTGCAGTGGAGTTCGTTCTCAGCCTGATGTTAGCTTTTTACTTCTGGAAATTTAATTTTTGTTTCAAAAATTATAATAGTGGTGTTCATTTAAGGAGATTATCTTGCTTGACAGAATTGTGTCTCAAACTTTTGTCTGGCACAAGTAAAAGCACATTTCCTGAAATAATCTGAAGTTAAACGGAAGAATTGCATCACCTTTTATTGCTGGGCCATGTTTACTTTGGAGTTAACCTACAGAGAAACGTCATCTTTATTGAGAACAGTTTTATATCATGATTTATATCATTCAAAGCATCTTCTTTAGGATTTAGTAAAAAAATATGAGGCTAGACTCCTCTAAAGCAATGTGATAAATTTTAAACAACAGCAGTTTGAGATAACTGAGTCAGACTCATCTGAAATATTTGCACAGTCACTGATTAAACAAACATCTAATATTTCTGGACATGGTAGGTTGGTATTCTCTAAAATCAGCTCATCCAAGTAGCTGATTAACTATGTATTTTAATCAAGATTTAACAATTCAGACATCCTCTGTTATCAAAACAACAAATTTGGAGGCTTACGCACCCTTGAAGCGTACTCCTCAGTTCATAAAGTCAATTGATCAACACACTGGTAAATTTAAAACCAGTTAGCAGCTGGAACACGCAGAGGGCACCTTGGGTAAGAAAGATCAATGGTGGATAAAAGGCACATCTAAGCCCTCAGCGAGATTGAGTTTGATGCTGTAGGTCAAGGCATTTAAGCATCATTCTGCTGTTCTTAAAGAGGGAGCAGCCATGACTTGGAGAATCTCTAAGTGCAGACTGGGATGCCGTCCACGTCCAAACGCTACAACTCCTTATAACTTAAAGAGTCTTTATTAGTATTCATTAGACTGACGCTATGTGTTGGATTTGCCTCGGGTCTGTCTCGCTGCCCCCCTCCAGCGTTTCCCAGCTTGTCAGCTGACATTCAAACGTACGCAGCTAGCCAGGCAGGCGTCTGTGTGTCCCTGTCTCTGTTTGAAGTGGCTGATCTCTGATCCCGCGTACCTTTCTGATTGGGACATACGTACTCTGTCTGTCTATCTGCGCATCTGTCTATCTGCCTGTCTGCCTCTCTCACTCCAAAGCTGTGAAAGCTGAAGAAAAAGCATGCAGAGTTGAAAGGAATTCAGTTTGGAAAGGAAATGCGCATACAGAAATGTGGGGTTTCTTTTCTAAGAAATGTGATCAACGTCACTTTTACCTTTTGGTACTGATAATTCACTTACAATTAATTGATGTATTAGTCAGAAGAGAGCAATGTCTCCTGGTTAATGCAGAAACAGTACTCAATTTATCTGAAGCAGTTGTTTACGTGCGGTCAATATGAATGAAGTAATTGTTTCCATGTTTGCCTGAAGGGCAGGACAAAGCCTCCTGCTTTAAAATCCTTTATAGCAATTGGAGAACTCCTATTTTTTTTTCCTTTCTTTTTTTTTTAAATTTGTGTTTAAGGCACATCAACCAAAGTGCACGGTTGGCTGAGTTTCATTGAACTAATGCTGGCCAGCGCATCCTGCCGGAAAGCCACAGCTTCATGTTCTGTCTCCATGTTCTAGTCTTACCTTTGTGCCACTGTCAGAAGCTCGTATTGTCCGCTGCCTCTGCCTGTTTCACATTCCCCCTTCTCTCTCTGAGGCTGTTATTTGTCGAAAATGGCTGACAGAAAGAGTCTTATGCCATCTGACGTACAATGCTCCTCATGCCTTGTATACCGCACTGACTCTCATCTTTCTTGGGCCTACATTAATAACTACACAGTGCCTGTCTCACTTATAATAGGAGCATCAGCACAAAGGTGTGTATTCTGCTGCTGTCAGGAGACGGGCGGGTAGGAATGAGCTCAGATATTTATTTATTTTTTTTTTTGCTTTTCCTGAGCAGCCATGGTCTTGATTCTACATTATTTTGATCAAACTGACAGGCAGATTCTGTTTGCATATGTTAAAAGGCAAGTTGCATATAGAGAAGTCTTGTTACTGAAACTGCTGTGTGATTATACGGAGGATAACCACAAACAATATCACTGTTTTTTTGATCATTATTGTTTATTATTCAGGTCTTTTATTCAGGAATAACCACAAATAGGATGGTTAGATGCAGCAGAGGTTTTGTTCTCTGAAATTTCTCAGTTTTATTTATATCATTAATTCATTTCTCTTTTATTCTCAGTGAGGCCTGCCTGGTATATGAAAAAGCTCATGCCCTGCACATGAACCAGAATACAAAACAATGGGCAGAGAATGCTGTGAAAACCTTATTTTAAGCGGCTGAAATCAAATGTAGAAACACTGGACCAGAGGATCCATTGTCCCAGATTGTGCAGTATCACCAGTTTCTAATAATTAAAGGATTTACATAGACAGTTTGGAAGCAGTGGTAAAAACAAAAACAAAAAAAATACAAAACATATTAATTTATTGTGTGTTTTTCTCGTCTCTCTTTATTGTCAAGATCTATATTCTTTTCATTAAATTGTTCCACATAAGTATGGGTTAATGCACTTGTTATTAGCATTTCAAGGGAATTTTTGCTCAATAATGAAAACATTGATACTGGTATTTTGGTAATATTTCAGAAATTCCAGTAAATATTGTAACATGCCTCTTAATCCAAACAAACCTGGGAATTCCCCAGAGTCCCTACTAACGGAGAGCAAAAAACCCATTAACCTGAGCTCCATACTGCCCCCTGAGTCTCAAAAGCAACACTGCATTTATTCAACACTGACAACAAGGAGCCATGTATAACTAGAGGTCATCACTATTAATTGCTCTCATGTTTACACACAAATTGATGTTTTTATGATGTACCAACACTGGATCTTCTATGTCCTAGTTTTGGGAAGAGATGTCAACACTGAGGCGACAGTCTGGCTGTGCTGGGGGGCCAGAGTTCGAGGGGGTAAGGAGTGTTGTTCAGGGTGGGTTTGATGAAAGTCAGGCTGACAAAATGTGTTGCATTAGTGCAATGCTTTGCAGCGTGCCGAGACAGAAAGGAGTGTTAAATGTACTGGGAACATGAACAGAAGAGGATGATGAAACAGTGACACAGGGGGGCAATGCCCTCGACCAGGAGCAGAAAGGTAGAGTGGCGCCTGCAGAGGTGAATCTGTCCGCCGTGCTGGTGCCTGCTTTGTTTGGCCAGAAGATTCCTGCTGATAGCCTCGGTGGCTTGAGAGACACGCATGCTCAGTAAACACAAGCCAAAAACATGCAGGCTTGTGAAAAAAACAGATCTATAATCCCTTTTATTTGTTCCATTTGAACATTTTTTTTCCCCTACCCTCTCTTTCCTCTCATCTCATATGCTCACACACTCACGGTGGACCTGGTTATGGCACTTGTGTCCTGACTCAGTCAACCATTGTCATATTCAGATGTGTCATGAGTTGAGTCATGCTTATTGAAACATGACAAACAAAATGACATGGGTTCATCATAAGAGAACATAATGTTCTAGTTCAGATTTACCTTTTTTTATAACACAAACCCACAAGCACGCACATACACACACAAAAAAATAGAGATAATGTGATATTCTCCCTTGATATCAGAAAACTCTGGGTAGATTCCAGCAGATGTGGAGCCATTCATGGCTGTATTTGTTGTATTTGTTGACTCTGATGTTGTGGTCACCCAAAGCAAGCATGCAGGCCAGCAGGGTTATCAGTGAATGAGACGGACTGACGCAGGGATCCCATGACATGTTGTTTCGCTAATTGAGTGAGCATGAGCAATTTGGAAAGACTTTGAAGGTGTAATGAAAATTAAAATGCTCCCCCCCAGTTGTAATCAGCATGCTCAGTCCACCATTTATCCATTTGCACCTTTATTTTGCCTTTTTTTGTTATTTCATTTCCAGCGTTATTGATTTTTGTGTTTATTCACAGCCCGATGTTGCTCTGGAATAGTTTTTTTACACCGACAAGTTAATTAATCTTAAGGTGTTTATCACCGCCTCAGTGATAAGGGCAAAAAATCACTCTTACAATTCCAGAGTGGTGGTTTGTCTATGAAGCCGTTAACAGTTTGAATGATCATTACATCGTTAAATTCACACGGCTGTAATTTCACACTGTGTAAAATATTTATGAACAACAAGTATTACCATGCTGCATGAAAAGAAAATTAGTGACGACCTTCTTTTTTTATATAATAAGCAGTTGTCCTTCATCTGTATATATATTTGTATTGTTGCAAAGTAGAGCAACGCACTTCTTCTCTGTCTAGATACGAAAAAACTCATCAGATTACATTCTGTTCATCTTTATCTAATGCGGCATTGAAACACCTTTACTATCAAATAGAGGTTTTTTATTCCTGGCTACTATTCTGCTGCTCTCAAAGGGATTTAATTTGGTTCAACTGCAGGTTCCTGTGTATTATGCAAAAACTGAATGTGTTGAAAATGAGGGGCTAATTATTCCATTTGAGAGGTTGTAATTACATCCTTTAGACTGAGCAATGGATATTCCAAAGTGGCTCCCTCTCCTTAGTGAAGGATTTCCTGGGTCGAAACAAGTGCGGCTCAGTCAGCCGTGCAATAGATTGACCCATGCAGTCTTGGCCTTTGCTGTGGGAATTTCCAGCACTCTTTTGCAGCTTGTTCCAGGAAAAGTCACATTTTTTGGATTAATCTCTATAAGTATTAAAAGCTGCCTTGATGCAGAATACATACTGCTTTCATATATTGTAAAAAATGGTGGTCTCCAACAGCAGCAGAGGCAGCAGCAGGAGCGGCTTGTTCATGTGTGGAATTATGTGTTCTGTCTGCGGAAAGTAATTTAATTTAAAAGTTCATAGTTGATTTGATATTGTCGAACAGACAGCGGGGTCCACGTTTAAAAATAGATCAGAGAGTTTCCACCAGTGTTGCAGCACCATGAGGAGAAATGAGGAGGTCAAAACTTCCCCAGTGGAGTTAGGTAACTACTGCCAGGAGTGGGCCGGGCCTCACCGAGTGATGAGGCAACACTGAGCCCAAGTGTGTATAAATACCAGAACACTCCGCAGACTCAACCGTCAGACAGAGGAAGGACTCTAAAGATCGGACAAGGGTCACCAAAAAAAGATCTGAAGAAATCCACTTGCCCAGACGATCGCCATCCATCACTGGAGACAAAGACTAATTTGAAGATATCGTGTGGTGCTCCTCAGTGGCCTGACACCCATGAGAAAGAAGACCCATCAACTCTAATCTTCAAAGGATTTAATAACTAAACCATTTAAACCCCCTCAAAATGAAGGCATTCAGCATTGCAGTTGCAGTGACACTCGTGCTCGCCTTTATTTGCATTCTGGAGAGCTCTGCGGTCCCATTCACTGGGGTAAGAATCAGACTTAAACTCACTTCATTTGCTTATTAGCTATAAATGTTTTGTCAGGATGCTAAGATGTGACTCCTAAATGTGCATAATTCATTAACAGGTGCAGGAGCTTGAGGAGGCAGGGAGCAATGACACTCCAGTTGCGGCACATCAAGAAATGTCAATGGAATCGTGGATGGTATGTTCAATTGACTGAATGAATTAAGCCAATTACTGTGAACAAATTAAAATTTAAGTGGATGTGTTCTCCCCATGGAACACCCTGGTGCTCTCTCCATACGAGGGGAGGATGAAATGCTGGAGATGAACGCCGTCGCTCATGTCTCTTGTCTTCCGCACAGATGCCGAACCACATCAGGCAGAAGCGTCAGAGCAACCTCTCCATGTGCCGCTGGTGCTGCAACTGCTGCAAGGCCTACAAGGGCTGCGGTTACTGCTGCAGGTTCTGAGGATTCCAGCAACAAGCGCCGAATATTAATTTATTATGCTCTTTTTTTTCTTACCCTTAAGAAACGACCTTTTCTTGACTTCTTTTCTTCGACGCATTGCCTATGCAACACTGTTTTGTATCATTTTTACGAGGTATGACTCATGAAAGGGCACTGGAAATAAAAAAGAAGGGAAATTTCTTTGTATTTATTTTCTATGTTTTCATACTTTCACCCTGTAGCTCTTTTTGTAAGATCAATGATATGTAAATTTGTGTCTCATAGTGATCCAGATGTGACAGTTTCCTTATTGAAATTAGGTCTGACAGCTTAAACTTGATGCTAAACAAATAATGAACATTCAACACGAGTACAGATATGTTTTTTCTTATTAAGAAAGGAAATATTTAACAGCAATAGGTCTTTACTAGATAAGTCTAAACTGAATAATTACGACGTGTTATGATTTTCTGGGCTAATTTTGAATATGATATGAGACTGTGTGTATGATTAATCACAGTTAGATGTTAGGTTTAAAAAAGGCTACTGAGACAACTTTGAATTGTAATAATTGCTGTGCAATTGCTAGTTTTTTGCTGGATCTGGAGTTACTTGTGCTCAAGTCAAGTCAAATTTATTTATATATCACAGAATCACAAAACAGATTTTGCCTGAAGGAGCTTTACTATCTGTACAGTGTATGAACGTCTCTGTCCTGAGACATTCAGATAAGGGAAAATAATTCCTCAAAAAGCCCTTTAAATTGGGAGGAAAAGGGAAGAAGCCTCAGAAAAACAACAAAAGAGGGATCCCTGGACGAAAAGACATGCAATAGATGCCATGTGCACGGAATAGATGAGCAAAAAAGAAATCATTGCAATACAGTTTTTAATGACAAACACGTATATGTTTGGACTGTGAAACATTAGTGAGGAGAACAGATCCAGGAGGATGTGAAGCAGCTTTAGGTGTTGCAAGATAGGTAGAACCTGAGCAATATGACGTCCTCTGAACCGCGGAGACCTGGAAGAGGCCACACAAACACAGGAGAGGCAGCACAGCACTCACACACAGCAGAGAGACAGACAGACAGACAGACACACAGAAGGAGAGAGAGAGAGACAGACACACAGAGGGAGAGAGAGAGACATTACAGCTCGCCAGCTGGGGATCGAGGGAGAGAAGGGGAGAGGCTGAAAAACGATGAAACTGATTCAGTTCCAAATGGCTCGGTGATGAGACTGCAGCATCCAAACACTGTCGGTTTCATATCTTCGGATACTCGACTGTATCACCACATTAACATTTAATCCAACTTGGAATTATTGACCCAACACAAAACAGAATAACAGTTTGTACAAATAACTTTAATAAACTGTTTTTCTGTTCTCCATCAGCAAATTCTTTTACACAGTAATGATTCCATTGATAAACACTTTGAGTATTAAAAAGTATTAATTTTTTGGGTGAGTCACTGAATATGGTCTGGTGGGTTTTTCCTCTCTGGCCATTTTTCATTGTAATGACTAGTTTCCTTCTGTGAAAATACATAAATTCTTATTCTCTTCCTGAATTTGATATATCTGGCCATCTTGCCTGTAAGTATTGTGTCATGAGTGCCTTTTTCTCCGAAAAGTTTTTCTTAAAATATCCTCTGGTGCTCAGAATGTGTCAATTTTTTTATTTCTTGCAATTTTCTTGTAGTAAAGTAAATTGAGGAAGTGAGAGCAAAATCAAAAATACATCCTGTGTCGTGACTTAACTTATTAACTATATATAAAAGCATGCAGTGATCTGCTCAGCTTGATTTTTATCTACAGTAGCCTCTTGTGTCAGCACACGCATATAGCATTAACACCGCTGGGGGGGAAACCAAAGAAAATGTATCAGTCGTCAGATTAGCAGTATTGACAGTGTGCCCTCTGCTTGCTCAGCTAGTTACTGCAGCTTCTACTGGTGAGAAAGTAATCAGTTAACCCCAAGACGTGGCTCTCACTATTCCACCTCAGTGAGCATGATATCTACCATTGAACCCTGGCAAATCATTTTAAAGCCAGAGAATAGAAATATGATTGTGTTTTAGCGGTTCCCATGGTGCTTTCACCAAAGCAACGGGCGGCAAAGATTGAATTCCCTCTCTGGATTATCAACCGAAAATTATTTCATTCACGGACTGTCAGATTTAACAGCGCGAGGGTTGCACACAGGAATGACTGGCATGCAACCTTCCTTTTTCAAGATGTGATCATCAGCTAAATCAATATTTTTTTTCTTTAAGATTATTACTGGTTGCATGTATCGTATTGTGTGGGTTATGTTCCTGCAATTGCAATTTTTTTTTTATCAACTAACTGCTGAAGGCAAAAACTATTAAAGACACCTGCAGTTGCCATAATGCGACTCATTGTATGTTAGACAGAATAAAAAAAAGAAAAAAAGTGGTGGGCTTAACTGAACAAAACAAGAGAAGAGAAAGTCCTTCACATTATGTAGAAAACCAAAACTGAAGTGAAGAAAGGCTGAGTGAAGGACATGTAAAGTTAAGTAAACATGGAGAGTTTTTATTGTAGAAAATAGAACATTTTATGCTAGTTTGAAACTTTTTTTTTCCGCTCATGGATGACTAAACCATGGCAGCAGTACAACATTTTGCAATAGCTGATGAGATGTTTCCGTGTGATGTCTGTGTAGATTCTCAGTCATCCAGGTCATGATTATATTAAAGAGTCATAAAAACAAGGCAACTGGACTTAAGTTGAGTTTTTGGGAGGACGTTTCACGTTTCACTTCTCATCCGAGAAGCTTATTCAGTTCCTGAACTGTTCTCAGTTCAGG
>JAPZDV010000025.1:5677973-5691837 GCA_029814665.1 Acanthurus lineatus
GGACTTACGTTGCGTTTTTGGGAGGACGTTTCACGTTTCACTTCTCATCCGAGAAGCTTCTACAGTTCCTCAACTGTTCTCAGTTCAGGAACTGAAGAAGCTGAAGAAGAAGTGAAACGTGAAACGTCTTCCCAAAAACTCAACTTAAGTCCAGTTGCCTTGTTTTTATGACTCTTTAATGTTTCCGTGTGATGTGTGTTTGTTTGTGTGTCAGGGGTTAAAACCAGAGGAAGTGTGTGAAGACACAATACAGCTGTGACATGCAGGATGTGCTTCTGATTGGGTTGAAAGTACATGAGAGCATGTTTTGCTGTACAGTAAAATTTTAATAAAACTAGCTGAAACAAAGTGTGACCATTTAATATGATTACATTGTGTTTGTAGTTTTATTACCACATTAATTCTACTAAAAATAAAGTATTGCATTCTTAAAATTTAAAATGAAATCCTATAACAAGACATAGTATGATAGGTTGTCTTTGTGTTTCTCTATTGGAAAAAATAACCCTTCCAGTGCAAATTTACAGCAGTGTTTCTCCATTATTCTGATGTTAGAGACATGACCGTCAGTTTTTAAAAAGGAGAAACCAAAGCAAGATTCAGTCAACAAAATTTTCAGCACTGAAAACAGCTACCTTATAAAATAAATAAAAATTATGCCTGCAGGCATTTATAACTATTATTTATTATCATAACAAAATATCAGCCAGGTGATTATTTCTCTTACTTTTTATGGGCAATTTACTGCCCCAAAAACACTGGCTTTATTTGTTCATTTTTTATATTTTGCAACAATACAACTGAGACACTGACTCAACTTTTGGAGATGTGTGTGCTATTACCTTTAAACATAGTAGATGTGTGTTGTGGCTGCCTTCCTCTCATGGTTTTGGTTCTGTTTTGTTCAGGTGTCCCAGTAAACCATGACAATGCGTCAGCGAGCCATCATGGACGATACAAGGACCCTGAAACTATAGCAGTTAAAAGAGATCAAGCTGTTCATCATTCTATGAAAAAGGCCTTTCATGACCTCAATGATGGAGGTTGAGGCAAAATTTATCTCTGATTAAACTGAAAATTATGCAAAATAACTTGTTGGGCAGTCTGTTTGTTGCTCCATTCATTAACATCAGGCTACAGATTTTCATCAACATCACACTAATGGTGCTGTGAACCACTTGGATCAAACAGACTCATGAACTTCAACCTCAGCATGGCATCATGGAAAATCCCGCATAACCCACATCCAGGTCGACCCGCTCTCACTTTCAGTGCATCACATACAGAAGCTTTGTGAGGACGTCTCTTCTAAAAGCAGGGAAACCTTTGCAGCGTGTGTTAGTTCGCAGTATGGGGCTTCTAAATGTAAATATGATGTAAACCCATCACCGGCAGTAATGGACACTCAAAACAACAGTTCCAGTCTGAGTGTAAAGAGCAAAAAAAAGTCCCAAGAGGGGCAAAGGTCAGGGCGATGGCTAATTCACCAGCATACACTTACACAACACAGACACACACACAAACACACACACACACACACAGGCCTTCAGTCAGACTGGGCATCTTTTCACAAGGTTAAATGTGTTTATAACAGTGACCTGTCATAAGGGGAGATGTGGCAGGAGAGTTTTTCTCGTCACAAACAGAAGCTAAAGGGGGACCCACTGCTTCAAAAAGTGACACCAAGAGGGTCCCGATTAAGTCAGTATTTTATCAGCTGATGGTAAGAAAGTGTTGTCCTGGTACACTCACTGAGTTCACAGACTCACCTGTGATGACTGCAAGAGATTAAAGGGTTTTTTTTCTTACACACAAATGTTTTTTTTTTCCAAGGTCACTGAACTGAACCAGAAATAAAAAGAAGAAAATAAACAGGCAGTCTGTCTACTCTCATGTGTTTCTAGTTATTTACACCAGAAAAAAAACAAGTTGATCCACATCACACAGACTGTAAATTCTCCTCAACCACACATGCTAAGGAGAAAAAAATTTTAGACACGATTTTAGCAAAACTTTAAAATGACCAACGGTTTTCTGGTCCACGGTTGGTGACAGTGTGACAATGCCAAGGAACACAAGCACACAGTCAAACAACGAACACACACATGCTTTGATAAGAAAAAAATTCACTGCAATCAGCCAGTTCCAACAATAATTGTCATTATAATCAAGGCCTAATGATGGGTGATCATTTTATAAATTGCCGTGTCTTCAGTGTATTGTTATGTCATCACAACTGTCATGCACTCTTCAAGAGTTGAATTGCAAATGACATCCTTCAACTTTTATTATAATCTAACAGCAGCCATTTGTTAGCTTGGATTTCATTCTTTTCACATTTTCTCATGTGGAAAATACATATTTTATTAGAAATCTTAGGATAGGCTTCTTGGTTTGAGCTTAGGGCTGGTACTTTTTCAATCTTCTGTGAGCATATACCATAAGAAGAACTGTTAAATGTTCCCTTAATTTAAGTTTGGCTGATAAATGGTCACCACTATGGTGTGATTTAAAACTACTAAACATTAAACTGCTGTTGCCAGAGGAGTTTTTGACAGGAAAAGTCCTGTGACATCATGTTAAAAGCATTAATGAAGTCATGTTACATCTTCTAACTAGTATTTAAGTAACAAAAAGAATTGTTAAAAATTATTGCACTTTACCACATCAAATAAGAAACCAATTCAGAAAAGTGCCAGATATGAAAAACTAAAGACATAAAAAAAAGAGAAACCAAAACACTTCACTCTCTCAAGTAATTTAATCCAGAATTGTGCCCTCCTCAAAAATTGCTTTAATCCAAGCCTAATGTTATTCCCTGCAATCAAGTCACTGCGGCTGGTAGACAGCTGCACATCCTGAGGTTTTTTTCTCTGTAATCAACAGCAGACACAGAGACGAAGAGCCCACAGTCCAAGCTTTAGCTCCTCCAATACACTCATTTGATCTATTAAATAAACCCAGGACCTGGTCTTTAATGTGTCCAAGATATTCAGATGCCAAGGAGAAGAAGAGAGTCATCAAAACAAAATCAGCGTTGTTGAGGGCAAATGAAACTTCAATAAGATTTTTTAATGATAGAAGAAGAACGAGCGCCACAGGCAGAGCAGCACAATGCTCCCTGTGTTGTCTCACCCTTGATAGCTCAGCGGTTCCACTCCAGGCAAGTTTGCTTATTGGATTTCATTCAAATTAAAGTTACCTCATTGAGCGTGATTATGCACTTGTGGATTTTTATGTGTGGGAGGAAAAATGTGGTGAAGAGTCTCCTCTGGGACGCTTAATGGTCAAAGGTTTCAGAGGCACTTTGAGTCGGATCAGGCTTACAGCCGGAAACAAGCAGGCAGGTACCATCAAATAAACAGATACTGGGAAAAAAAGCAACAGGCAGACATGAAAAACCAACACACTCACAGTTTAAACAACCCAGCAGAAGTATGTGTGTGTGTGTGTGTGTGGAAAACCATCCTTCCCTATATACCAGGGAGTTAACAAGCAAATGAGAAACAGCTGTGCAGGCAGGTGGTCAATCACAAAAGCAGTCAGGTGTCAGGTGAAACTGCGAGGGTGTCTAGTGGACAGGTAGGGCAAGATGGGAAAATTAAACTACACACACTGCAGGTTCATTGAGACAGCACTTCAATTCATTTTCTACCAAAACAGGGGAATCAAATCTCCTACCGAGAGAGAGGAACGCTGAGTCCAATTTCAGGGGCTAAATTCTTCGAAGTCAAACTGGATCAAAATTCCTCACACAGATTTTTTCTTTTATTTTTTTTCAATTCTTAATTGTAAACCACTTGTAAAAGCCACATTTTTTTTGTCACCTTGGGGTTTGTTTGAGCGTGTAATGTCCAGTTATAATTGGTTACTCTGGGAGCAGATTCATTTAATTATGCAGATTGCAACCACCTGAGTAATGAGTGTGTTGTCGTGTTGTGGTGTGTGCGGTGTGTATTTACAGCCCTGCTCTCCGACGTGGACCTGACTGAGCCTGACAATAGGCCCTTTAAAAAAAAAAAAAAAGTGAACATTTTAAAAGCAAACAAAATACAGATGAATATTCTTTTCATTTATTGCAGGCAGTAAATCATCCGCTGATTGTTTTATTAATTACAATAAATCGCCTACAATAAATAAAAAGAGTGTTCATCTGTGAGCGCCGGTGTGTTTTGTTTGTATTGAGACTGCTGCTACTGTGCAAACAACACACTGTTCAAGAATCAGAGCTGTGTGCTGTTTTTCTTAACCATGGAGGACATTTTTTGTGCTTCGGCTGCATTGTTTAACTGAATATCCCAGTTTTGTTAACCTGAAATCCAGAGAGTCTTGTTCAAAAGTCTCACAGGTTTTCAGCCATGTTGGCTCTGAACTGAGGTGATCTACTGGATCAATTAAAGAAATTTAAGCACCAGTCCTGTGAAAATAAGGCCAAGGTTTGCAAATACTGGGATTTCCTTTAATTTAAGTTCCTGGTTTTGACTCTGTCCCAGTGAGCCATCGTGGACAATTCAAGGATGCTGAAACCGATGCAGCTTCACGGACCAAAGGCATTAATCATTTATTTTAAAAAGGCCTTTGAAGTACAGGTTAGTTGTTATATTGAATTGAGAATACACAGTACAGCGTGTGGGTGGTGTTTTTTTTCAGTTTGAGTTGTTTATCACCTGTCAAAGATATTTTGATTACAAGAAACATGTTCAACTACTCATGAAATATACGATGAACACAGTTTACAAAATGGTGAATATTACAGACAGGAGGAAACATGTGGTGATACAAAATCACTCAGACTGTTATACAGTTAGTGCACAGAAATCACACTTTAAATCTTTTATTCTATACCTCCCAGTCATTTTCTTTAATATTTTAGCTGGATGTGATACCTGCGGCTGCCGGTGTGGATTCAGCTTGAACTAAAAGACCATCATCTGCTTCAGACTACCTTTTACTCAAATCCATTTTCCAGAATTTAATTCAGCTGTATTTTACACTTGTGATACTGCCGGCAGTATCAAGAAGGTTACTATTTGTCATAATTATGGATCTGTGCACTTCAGCCCTTGGGTAGAACCGCTCTCCGCATTGTGTGTGTGAGAGAGAGTGTGTGTGTGTGTGTGTTAGAGGAATGCTGGGATGACCTCAGGGCTCTCGAGACCTGGTGTGATTTAAAAAGACAGGGATGGGAATAGACATAGCTGCTCTCTCTACTCTCTTCCCGTCCTTCATTGATCGCTGGCTTGCTCAAAGGCCGAAGAGAGAACATGTTAATCGACTTCTTAGTTGCTGAGAAGCAACCTCCCCCATTCCCAAGCTTTTGGAGAACATTTAGAAGCCCAATAGCACTATTGACCAGCGGTCATCATTGAGATTCCGCTACTTCGACTAAAAAGAAAGAAAAAAAGGGATCTCCTTCCTGCTGCCCGTATCAGTGCTCCTCACACCTTGTATAATGCATCACACCGTACCATTTGCATTTAGATCACCCCGCTTTTCTTGCATTGCACAATGTGCGCCGGGATACGAGTCGATACCGAGGTGGGCTCCTAAGGAGAATGGATGGAGGTGGTAATGAAGGCGAACCACCAACACAAACACGCCGCCCGGCCGTTTCTTTGCCCGGCGCCATGCAGCACCTGGAGTCGTTAGTTTTAATTAGTGGAAGGGAGTGATAGGAGCTCCTCTCCCCTCCCACTCACCCATCCCCTCCTGGGAAGAGCAACTGAATACTGATGCTTCCTCACACTGCTGCACATATTTTTTTTTCTCCTCTTTTTTACTTTGTTAATGGTATTTAATTTATAGAACAGATCCAAAAATCACTCATTGCAGCACAACAATTACATGCGATTTCATTTAATCAAAAGAGGTTGCCTGGAAGGACAAATAAATAATCAGGTCAACACATTGATGTGCTCAGTTAAATTGGTTAATTAAAGTAGTCGTTTCCTTCCTCTTCTGGTGCAATTTGTGCTCTGATGCAATAGTAGTTCTTCAAACATACAGCAGTGTGCTGTGTGGAGGCCTTTGTAGATATCTGTGTTGGCTGCAGGGGAGGGAAAAAAAAATGTCCGTTGAGAGAGAGTGACACATGGTTTATCAAGTGAGCAGCTTTGCACAGATATTTCATGGAATTAACCTCCTGACAGTCGCAGAAAGTTGAGCAGCAGATTCCAGCATCTTTAAACATCACCTCCCCTCTCGAGCCTCGCTCTCAACACTGATAAGACCTGCAGTCACCTACACTGCCCCCGACACTGCTTCCACCCACCCACACACACTGTACAGGCGCCTCGTTGGCCGAAGCCAAGGAAGAGCAAGTGCACTGTCCTCTAAATTCAGGCAGAAGCATGAGATTAGCCAGCAGGCAGCTGATAATGTCTTCTGATATTTCAGAAAACAGTATTGCAAATGTCCTGTTTGTCTAATATTACATTTCCTATGAAGGCTCCTCCAAGTTTTATCTATTTCATTCTTATTCAAAGCTGCATTTAGAGGATTTGGTTCCTGATAGAATCGCTCCGCTCTGCTCCGACCCCCCCCTCCATCCCCAACACTTCTCCTCTCCACTGAGGCATATTCCATGATTTACATTACCTATCAAATCTTCCACTCTCTTTCTGTCAAATACTCAACACATCACTTCAGTATACTGGAATAGTTAAAGGCCCCACCTCATCCTCCTGATGCATGTATTCCAAAGAGAGGGAGCGGGGGAGGGGGGCTCTGCGAAAGGGGTTTAGATGGACTTATTTCTGAAAAATAAGTCCAGTTTTTGGAAACCTGCAACACTCTGGCAGTCCCATTGGTATGTAAAGTCCTATCTTGGTTCAGACATGTGGAACTTTTTTTTTTTTTCATTTTCCAAGGCTTCTTGAGTCCCAGCCAAACTGTGGAAATGTATATCAGTGTACAAGTGCATTGCAAAACTATTGTATGTGCCCATTTTTCCAGCCTGCATCGGGATATGAGGCAACTTCTGCGGGTATAAATGCGTCTGAGGTGAAGCGTGGCCGCTTTGCCGCCTTCTGACACAGCCTGCCACAGCAAAAATTGAAATTACACCACAGGCGACTTTGTCTGTTAGATTGTGAAAGTAAGATTACTTAAGGGTCAGAAGGATTTTAAATCAATCAGGCAACAAGTCGATTCATAGCTCGGGCTGATTTATTCACACGTGTGTCTTGTCAAAGTGGACAAATTACAACTGAGAATCTGTGCATTGATCCAGACTTTATTCTTATCGACAGGTGTGAATGTGTCGAGTGTGGATGCACATGTGTGTAGACGTGCAGGTCATTTCCACATGAAACTGGACTCTAGACCCTTTGTGAGATAAAACACAAGTCTTTGCAGATTTTGCATTAACACAAACCTACATTTTTTAATAGAAACCCAGCTCTCAGTACCACCAGATGTTTAAGTTCTGACTTCCAATGAGCCTTTTGATCCTTGTAGCTCATTTCATACACATTAATATATATAGACTCAGCCTTAAGTACAGTACCAACTTGTAAAATTCTACATAAAAGTATATGTATGATTAGAAGCTGACATAAATTGATTACTTAAAATGTAAAAGATAATGTGATTATTGAGGCTATTTGCACACTCTTGGCAAACGTATGCATGCACAGACCCAGGTACAGACAGGTACAGACCCTAACACTTGCATGCTGTACCTCTTCCATTAAACAGTATCCTTTAAATATTACAGTGCCTCCCAAACCCTGTACATAATTGTGTCCCCTCACCTGCAATATTCCACATAGCCATGTGTTGAAATCTGCATAAATCATGTCAGTGTTAGTCAGACTTATATTACCCTTGGGAGGGCTATGTGTTTGAGAGCTGCGCAGTACCCCCTGGTCCACGCTGATTATATCAAACAATATGCTGCACGACTTGAATACATAAGGAGAGAGGGCACAACTCCCCCCATGGCTGAACTGTGCAAGAAGCTGCTTTATCTCAGGGCTCAGTTTAATACGCCAGACTTCGGAGAAGCCACCCTGGGGTGGATAGATAGGGCTTGTCATTGTTTTACTGGCTCACACTCCACTATGGAGCTGTATATGCTCCCCTGTGTGCCTCTAGTCGATGTAATGGTGCTACAAAATCATACAGCATGGATTTGTCATTCCAGCTTTCACACACGTTCCATCACTTTCCAGCCAATGAGTGCCGAGACACTAAAGTGGATATCGTTTAGTGTCGCTGCATAAATGTAACTGTTTCATATCAGTGTGAAATATATATATATATATATATATATATATATATATAAAAAAAGATAATTAGGTTTTTTTTTTCCTCTGTTCTGCCTCAAAGAGATGCTTTGTCAATCGATGCATGCTAATACCCTATTTTAAAGGATCATACCTGTAGCAAAGGATCATATTGCAAAGCTGCGAAAGCGTGTCCGGAGTTGAGTAGTCAAATTAGTCCTGGATTTATGTAACAAACTAATACATGAAATATACATAGCACTGAGACCATGCATCAGTGCATTTTCATGTAAGACTATAATGCCTTAGATGACTTACTTAATCTGTTCTTGCCCTAAATGTCTCTCTCTTTCTCTGTCTCCCCCCCTCCTCAACCTTCATTCACATCCATCACCATGAATGGCCGGTGGCCTGAAACAAGACTGCCCTCATATAATGGATGGTTCCGATTAGCCGCCTCTGTGTATATGCTCGACAGAGGCACGGCAAGCTGAGCGCTGAGAGGCTGGTGATTTGTGCCGTCTCATGTGGCGGTACAGTGGGGACGGATATTAGCAGGCCGTTCGGATTCCCCGGGAGAGTTATGTTTCCTGCTGACGCCATCACATCTTTAGGCAAATGTGCGCATGTGTCTGCCGCTCCAGGGTCTCCAATGCCACGGCGCTTGCACAAATAACTTCCTCCTGGACTTAAAAATGAGCTTGAGCTGCACCATCCATCGATCGGGGCCTTTCCTCCCCTCACTACCCCCGTCCAAGTCCTATAGGCAAGTCCTCTCTCTCTAGGCGCCGCACTCCTTATTCCTCAGCTTGCTTCCCCCTGCTACAGAAACTGCCCTATGTTATTTTCTTTTGGTGAAATTGCAATTTCATTTCAGTTCAATTCAGATAGCGCCAAGAAAGTCTGGATGAGTATTAAAGAAAAGAAAACAAAACATGATGGGGAGTTTCTCTCACAAAGCAGCTGAAGCAGGAAAAAAGGGAAATTCTTTTATCTGAAAAATAGGTCAGTAAACAACAAGAAGATGCATGAATATATTTTGGTAAATAGTACATGTGTTGACTTGTGGCCAGCTGAATATCTGCGTAACTCATCTCTGGTGGCGCACGCTCTCCAAGGATGCTTTTAACCAAAGCGTATAGGAGCGGAGGAAAGTAAATTTGAAGCTACTGCTGGAGGAAAATCATCCTTAATTAAGAAAACCCTTGTCTCTTTTCTGCGCCGTGCTCTCATATGCATACGCCTCCCAAATTCCTTACATCCTTTTATGCAATTCTGAACTGATTCCCGAAGAGAAGGCCTTAGAGGGATTTTCTAAGCACCTCTTGAAAGCAACACGTTAATGATAACAACACGGCATTATTTGTTTTTCATGTCACCTCGGAGGGATTTCAAGGACTTTCTGTTTGTTCCCTGAGCAGCTACTGTAGCTTAATCCAAGCTTTGTTGTTTGCATTATGTGTGTGTGTGTGTTTGTGTGTGTGTGTTTGTAAATGTATGTGTGTGATGAGTCAGCACTTCATGACAATTACAATGATCAATAAACTTGTTAGAGCAACTGTCTTGTCATCCTCTGGTCCTTAGGGGGAAGGTTCTCATCAAAAACTGATCACACAGACTCCACCGGGGGCCAAAGGCCTACAAAAGGTTCCTCTTCTCTCCTCTGGGTGGAAAATAGGGTGAAGACACTGATGTGAAGGGGAGTTATATATTAGACATATACACACAGCATCGCGCCATCCTGCTGATTCAGCTCTCTGGTGGCGCTCCGGAGCATAAATCAGCAAACTTGGGCTTCATTTCCCCAAACATCCATCCATCCCCCCTGGCTCTCTAAAGGGATGCTGTGTGTGTGTGTATGTGACTTCTGTTGCAACCCAACACCCCCACACCCACACCCACACCCAGGCTTTTTTTGTGGCATGCATTGCATTGCATTCCTGAAGCCAAACAGCAGCTACCGCACTGCACAGCTGAGGAGTCCCCTTGGTCCTCGAATGTGACTTTCCCCCTCGAAAAACAGCCCGTCTGTGCTTGCCACCGCATGACGAGCTAAATGGAGAGGAACAGAGTTGTGGGAAGGGGGGAGCAGAGATGCACCCAGCTGTTCCTCCCAGTTGGAGGGATTCTGCCAATCCTGGCTCAAGTTATTCTACCTTGTTAGTCCAATACCATCACACCTATCCTCCAAGTGCCCATCCAACATAGCTCACTTCACATCTTGGATGACTCGTCTTCCAGCCAATCACAGGCTACAGAGAAGTGGCATGTGATGCCACGGCTCTCTGCTGGAATTGAATTGATCAATCCTGGTTTCACCTGTTTAGAGTGAGGGATTTATAGAAGTAGTTGGTTTGTTGCTAAATGGCTACCAGGTAGAGACTCGACATGAGATGACAAACGTAAGGAGACATACAATGGCCTCACAGAGGTGCAAAAAAGAAACGTAAGGACTATAAAGAGAAACAAAATGACCACAGAGACCTAAAATGACAATAGAGAGACACAAGACAAGACACACCTATGTCGTTCATAGTTTTGTAATGTTTGTGTGCAGATTGTGCACTGGGCCTTTCACGTCTGTATCAGTGAGCCTGTTGTCCATGACTGTGAGCTATGTGAGGTTACAACTGACAGCTATGTATTGATTTTATTTTGTATTAGAATTTTTAAAGTTGTTTTGGCACCAATTTATTAACTAATAATCAAATAAAGTTCATTATTGCCACAAATCAGGAGCCTTTTGCACCGTCTGTACATACGTTCTCTATATTAAACTCTATAATTTGGATGCAAAGTCCACAATAAATGAAATACCAAAACTAGTTAGTTTGATACCAAAGCTGTGTTGAAGTTTGGTTGCACCACAGACTCTGGCACAATGACAATAAGGCTTCTTACTTTCTGTTGGTTATCAGTGAAGAGCACTAAGCACTTTTTGTAGTGTTTATTTCCGTGTTGTCTCTTGTACACATAACACCAAGCAACAAAAAAATGTGATAAACATTAAATGACACCATTTTCTTGAAAACTATCATAAATTAGCAGTCTCTCATATAGGACTTTGTCCATATCTGAGGGTAGACCAGTCAAAACATATGTCTAAGTCACTCATCTGTATCCTCATATCATATCGTATAATCTTACCTTTAAAAGTGATGCATTGTGCAAACCACTATGGACATAACACCCACTGAGGACTTTGTGTAACACTTAAGTTTTAACTTTTGCCAATGCAGGATCCATTCTAGCTGGTGAAACCTTAAAGATGATCATTTTCTGTCCTAAGTTTGAAATTACGTTCAAACCAGGCTAAAGTGTGAGCATATGCATAGCTGGTGCAACCCGGTGCAATGCTCTAACTCTGAGTTTTAAAACATTTTTTACCATTTTTACAAAGATGGCCTTCCTCTTTGTGTATAAAGCATCAGTCTGGCCTCTTACGTCCAGAAGTTTTTAAACCTGACGATGATCCAAAGCTGCGCTGAAGCCTCCAAGGCCAAAACTGAAACACTGAATGTGTGAAGACAAACCGCTGCGCTCAGAGAGCTTTTTAATTTTCTCATCTTCTCTAGAAACAGTTTGTGGTAAGATAAGGTCCCTGTTTAGAAACACACTTCCTGCTCCTCCTGTTTTATGCTCTCCATTATTCTAGCAGGGGCTGATAAAGTATCGACGTCCTAGCTTGTAAACCATTATGACCTTTGGCTGTTTTTCTGTAGACTAACATGGCAAGACAAAACAAAGCCACTGATTATTTACCAGTGACTATTTACTGCTGGTGGATGCTACAAATGAACTACAAATTCTGCATTAGTAGCAAGATTTTTTTTTATACATAATTCCCTTTTGTTGAAATACTGAAAATACCACCAGCTGCTTTCATTCCAGTATTTCTTTTAAATCTAGAGAAGTTTAGCCATTTTTAAAAATTGAAACATGCCAGCCGGCGTAAGACTGCTGTAAATGGTTTCATAACCATCCGACTGGTTTTAAAAAATACATATATATATAATTCATCAATGAATCATAAAGAACATTATTATGTCTCTGAGCTTCTTTATTCTGACGCATTCTGGGTGCTTGGGGTATTTTTTATGGAGAACTTCATTTTTCAAATGTAATATCTCTTTCTTCTCCGCCTTCTGAGCCTCCCTTAAAACATAAATCCACTCCAGACGAGCGTGCTCCGCAGTCCGCAACGATTCCGCCGTCTCGCAGATTAAGGCAGAGTGATCCAAACAACTTGGCAACACTCTCCCTGACACTGCACTGATTTGCAAACTGATTACCATGTAAGAAGAAGAAGAAGAGGAAGAAGAAGAAGAGGGAAAAAAAACTCTGCAGTGGTTCTGAAGAGGTGTCAAGTTTTTTGTTTTTTTTTTAAAGAGGCAAATAATTCAAAGTGAGAAAGAAGAAGAGGGAACAGAGGAAGGAAGAGGAAGAAAGAAAGGTGGGAGGGTGAGAAAGAAAAAAAGAACAGGAGGGAAACAAAAAGGGCTGCGATCGGACTGATTGTGATGATGCATCCAGAAAGATGGAGGAAAATGGAGAGTGACAGAAGAAGATGGGGTTAGCAGCTTAAAGACAAGCTCAAAAATTTTGAGAGGGAGGAGGGAGTAGAGGATGAGAGGGCTTTAACTCCCCCCATCCTTTTGAAAAGTATAAATCTAAGACGATATGAGGTTTTATAATGCATAGTGTGAAGAAGGGAGAGGTGGCTACGCTGAGGTGAGGCAAGGTCAAAGGCATAAAGGCATCAGCAACAGGAGAAACACTGCCAGAGATAAATGTCAGGGGGAAGACTGTGATCTCATGTTGCTGCGGAGTGTTGCATCTGTGTGTGTGTGAGTGTGTGTGTGTGTGTGTGTGTGCTCAGCCATAAGCCTGCAGCCGGCCTCTCGATATGGGGCCGGGCTGCAGTCCAGAGAGCGCAGGTAATTTGACGGATCGTGCCACTCAGGCCGTGATGCTTGCAGCTCTCCCTTGCTAGGGATTGTTTCCCCGAGCTTGTTTGGCCAGGCCGGCGTGCCGACATAAGATGAATAGAGGCTCCTTCTCTGCGGCCTGTCTGTCTCTGATCCGTCCTCCCTGCTCCAAGGTCAGCCAGCCACAGAGTTGTGGAGAATGGGAATGTAGACCTGGGATGGCTGGTTGGCTGAGGGAGAGGTGAGAGAGGTGTGAATGGGAGCAGAGGTGGGAGAAAGGCATTTATATGTGTGTGTGTGTGTGTGCGTGTGTGTGTGTGTGTGTGTGAGTGAGCGTGAGTGAGAGAGAGAGATAGAGAGAGAGAAGACAGATGTCAGGGAGTCTACAAGCAAGGTACATGACTTGGGTCTGAGCAGGTCTGCCTGTGCCCTCTGTGTGTCCTGTGTGTTTTCAACGTGTGCGTGTGTGTGAGTGTGTTGTGTGTGTGTGTGTGCCAAGGAATAGAAGATGTTAGAAATACATCAAACGTCATTAGCATGCTGCAGAGACGGAGCCTGCCAACATGCAGTTTGCCTGGCTCACCTGCAAGTTAAGAGCGTTGGTTTCGCTTTGGTTTTTTTTTTTTTTTTTAGCCACATGGAACGAAACCAGGGCCGACATCGTCTCGTGTGTCGGGTGAGAAAACAATAGCAACCCCGGGTTGTTAC
>JAPZDV010000025.1:5691847-5713594 GCA_029814665.1 Acanthurus lineatus
CCTGCCAACATGCAGTTTGCCTGGCTCCCCTGCAAGTTAAGTGCGTTGGTTTCGCTTTGTTTTTTTTTTTTTTTTTTTTTTTTTTTGTAGCCACATGGAACGAAACCAGGGCCGACTTCGTCTCGTCTGTCGGGTGAGAAAACATTAGCAACCCCGGTTTGTTACTTAACAGCAGAGATCTTCAATATACCGCATGTGTTTTCTTGCCTGCGTGCACATTTGTTCTCACGCCTCTTCCATTCTAAGAAGGGATTTGATTTTTAAACATCTCGAGTACTTTTTTTTCCGTGCCAACTCGGTTGCCAGACAGAACGTTGATTTTGGACAGCTCAGCAGAATACGAGATTACGTTCAATGCAACTCTGTCTGTCTGTAAATTATGGAAATACGCTGCTAACTTGTTTTGCCAAAAAAGAAATTTTGAGGGAAACATAATTACAGTTTGGATTCTGTTCTATAAAATGTTTTCGAGTAAATAAAGCGAAATGTTTTTTCACCTCATGCAGGTCAGCAGGTCGCAGACAGGGTGGATGACGGACATGCAAAGTGCAGGACTTTGACACAAAAAGCGAGGCTCAGGTCAAAGTTATGACAAGCTTGTGGTTTTTGTTGGATATTTAGTTAACACATGCTGTCTTTGGTCTGATTTCAATTATGGCTTTGTGTTAAATCAAGATCACAATCTTTCTCCAACCTTAAAGAGTTACAGTTAACAGTTAACCCAAAAAATCCTATATATATATATTCATACACACACATATATATGTGTGTATATACTCTCTTTTATCTGCATTGCTGTTTATCCATCCAGATTCATTCGGAGTTTGTTGCTGATTCAAGTAGGAACTATTTTCTTTCTGCATCTGCTAATTATGTCACTGCACGGAGAGAAGCATGCATCTACTCATGGCAAACTAAGTGGGCTATAGCTCAGCCAAGGAAGATGCAATTAATGTTTACATCTCATGCTGTCCTGAGTAGAGTGTCTATTAATGACTAGATGCATGTTTGCCTATGCACAGTGATGTGCTTAGCGCGTGCAGAAAGAGAGCAGTTACTACATGAAAACTCCTCATAAGAGTGTGTGGATTGTCTTGAGTTGCTGGGTTAGTGTTTTCTGGAGAGAGGCATTGCTGTGAAGTTTTTAAGGGGGTATTTTTTTGATGCTTCAAGCAACACAAGCCATCAAGTCACAATTTTATTCCAGAGAAAACAGAGATCTCTATCTCCAAAACTCTCAGTGAGTCAAACAAAAAAGCAGCTATGATGGATAAATAGCTCTACAGGTACAAAGAAAAATACAAAGTTTTGATTTTTTGGGGTGAACTGCTCCTTTAACAAAGAGCTGTCAGTGCCTGAACATCATCATAAAAGCATTAATTAATCCTTGGTTGCTACAAGTGCATATTTGAATACCAATCTGTCTATATTTGTTGGAGAAATGAATGAATATTTAGTGTTTAATTTGTGTGCTGACATGGTTAGTTGACCCGAGAAAGCCTCACTGTCCTTCACACTGGGAATATTTATGTGAACAGACCCTGAGTGTCTGGAAGTCAGGAGGAGAAATTGAAACTGATGTTGCCGTCTCCCCCGATGATGAAAGAGACTTGACCTCGAGAAACACACACATCATCTGCCTTCTGTTAGATACTCTGATGATAAGTATCACATAGGACATTCAGACTGTATGAAGCTGAGAAAATATGATGTCACATAAAAAATCTTGACTGTTTTAATGTCTACATGTACCAATTTCTTCTTGGGCTTAAGATGTGTCGTAACAAACTTTGAACAAGCAAAACCGAACAAGTTTTTGTTCTTTTCATCAAAGTGAAGATGAATGAGACATTTTTCCACATCAATATGAAGAAGAAACTCACTTTTTTAAAACTGTATTTAATGGTTAACTAAATGTCTTGAGCTGTCTTGAACCTTTAGTGTCTCTAAGGTGTCTTTGAAGATCTTTAATGTGCTCTGTAAAAGTTAAATGTACAAAAAAATAAAACGTTATTATTATGTCAATTGCAGGTGATGAAGGTTGTGAAAAGATTATGGCTGTAGTTTAAAAAAAGTCTTACAAAAGTTCTGTCCCTGAATCGATCCACAGTCTCCAGAACGGAGGTTTGACCCTTTAAAATCCAGCCCATCGAAGTGACCTTAGCATCCTTATGATCTGTCTTGTAACATAAAAATCCATTCAAGGTGATTCTAAGTGCAATGTGGCTGCTGCAGGCTGCTGTAAGCATGAATATAGATTTGGACTAAGATTATTCAAGTTTGGAACTGCAGATGTGGGAAAAACCTTAAACTCTCACATATGTTATAACTGTATAAAACACTCAAAGTTAATGTGATGTTTCTTGGTTAGTTTTAATGATGAAGGCTGAAGCTGCCTGGTTCACATTTACACCAAGTATGTAATTGAATGTAGTTTTTTCTTTCATTGTGTTCTCCGTGCTGTTATCTGCTTTGTTTACATAGTTCTATTCTCTTTGCTAAGAGGACTTTTTACATGTTCACCAATGCAAAAATATGCATATATGTTCTCATTCAACATGTTCAGTAAGAAATGAATGGAGCATGGAGTTCACTACATGATCAGGTTCTGGACATGAACCTGTCAGACCTCCAGCTGCAGTTCACCTATCGGTTATAGCTGTTTTTCAGGCTTCTGATTGGCCAGTATAACAGAGTTTGGGTTACATCTTCTCCTGTTGGTTTGGATCTTTATTTGTTTTTTTGCATTTTCATTTGGATGAAGAATTATTCAAAACAGCTTGTGTGGACGAGATTTATTTATGCAAACGTAGGAGGGAAAAAACCTGTTTTTAAAAAATACTGGTGTGTGTGCGAGTGTGTGTGTGTGTGTGTGTGTGTGTATGGACCAGGCCTAACTCAGGCTTTACCATTGCTATTCCTTCACTCTCTCTCTCTGCTCCCGTAGCTTGTGACACCCTCTTCAGATCATCCTCTAAAACTATGATTGGACTTTTCACTTGGTGCTCAGAGTCATCGTATTCCTCGTCTCCAGTGGAGGGAGGAAGACCAGATGTGACTCGAAGTGGGAGAGACTCACGAGACGACTTTTGGCTTTTTTTTTTAAGAGTCAAAGAGCAAAGGTTTCTTTCTAAGCATCAAGCTGGGACACTTAACTTTTTCCCGCACAAACAGCACTTTATTAAAGAAGAAGTTAGTGCAGAGTTTTTCTATGGAGACCATTTTTGATGTGTGTGTGTTTTTTTTATGTGTTTTCTCTTTCCTACTTGACAATCTTTTGTTCTGGGTCGTGAAAAACCTGCTTTCGGCTATCGCTGTTACTCTCTCCGCCCACATGTTTGGGTGTGTGTTTGCATACAGAATTTTTGTGAAGTATTTGGGTTTTTGCATTCGTGAAGCATGTGTGTGTGTGTGTGTGTTTGCGTGTTTGTATTTGAGAGCTGGTGTGTGTATGTGGGCCCTCATGAGTGTACTGTATAAATGTCACAGGATCATCTCTTTGTGGATGCAGCTGAGTAAGTATAGCTCAGAAAAATCAATTTTTGTTTCCCATAAGGGTAACATAAAACTACATAACATTTCTTTTTTATTTATTTCCAAAATGTGTTAGCAAAGCTTTAGACTTAAAGCACAGCCTGCAAATCATGTGGCATTTTCTTTGCTGAATAATGCAATTTAAATAAAATTGCAATTCATGTGGACAGAGTTCTCTCTGCACTCTATCATTATCTTTAGCGTACAAGTGCTCAGCAGCTGCTTTAATAAAAAATGTGATTTTCTTTGCCATGAAACCTGTTTTGTGTTGGAAAAAAAAAGATTTTATAGCAGAGGATTTTGTTTTCTTTTGATTATGAAGCTGTGTGAAACAAACAGAACAATTCAGCGTCTTGTTATATGAAGATTGCAGTGACACAAAATGATGTTTGGATGTTTTTTTATTTTTTCCTCAAATGTTTAACCAAACATGAAGGCTGCTGGACCTATTTCTCCAGCTTTCACTTCACCAGTGTCCTTTCGCTTTTCTCCTTAACTAACTTCCCTTTGCCTCTCCTCTCCATCCTGCTACACCTCCCTCGCTATCCCTGCACCCCCTTGTTCAATCTCTGCACTGTCAGTTTGTTGCTCTCGCTTCTCCTTCAGTCATTGATCACGGTGGCAATAGCACAGTGTTCGCCAGTCTGGAAATGTGTGTCTTGGCGGGGAGGGAAAGGAGATCAAACACTTTAATTACCGCAGGCTTGTAGGTGGTGCCAGCTACAGGCAGCAGTCGTGTAACAAGGACAGGTAGAAGAGAAACGCCCCGACGAACATGAAAGCATCAGAGCAAAAAAAAAAAAAAAAAAACTCCTTAATCCAGATGCACTCTCTCCCGGCTGAACACATACATCGAGAAATATCATAAATACCTTGCTGTTTTCAAGCTCATACATCCTGCTGACATAGATGAGCCTTGAATGTGTGTGCTGGGTGGGAAAAATAAACCTGCTGCACATATTTGTGGCTGAGGAAATCAGTCAATCCTATGTTCAGACACCGTGAATGCATCAATATACATAAACAGACCAACCCAGCATGTGCATACTGTCAATGAACATATACACATCATCACCATAAATCACATTTTCACTTCTTAACCAGCCTGCTCAGCCAATCTTTCACTAAAAATCCAACATCCTGTTCAACCTAAAAACCCTACTGTCATTTAGCTTTTTATCGCTCTGCCGACTCATTTTGCAGGACCTGCACTGATCCTGCAGAGAGGTACATGGAGAGGAGGAAAAAAGGCTGACACAGACTAGCACTGTGATTGATGCCCTGTCTCTCCCATCCCCGCACTGATTCAGAGCTTCAGGCATTGTGGGAACCAGCTCTATACTTCACTGGTTTTTTTATTCCAACAAGGTAGTGCCTCCCTGTCATTCAGGATCCTGTCTCGGTTGCACACAGTGTCAGCCAGCCGATCACATGCGAGAGTCACCTGGACCCAGAATTGCTAATTAGAAGTGGGCTAATTAGTTAAAGGCAGGTCCAAGGTCAAGAGGAAGTGTTGTGTGACCCTCTAAAAGTCACACAGGAGCATTCATGGGAACATAGTAATTGAGAATGAGGAGAAAAAAGGGAGATATTTTCCATTTCTAACAGATAGGATCAAAGAACAGGTAAATCATGAAAAGTCAATTACTTTAACATTAACACACAAAGGGAGCAAGATAAAGTATAAGCATTCTAATTACGGCGGCTACACAAAGCCTTTCGCTGGTGGGACTCTGTTATAATTGTTCAGGTTGCTTTGTTTGTGGTTTTCTGGCTTAATGAGCAAATTATCTCAGTGCTGAATTTTTGGTTTGGTTTGAGCAATGATGTGTTTTCATTTGTCCCCAGGACAAAATTGAAGGAAGTGGCCAAATGTAATCAAGGAGCCCAATTCCATCTTATTGTTTGTGAACATAATTTATATTTCCATTGAGATCCCTCACAAGGGGGATGTCGTCCCTCAAAGGCCATGATGAAACAGAAGAGATAATTAAAGAGATATGTGAAATAATACAGGTAAAGAGATGATTGCATTCTCCCAGTGTTTTATCATTTCTTTCTCTGCACAGTATTATTTTTTTTTATCTGCTTAAATGCACTGTTTCTACCAGTCCCACAGGGACTGCCAAAAACATATCAGCTTTATGGGTGTTTGGTCTGTCTCGCACCACAGAAATGGATTTTGTTTTTCATTAAGAGGTGAGGTCTTTGATATGGTGGATCAATTTTTCAGAAGTGTTTTTCTTTGATAAACAAGGGCCTTTTCCTCACTGGGTGAGTGCAGGCACCGGCTTGGACTCAACCCAGTGCAGGTTAGAACAGGAGCAGTCAAAAAAATTTATGGTGAAAATAGAGAAAGAGAGAGAGAGAGAGAGATAGGGTGCATATGTGCATATGTGTGTGTTTGTGTGTGTGTTTGGTGATGGGGGAGGGCGGGAGAGAGGAACAGATGAAGATGGAGGCAGCAGCAATGAAGAGAGGAGAATAAATATTTATGTCCTGTAATGTTTCTGCATGACAGATTCTATATTATATTTGAATGTGGGGCTACACCTCAACCATGAGAAATGCGCTGGCAATGAATTGCACACGGCGCCAATAAAACACTTTGGGGGATTTGGGAAAGAAAGAGGGAGGGTAAACAGATAGAGCGTTTGTGCTGGGAAGAAGGGAGGAAGGCATGAAAGATGAGAGAGAGCGGAGAACAAAAAGAAACAAGAAAAGAAAAGGAAGGAAAAAAAGGGGGGGGCTGATATGAAAGAGGAAGCAGAGGGAGGAGATACAAACAAAGCAGCGACAGACAGAAATTGACATCACAGGTAACGGCAAATGGGACAGCGTACATCAAGCAGATCGAGATAGTGTACACAGGGAGAGATGGCAAAAAGAATGAAAGCGAGAGATTTGTGGCCTGCGGAGTGAAGGGCATGGAATGAATAGAGCCTGGGGGGCCACTGGAGTGTGTCCCAGGGATGTGTGTGACTGGGTCGGGGAGATGAGTGGGCTGTGGGAGCAGAGACGGTTGCATGCAGGGTCCACGGACCAAGCTGAAGAGAAAAGCAAAGGGGACGGATAAGGCCCATTAACTCAGCGATAGTAGCTAACCAGGATCACCCAGGGAGGGGTGGAGGCAGCGGCTGCAGCGGCGGCAGTTCAGATCTGCAGTGATGGAAGAGAGGAAGCGGGATGTTTTACATGGTTATCTGCAAAAATCTTCAGTTTTTCAGATTTATGCGCTGTCATCTTTTGGTGATGAATGGTCTCGGCTGTGCCGTTTTGCACCGCACTTACATCAATTTAAGACTTAAGCTGTAATTTCTTTTTTTTTTTTGTAACCGTATAATTAGAACGGTATTTACTTACATAGCTGAGGTTTTAAACTAGACAAGATAAATCATAATTACAAGTACAGGTCTGTTTGAATATTTTAGATAAACTAAAAACTAAGTGTTGCTTTATGGCTTGAAGATTTCTTAAGCTGAATAAACCATTTTAAAAGCCAAATGGGTTAGAAAAATTCGATAAGTCTTCCACATGAAAGGACAAATTATGTTTTTCATCTTCGACCTCTTACAACCCTTAGTAAAGCATTTTCTGATCTCACGCCCCCATCAGCAGGAACGCATTGAATTAATATATTTAATAATGTGAACATGCTGTGCTTAAGGTTTGGATAAAAAGACTTGACTGGGTTCAGGGAAAACTCAGAGGAAATCATTGTGATTTGTATTAAAATGCCTAATTCCTTACAACTCGTGATGCTTCATCATCATAGTTACATTAATAAGCACATATGGTCAAGAGTTTGAAACAATTTAAGTGGTGGTTTGAAGAAACTGATACTCAGTTTGAAAACAGGAAATGAGCAGCAGTCTTTCTCGTTAAACTCTCGTGTTTTGTCAGGCCGTCCGTCCGGCTCAACCCCTTCTCTCTACATGGACCGTGTTGCTGTATAATAACGTCGCCTCACTTCCTCCTTTTTTTGTACCAAACCTTCTAATTACTGAGGCCTTCGGGGGCTTTGTCACTTGAAGGCAAACACATGTTATTACAGCGTGCTCGATGAAGCCGCTGACGTTGTGCTCTTATTGGGAGAACGGTTTTGAAAAATGCGTTGTCACACCGCCGAACAAAAGGCTGTTTATCTTCGCTCATGAAACGTTGAGGGTTTCAAAATGTATGTGTTCACAAGACAGAAAGAAAATTGTAAATGTAAACAAGCGGTGATCAGACCCCCTCCCCCTCCCTTTTTTGTCTCAAAGGTCAAAAAAGTTAATACCACCAAACAACTGTGATAAAAAAAAATAAAAATGACTTTTTAAATCAGGGCCAAGTTGATTATTTTTGAAATAAAGGTCTTCAAGATAACATCAGCAGAGTCTTGTTTGTTTATTTTCCCACCTTGAAGGTCATCCAAAGCGTTCATGAGCTGGTAATAAGGTAAAAATGACAAGAGAGTAGGTTCATACATTCATTCAGATTCTTTTTTTTTCTATAAAATCATCACAGATCATTGTTTTGAAGCCTCGAGTGATTCTCAATTTAAGGGCTGACATGAAACAACTTGACATCATTTCATGTTAACGGGCAAAAACACAAGAGCCACAAGAATCAGCACATGTTCCCAAAATCAGATAATAATTGGAGAAAGGACGCACAAAGACAAAATGAAATATGTAACAAAGACAGACTGAATGAGGCAAAAAGTCCCTTTCACACGAGAAAGGGTTTTCTCAGGCGTATTGAGTGATTTGTAATAATTGCAGAACTCGATGATAGTTTTAATCCGCAGGGAATCTGCAGGGAATTTCCTGTTTCAGTCTCTTTCTGTGCCATGAAAAATGAAAGCAGCAAGTGTTGGAATCAATGGTGGGAGGCTCTAATAGGCTCTTGACCGGAAAATCCAGATTGTGCTTAGCTGAATCAGGATATGACAAATAGAAAAATCCTAAAAATCCTTAAATATTCAGAGCTATGAAAGTACTTAAAATGCCTGTTTGATTATAGCAATAAAACAAATGACTTTCAATAATGTGAAACTGTGGTTTAAAGTTGTAACTTCAACTAAAATTCCACAAACAGTCAGAAACATCTGCGGCGCTCAGCCTCTTTCAGCTCTCTGTTTTGGTTTTGCTGGTCCACATTGTCAAGTCACTGCGGCTCTAACCGACCCCCACATATTAAACCGCGGGCAGCTGCTCTCAGCTCTCATGCACACACAAGCTGATTGTAGGCTTCCTGCCCAGCGTGAAATGGTGGAAAGCCAGAGTAACAGAGTGGCTGTTGAACACAGTCAAACATCCAGGAAGCCAGAGAGCCAGATGTTTTTTCTGAGGAGCTGGCGGACGAAACTGTGGAGAAAGCGCCAGTGAATGTTGGATTTCATTCAACAGGTGGTGGGAAAGAGAGGCCCAGTTAAATGCCTGTGTTGCTCTGTTTCTTCTTGATGTGTAAGTAATGTTTGGAAATTGTTTGCTAACACATTAGCCTGGTGAAAAATTGACAGCTTGTTAAAAAAAAAAAAAATGTTGCATGGAGATGCTTTATCTTCTATCTGCTGGTGATATTTTTTTTAAAATGCAGCTTTAATTCAAGTTCCCAATATAAAATTTTTCAACAAAACACAGAGATTGGGTGTTAATACACACATAGTAGTCTGTGAACAAATCCTTCTCTACCATGTTTCGTCATCTACGCAAAAATGGACAATCTCACTTTGGTCTAAAACTTTGCCTTTGATGTCCACATTGCAGCCCTGGACTATATGCACATGAGTGTGCCCGTGCACTTTAATGCCATACAGTGCTGAGAGGGAGCACTGGTGTGTGACAGAATTGCCTGACGGATGGCGATGGTGCTAGCAGGCCGTATCAATGGAAGTGTCTTCCTTGCTTCCCCTAAATGCGCTCAGACAGAGACAAAGACGGAGGCTGCCGACTGAATCCCTGAAATGGACAGCCCTGGGACGCTGAGTGAAAGTCAAACAGTTAAGTGCAGAGTAGTTAGGGGCTGGATCTCCGTCTGCCCGGTCCATTAAAGGAGAGTCGAGCAGGTGAGTGCTGCAGTGGTGCAGCGGCTGGCATATGCCAAGCTGGAGAGGTGAGACTGGCACGGCAGACTCCCCCGCCATCAGTGTCATCTGTCAGCATCGTGAAGCTTCCTGGTGTATTTGTGTTCGTGTGTGTGTATCTGCCTGTTTGTGTGGAAGTGCTCAGCAGGCTAAGAGGAGAGAGAGGAGGAAGATGAGGGAGATGAGGGAGAAGGAAGAGGGCAGGGCAGAGTTTAGAGCAGCAAACCTGGCAGAGACAGAGCAGGGAGACACACGGCTCACGGTATTGATGAAAGGAAGACTGAAATAATTGATAATCCAGGGCTGGCGTTTCTCACACAGCCTGCAAACAGGTGAGGAGGATGGAAGAAGTATGGACTGTAAAAACCTGCTTATAGACAACCACTGTTTTTTAACCAGAGCATTTTTCTTTCTGGTATTTGTATTAAATGACTTATGTTATATCAGAAAGCAGAGAAACCAACATAGAAAACATTCATTGTTACAGCGATTCAAGGTGAAAAATTTCCACTCTGCTGCTCAGTGTGGCCCTGACTTACTGTGTGATGCCTGAGCACATCTGACCCAGCCAACCTCTTCTTCTTCTTCACTCATTCCAAGAGGTGTTTTGCAAGAACTGTATTGAGTATTTAAATAGGCTGAAACTAGAGCATAATGCGCACTGCAAACACAACTTCATCGATGATAAAGTTCTGTATCTGATGAATGAATAAACTGGCTGTTTGCTAACAAGTTCAACAACTTTAAGGTGTCGCTGTGGTTTCGGTTTCCCTCAAGTTACCTAAATATCGGCATTTGCAGGTTTTAAAATTGGCTCAAGTTTGGTTATGCAAAGGCTTGGTGTGTGTGAAGAGATTTATTAAATAAAGAACGAAGGATGATTGTGTAAAAACATCCATAGGTTGCAGAGTTTAGTTTGCTCACACCTCAAAAATACAGCTGGAAAAATGTTTTTTTTTTTAGAAACGTTCCCCACCCATTTGGAAGCAGCATCTTCACTTACTTGATGTTCAGTAGTTCACAAGTCTAACAAAAGTTATTGTCACTAAATCTGCATTATTCTGTCATCAGCAAAAGCTTCCCCTTTCAGGAGGTGAAATAAAGCTGGCTGATAAAAAGAAGAAGTGCATTCAGCGGAGCAGAACATCAAGAAATGACACACACTCGAGCACAGAGGTACTACGCTTTATCATTCAAGTAATGCGAGCAATTTCCCATTTTATTTGTTCTTTTCTTTTTTTTCCTTTTTTGATGACAAGCCTCAAAGCCGGGCCCCTTACATGACACACAGTCTTTTTCAGCCCATAACATCTTATAACCCCCTCTTGAGTTCCAATTTATTATCCAGCGGCAGAATGAATAGACGTTCAGGGACTTACAACCTATATCATGCTCCCTTTCTTCCTTTTGTAATCAAGGTAAAAAGGAGATGGCTCAGCAATGAGGCACTAAAAACCAATCCCGGCTTAATGTGAGCCCTACATGCATGGAAGCATTGCTGCATTCATTGTGTCATCTGTGTTTCGGGTCTATCCTTGCAGTGGGCTTTTTTTTTTTTAAAGTGAACTTGATAATGAAAAGCTTCCGACGATGTTTTTTTGTTTTACGACCTCAGTTTTGAATACGTTTCCCAATTAACTTCAAATGCTTCAAAACAGACAGTAACAAGAGTTTGTGAGTCACAAAAATGTGTCTGGTCCAATGAGTCACTTTTAACCACAGTATGTAGCAGTTCGGGGAGTTAGTCCATCAAAGATGCTATTAAAACTGTCCCCTCCCCCTCCCCAGTTTTGTAAAGACCTCCCTTCACCTCCATCACTGTGCTCTGAGACATTTTGTTCTGACTACAGAGGCCTCTGTTTCTCGTATCTGTCTGCCTATTTTTCTTTTTTAATTTATCTTCTTAACTTCTCTTTCGCCGCGAGGCACAGTATGTCATCGCACGGAGCGAGTATTGCTGACAGGGTGCGACGATTAGGCGAGAATGCACAATGGCCTCGCAGGTCACTTTTATTTGATATTAAGCCGAGATCACGGCGAAAATATTCTGCACAGGTGTTAATATGTGTCACCGGCGTCGTCACTGCTGAGCTTTAGTCAAATCTCCCGAGCTTAAGATAAATCAGTCTGCCAATAGCCAGATGAGCTGAACGCTTATTCCAAAATTACTTGCTCTGCTTTCCACCTTCCCCAAAGCTCTCCTGTTGTGCTTTGAAATGATCTCTTTGGATTTTGATGTGCGTCTTCATATAACATCTGACAACATGGCACTGTTTCATAGCTTCTGCTTGGAACTAAAATCCACTTTATTGGTGTTTAAAATAATGTGTGACTAAAAGGAGACATATCACTTATATTTGAGCCAGTGGCCACATAAGCAGGTAGAGGGTGACGGTTATTAACGGTTCCATCTGTGATTTAAGCGGCAATGCTTGTGATTTGAATCACTAGGTAGCACATAAAATGCATATGTTACAAGATCATTTCCTGTCCTGTTTTTTTTTTAATTTTATTTTTCACATCTGGAGCACATCTGGAGAAACAGAAAATTCTAGCTAGACCCACCATCTCTGGATTTGCCAGTCAGCAGATGTTGAAATACCTCAGTGGAAATTAAAACGTCTTGTAGTAACCAGTGCTAATGTTAGCAAGCTAACTGTTGCAAGTGGAGACTAGCATGACTAGCATGCTAGCTTCCATCTGTAAGTAGAATACAGACTTAATATGAAGGAATCAAAGAAAAACTTAATATATTTTAAAGAGGGAGACTTTTAAAACTGTTACATAACCAACATTGGGCCTATTGAAAAGGGAAATTAAGGAAATTGGGGGTGCTCCTCGGAGGTAACCAGCTAGCTGAAAACAAGCTAAACCCATATTTTACAGACAAATGAAATATAAAAAAAATGTAACTCACCATCTTTGCCTGAGCAGACTGAGGCTGCACACTTATCATGACAAGAAGACAGAATTACCGGGGAACTGTGCATAGCAAAAGAAATACATCCCACTTGGATGGAGCACCAGCCGTGCATCTTGAAGCTAAGCTTTTGGAAGCAGCCACCCAGAAGTGTTGCCTGAAGCTAGAATTATACGGCTCCACTCTCACAGTCAATCTTTAACTGCGGGGAAATGGGCACTTGGCCCCCTTAAGCAGGCTCAGCATCTGACACCTGCTGCAGTCTTGGGTTACAGGTGTATGTTGTCCCTTCAGGCCCTTAGTTAGCAGCTCAAACCGTCTTCCAGGCACAGGGGCCCGGAAGAGACAGGCATAAAGCAAGAATGTCAGGAGTTATCTGATGAACTGAAGCTGGTGGAGGATGCATGTCATAGGATTTGTGGTTGTTGGTTGCATTTGACACACAGTGCAGTTTTTGCAAGCTGAGAAATAGCCATTTGGAAAGAAATCTCTCAATTATGTTCCCCAACAGCACTCTCTTATTCGGTGATGAGCGATTTACCGCACTGTATCCTGGAAGTATATATATATATATAAGCATTTAGATCTTCGGATTTCTGTCAATGCAATCAGCAGAGCACTGTGATGAACTCAATACCTTCAAAAGAACTTATCAAACGGCAGAACCTTGAGCGAATTCTTTCAAGGCAGATTTTTCATTGCCTGCCTTCACTGTGAGGAGCTTTTCACAGCGAGCGTTAAGTGCTTGGGACTGAACATGAGGGCCATCATTCAGCGACGCCTTCTGCCAGAGCTACTTTTTACGATCCTCTTTTGGGTACAGAGTCAAATACTAAGCAGTGTTTTTAGAGTGTCAAGGCCCTGTGTCGTGATGCTTCAAAGACAAAGACCAAGAGACGTCCTAGAGAAGTCAGTTCCTCCGCTATTATTCAGTCAGTCGGTAGACAGTGCCGCGAAGCGTTTCTGCTGTGGCAGGAGTTTTCTGAAAGCACAGGGGGGGAAGCGAGGGAAGAGGACACAGAACAAGATCACTGAACAGCCTCTACTTTCCCAGGGAGGAGTTTTCCAAAGGTCACAGTACCCATTCACACACCAATTTACATTGATCAGCACTCCCCGTAGTTGTTTATGCACCAGGAGTTTTTGCCCAGAAATCCTGCCATAAATCAACCACGGCCTGAATCCAACATCAAGAAAAATCTGAAAAGCCCTTTTTCATAGTAACACAGCGGCAACAATAGGTGCAGGAGAAGCTTTTTTTTTGCTTTTTTTTTTTTTCCTCTGACATATCTCTTTGTGCTGTTAGACACCATTTGGTTTTCCCTCCCCAAGTTTAGTTTGCATTTGATGTAGATCAAAGCGCAGCACATTTCACAAAGAATCAGGCTGTGAATCCCAGCGGTCACTTGAAAGCGCTGACAAAATAAATAAATAAAGGGAGAAGATAAATTCCACTTGTCGTGTATTTAATCAGTTTATTTCAATGTTGTGGAGATTTTTTTTCTCCTAATTGTTATATCAATGTTTGCTAGTTTAGTCAGGTTAAAGTGAATAATTACTGTAATGACTCAATCAGGTTTCACCCTCTGATTTGCTTGGTGAGGCACCTTCGTGTCATTTATTTTACCTGAGTGCACCCTCACTTGTTTTGCCACGATGAGGGATGTTAGACTTTCATGTGCACCGCAGTGAGCTGAGTATATACACAACTCACAAATAAACACATGAATATTAAAACTGTGCAAAACAGGGAGTTACTACAACATAGCTTTATTTTTTTCTGGTGTATTATCACAGGGAACTCAGTACTCAGTGCTGTATAAGATTAAGTCACATATTTAAGTTGCATGTTGCAACCAGTTATTACCCTCCACCCACCCTCCTCATCCATGTATGTGGGAGAGGCCATCATGGCTGTGAAGCTCAGTAAAAATGCAAAAATACCCTTTAAGACTCAGTTTTTGATGATAATACACTCAAGAAGACATAATTATATGTATTATATTTCTTTTCTGCCATATTTTGCTAATAGATTCCACTAAATTTTATAGGCTGGACCTTTAAAGGATAAGTCAGCAATCCTCCCAAACAATAATTTGAGCCCACTAGTGTTGACTGAGCCTGATACAGCTTATTCGGCTGCCAAAGACCTCCAAAACTGATTACAGGCACATAAATGAGACTGTTGCTCTGGGTGTTTTGTTTTTTTTTTCTTTATTACCATTAACATGCGCACAGTAATTTTTATTTTGAGTCGATTTCACAAACACAGTGCTGAGCTGTAAATATTTAGTGAATTGTGTGCAGCTTTAGATAAGCCCAAACAAATGCACTCCTCCATTGAGGTAATGCAGCTGACAAGGCTAAGAGTCCACAGCAACGCCAGAGGCTATAATTAGGCACAGTGGTGCTTTGGGTTTATTGCTATTGTCAGCATGCTAGCATGCTCACAGTGACAATGCTAATATAAATGCTCATCATCATCATCATCATTATCATCATCACCATCATCATCAGTGTGTCAACATGCTAACATTTGCTGACTGGCCTTAAACACAAATTGTAACAGTGACTCATGGAAATGGCATTAGTTTTTCAGGTATTTGGTCATAAAAAAGCAGTAAGAGATGATTGTGGCTCTAGATGGTCAGTCAGTGTTTCACCAAATTTATTGATTTCATTTTACAGGAAAATGAATGGCTGAACCAAATTCCAAATATTTCTCTCAACATGTGACTCAAAAACTTGTTAAGGTGGCAACAAAGGAAGTCAAATGAATCATGAAATATATTAAGATACATCCTCTGGCAACTGTATTTAATACCTGATTAGAGATTGATTAGCTTCAAGCTAATTGACAGTGAAGATGGACTTTCAAGGGGGTTTCTTGCCAATAAGAAAAACTGTAATTATAACCACCACCATCATGCTTTTACTTTGATTATTTTGCCAATAGAAAACATGATTTCTACAGAAGGTGGCCTTTTATTTTTTCTTAACAGGTGGCCCACCACCGTGATGCCATAATGGATTATCCTAAAAGGTGATGCAAGTTTGCAAATGCATGATAATGAGATTCACACTGAGTTGCAAATTGGTTTGCTTCAGAAATGTCAGTGAACTACATTATAACAGCTGCTGACTCGTCAGTACGACTCTATCAAACAAGACAAAGCATCCAATCCCAGCATCCAGTTCTGCTCCAAACTGTTTTTTGTGTCATTTGAGTAATGATATTACAGTTTAAAAAGTACAATCTAAAACTTAGAGCTCTGATTGAATACAATCGATGTGTGTTGAGCTGAGAGATTCTGAGGGAGGTCAAAACAGATGGAAGAAAAAGGGCTGCAGAGACAGATGATATCAGCTGAGTGATTGAGATGCAGAGCAGCAGAGACAGACAAGTGGAGATCCTGGGTGATGTGCCATTGATTGGCACATCTTGTAAAGCCAGGACAGGATCTCGCGTCATCAGTGAGGAGTTCGATTCAACGCGTATTGACAAATGCTCCCTTGTGCTTGGAAACGGAGGATGTGTTTAATTAACGGGACAATCAGGGGTTTAAGTTAAGAGAATTAAGCAGTGAGGATTGGACAAAAGTGTGACTCTTTTACACAAACTGTTGAGAAACTCTGGAGCGTCTTTTGAAAGTGTGTGATAATCATACAGAGATGTTTGCGGCAGTCGGTACTTTGATTAATGATTTTAACTGGGAATCAATCCAATGCAAATGCACCAGAACCGTGACATTAACAGCATAACATATCCGGCGTGCGACTGTTTAAATGTGTATTGATGGACCATGGTAAATGGGTTGAGAGACAGCCTGCAAAATGAATGGCGGTGCCATAAACAATCAAACATTTAATTGTACATTCCATTCCACTTAGCAACTCGGTTGGCTGAAAAGAATCAATTTTAAAAGCCAGTGCGTTAAGTCTCAGGAGTTTCTGGATAAATTTAATGCGCTGTAAACTTATCACCATCACGCTGAAATACTTCAACTGTGCACAAAAATGATTGCATTTCTGAAACTTCCTCTCTGTATCTCCCTCACCTCTCCATTCCATCTGTTATTTTCCTTTCTTCCTTTCTCTCCAAGCATTACAAACACAGCAGAAACCTTCTGAGGAAATACAACATGGCACAGATTGATTATGGGTCTCTGCTAATGCATCTGAGACCGCCACATTGTACGGATGTTGCTGAGCGTTGAGGGGAAATGGATAAATCTACTACTACGCTCATCTGATTGCACTGCACAAAAAAGCTGACTGTAGCGTCTTTTTTGGTGAAAATCTGAATTAAAGAGAATGAAATGTTGTTTATTTTTTTGAAATCTGCAAACTTACAAGGTTTATTTTGTGATGACGTGTGTATGTGTTTTATTATTTTATTATCATTATTTTTTTTTTGTATGTATGCCCTGCTGTCAATCCAAATGGTGCTTATCAAGTCTCTTTCATTTTTTCCATCAATCAGACATCCAACACCGCAGTTCTTCTTCTTCAGGGGAAAATGTTTCCAAGCAACTGCTGCACAAGCTCACTGAAAGACAACTATCAAAGAGACAGAATGAAAAAACAACTCATTTGTGTGCATGGCCATTTAGCAGCTTCTCTAACAGAGTTTGAGGGTTAACTTGAAGGAATCGATATCTGCCCTCTCCCGTACTTGTATGGTTGTTTGTTATACAATGAAGCGGCACTGAACAAGTGAGTGCGTGTTTAGTGTGCCTTTGTAGTGTTGAAAGCCTGATTCATCATTCAGGGGATGTTTACAGATTGGAGTTTGAGGACTACAAGCATTTTCCAATGTCAGAAGTCATCTCTTTGGTGGGATTAAACAGAGCCAAGAGACATTTTTATAAATATTGGCTTTTATGTGTAAAGCCCCAAGAGGTACTCACATACGGCCAGTGTCAGAATACTCCAGACCAGGCCCGCTGAGTCTCACGAGCCGTCAAAAAGAGCACTCCCACACACTTTTTAATCCAAATATAAGCCAACTAAAAAAAGGATAACCCACCACACAAATTCAGACATGTTAAGAGACAAACACTGCTATCAATCCCAACTTAATGCCTTGAAGTTGACAGCCATTAGTAGCCAGCACTTATGTTTAATATCCAGTTATTAGCCTGTATAAAAGCCTAACACAATGCATCCTCTGACAGAAATCTTGAGATGAAAGTAAATGCATCAGAGAGAAGAGACGGAAAGAAAGAGTGACCCAGCCTGCAGATGAGGGCGAGTCATGAGATGCAAGGTGCACCAGAGGAGACGCAGAGGCCGACCCCGAGTCAGCGCCGCAGGTGGATGACCAACATTATGTGGACTGAACCTGTTTTTGCATCGCAGGGAAGGAAAGTAAAATATTTTTCAACCCCTGTGTTGACTAAACCAGAAAAAATAGAAAATAAGATCTTTTATGTTTGTTGTGATGTAGCAAAAGACCTAAAAGCAAAACTTCAGATCAGGCATTTTAAAAAAAAAAAAAAAAAAAAAAGACAAAGCCAGCTTCAATCAACAAAGCTGAAATCAAGAAAAAGTAACAAAACAGAAAATACAAACTGAGAGAAAAAACATGAAGAACAAAATAAAGAAGCAGACAGAACTCAAACAGGAAAAGTGAAGAATAACACAAGAAGCAAACACACGGACAAAACAAAGCACTGAGGAAACAGACGAGGATGAACTGAGAAAAGCACGAGAAGCACAAACTTATAGACATAAGGATGAGAAAATATAGCAGGAAAACTCAAGAGTAATCACGAAGGGTGAGAAAGTACAGGAAGGGCAACAAAGCATGACACCAGAGGAGAGGAAACATCTGAATTAAAATCCCAAACCGTGACAATGCCACAAATATTAGATGAAGTCTTGTTTTAGGTGCATTTTTGAGGCGTCAGTAGAGCTGCTTTTAACAAGTATCTGCAGTCCGAAGCACAATTTTTATTTTTTTCAGCGAGCAATGAAGGAAAGTGTGTATGGTACTTGAGCAAGCTGTCCTTCTCTTTTGAAACTCTCTCCATGTGTTGCTGCGAAGCACTTGGCAGAACGATAGATTCCTCCTTTCTCTCTGCCCTTACATCTGTTCTTCTAATTTTCAAGGATTACACCAACGTTTAGCAACCCTGTTTACTGCATTTGATCTGAAAAAGTTTGTTGCAGGAACGTGGTCACTTGTTCACTCGTACTTGAGATGTCTGGCTGACAAAACAGATATTACTTAGATCATAAAAGGCTCATTGTAGTAGCTCAGTTAATATTTCCTCATTGCATTAATACTGAACATTTCCATTAAGTAACATTTTGTGTATTTCAATACCAGCATTACTTACTGCAATATCTGTAAATGGCCACTATTGTATGACTAAGGCTGGAAGCAGATTGTGCTTAAGGTGAATAAAATATAATTAAGGTTCAGGAAGAATCTTGATTAAAGTTGTATTTTAAAAAAAAGTGTTTCTTGCAGTTCTGAATACAGGTTTAAAAAATAGGGCCATGGCTGTAAAATCAAATTCAAGACCATAAATTAATGGTTTCAGCCACTTTTTTGCTTTAGCTACAGAAAACTGAATGTAACACATTAGCTGTGATGTTCTGTTAATAATACTGCAAATACAAGCTCAATTATATCTAATGTAATTAAGTTTTAGTGTGAAAGTTGTACAGAGGAAGCTTGTGGAACATTTTAATCAATCATCTGTAGGGCATATTTTTAACCTATTTCTTGATAAATGTCAGGAACTCATGATTTTTCTCTAAAAACTAAGCAAACGTGTCTTAGTGGCATAAAAAGTTGTTTTGAAACATGTGGCCGGATTTATATTTATTATAGTTTCACAGCTCTCTCTTTTTATATGAGACTATTTGTAGGAAATAAATCTCTTTGGACCTCAGAGAATCACACCACTTCAACATAAAACTTGTGAATTTGCCAACTTTCCCAGAATCACCAGCTTACAGGTGACGAACATTGCTTCCTTGCAGCCACAGCATCTCTGTCTCTGCGAGTATTTGTATAACTAAAAATTACAATCTGTAGTATACGTGGGCCTCTAGTACATGTAAATGAAGCAGTGGGAGTTATTACAGTTGCTACTCTGTACAAACATATGTGGTTTGGAGATTTAATTATAGCACTGCAGCTGGTAATACACAAGATATTCAAATGTTTACCTTCGTGAGCGATGAGAAACTGAAATCCTTTGGAGTTTTATCAGTATACTTTGACAGCAGCATCTTGATTGATTGGTAACTTATTTCACAGTACTGTATATCAGTGCAGTGTTGATAATACACTGCTGCCTGCCAGCGTGATATCTTATGCATGGCACCGATTCTGCGGCGCAGAATGCTAAGCAGTGCCAGCCACATCCAATCAAGACATTGTTCCACACCTCTGCGGAGGTTACCGAGTGAGAGGACAGAGCAAAGCAGCCCCCCATTCGTAATGAGTCACTGTGGAAAGCAGAGCGGGATAGATGGAGAACAAGATAGAGGAGGGGGAAAAAAAAGCGCACGATAGGGCTGGATGAAGGAGTGAAAGAGGATTGCAGGACGGCGTCAACGATAAGAGATGGCGAAATCAATGCTGGACGAAATGAGAAAGATTGATTTGGGAATGAAACAAAGTAAATAGTGAGAAAAAAAGGCCAGATATGGGAGGAAATGAGAAGGAGGACGGAAAAAAAAATATGAAAGATGACAGAAAAGGAGATATCACTTACAGACGACTGGAAGTGACAGACTGTCAACACTGTAAACCTGCTCTTTATGTTCAGACATTTAATGTGTCATTCAAGGATATTGTGCTAAAGCTTCAATAATTCACCAAAGTTTATTTTTCAGTCAGTCTTCTTGTGATTTTTTCTTTTAAAATTAATATTTAGCTTCACTTTAAGTACATTTATCTACTTATGCTAATTCACATTTCGAGATCTGAAGCGCTGCCATCACTTATTAATTCAAAGGATAATTTATTTATATTTTCTCCACTCATCTGTCCATTTCCTTTCTTAATTACCAACTCATAGTGAGATTATCTGTCCCCAGTGGTTGTTTGGATGAAGGAGAAGGACCACAGAAGCAGTAGTGGCGGCGGCAGCAGCATTCACTCGCCTCCTCCTGGCAGAGCTGCTGAACTGTGTGGGCTGCTTCATGCGTTTGACAGCTCGTCCTTGTTTGATTTTTAATTTTCTTAACCATAGGAGCCCTGACGAGGCAATCAACACAATCATTCTGGAGATCCCAAATGGCTAAATGGTTTATCTCAGTGAAATTATAAATGCCTTCATTAATAATAAATTATCATTGAGTATAATGACTGTTGATATATTTACCGTAATGAATTTTAAACAGTTGTATGTAAAACAGTTATTGATTCGTACATTCGGGGGCCTATTTTTAACATGAAACAGCACCGTCTTTTTTTTTTGACCTAGCTGACGTTTACACCGACAGACACGAGTGTGTTTGTGCATCAGCTAATTTCATTACTGCAGACGTGAGTCCTGTGTGTCAGTCTGTCCGTCTGCCTCCCTGGCCCTTCCTTCCTTCCTCTCTTTCTCCTTCACTCATCCATTTACTCCCTTTTTTTTTTTTTACACCTCAGGCAAAAAGCGAGGTTGCTATCCTCATTAACCTCCCTGCCTCTCTCCAGCTCACCTCAGGCCAGCCCCACCTTAAGCTGCACTCATTACTGCTGAATCAAGCTGGGGAGACGGAAATTGAAGCTGGAAAGCAAAGAGACTAAGAAGAGGAGGGGGGGATAGAAAGATAGTTGACTAGAGAGGGAAGACAGCCATAATGGGTGACAGAGGTGGAAATAAAAAGGAAGAGGGAGGCAACAACTGGAAACAAAACAACAACATAAAAAAAATCATAGAAGGGCAGAGAAAAGGAGCAGTTCGCTTTAGTGTAGTTAAATTGAAAAAAAAAAAAAAAGGACAAAAGAGACAGACGACAGAGGCAGAGAATCCATTAGGGAGCTCGGGAGTGGCTGAGATGATGTGTGAGCCAGTCATAAGCAGACATGCTCAAAGCTTCAAACCATGGCACTTGGAATGGTTATCCATGATAGATTTCCACCTTCAGATACCAGTTATTCATCAATGCCACATTTCTGTTGGCTGTGAGACGACCAACTCGGGCTGTGTGTGTGTTTCACGGCCTCTCTTATCGTTTCTGAAGGTTTTTTTTTTTTTTTTCTCACTGC
>JAPZDV010000025.1:5713694-5736620 GCA_029814665.1 Acanthurus lineatus
CTTATCGTTTCTGAAGGTTTTTTTTTTTTTTCTCACTGCACTGTTCACAACCAAACTGCATGTGTGGACCCCTCTGCTGCTGCCGCCGCCGCCGCCGCCGCTTCCTCATGGCTGAGTCAGAGTTCAATAATCGCTACAAATGTATAATTGATTAATGAGTTGCTGCTGAAAGTGCAACAGTTATGGATACAAATGAATGCAAAAGTACTCTTGATGATAATGAAGCACACCACTTTTTTTTTTCTTTTTTCTTTTTTTTGTGTTCCCCCTACCACTGAAAAGTTCAGTTTTTTTGCTGCCCATTTGTTTCAAGATCTATGGGATATGAGGATGATTAATGGCATAACGAATGCTCCTGAAGTACTATCATTAAGAATTTTTTTAATTAGTAGTGGATGGTTTGCAGAGTGAGACGCGGCACTTATTCCCGGACTGGAGGGAAATAACAGAGCTCAGCAGCAAAGGCGGCCTCGTGGCCCCCGAAGGCAACCAGCGGACGCTAAGTGCGGCACGATGTGACATGAAACACGAGTGACCGATCTGACACGAGTCTGAGCTAATGATGTAATTACACTGATGTTTTCTTGTGTCATTTTACTTGCATCTGGAAAAGTCAGAGAGTTGCAGTGATGGAAAAATTTGATGGAGAAAGAAAAGAAAATGGTAATTTCATTTTGAAAGCCATAAAAAACAGAGAGAGAGAGAGAGAGAGAGAGAGAGGGGGAGTGTGTGTGTGTGTGTGTGTGTGTGAGGCAGCAGACATGATTAAATTCCATCATCTATTACAGCTCGGCTCATGGCTTTGATCTGGATTCAAGGCCGCACTCTCTGACGCGCTCGGGCTCCATTCGCTTCTTAAAAGGTGACTCTCCCTGCACTGTGTTTCATCATTCATTCACTATCCATCACTCTCCGCCTATGGGGAAACACATCCATGTATGTATGCCTGCACACACCCACGTGCACTTAGCCACACACTCATCCTTTTGGTTAAAGCAATTAGCAGCCTTGACCAAGATGGAGTACAACATTTACATTTTGACCCTCAAAGGGAGAAACCTTCAGTTTTTCACCACACTTGACTTTTTCTTCTTTCCCTTTTTCTTCTTCGACTTTTTCTGCATTTACTCCATCTCTTGCCAGGCTCTCTTTTTTTTTGTCATCTCCTCCTCAGATTCAGACGCAGTTCCTCAATTTCAAGGTACTTTACAAGCGTGGCGTGTTGCGACAGCAGCAATCAGCGGTGAAAACAATTGTGTGCTTAAAGTGGATGTAACAACATCAACTTGTGAGGCGATAACAGCCAGGGTTGTATCAGCGGTGGAAATGAACCAAATTAATAGGTTATGGTTAATAAATCAATTTTCCTGAAATAGAAATGAGAGGACTGTTCCTACTCGACTTTTTTCTCTCAGTTTGGAAAGTTTACAGAGGATGAAACGAAAAAATTGAATTACAACAACTGCAGCTTTAATGTCAATTGACCTTTGTCATCTTCTTCTGACTCACTGCTTCAATCTTTTCTATTCTCAGCTTCCTCGTGCTGATCAAATATCCCAACTCCCATCCCCCTACCCTTTTTCCACCATAAATCCAGCTATCAATCTTCATCCATAATCCCCCCTACATGAATCTCCCATCCAGTTCTCCTCTTTTTTCATCTACAGGCCTCCATATCTTGGGAGCAGAGTGGCTCCCATCACATGTTCCTCCCTTTTCCTTTTCCATCCTCGTTCTAAATCTTCCCTCTCTTGCTTTTCCCTCCCTGTCTTTCTGCTTCCTTGCACCTCTTGGGATAACATAACTCAGAGGACAAGCCTTTCAAGACCAAAGGCTCTCCCTCCATCCCTCTCTCCTTCAATCCCTCTCAGTGGGGTTCTCCGAGGGACAGTGATTACAACTGAGTGACTGCCGCCTCTGCCATGCCAATTAATGCGGGGGGCTTAAAGACGAAGCAAGGGGAAAGAGGGAGAAAGTGCCCGTGCCCGCATCTCCATACATTACCATACTAAACAGGCTGGTGGGGTGTCTCAGCTCAACTGGTGGCTCTACAGCAGACACTTCAGGGACAGGTTCGCCCAGCCAGACGCAGTCACAGTCAGTCATGTTTGCATAAACTGCCCCGCTCTTCAAACAAGCCCGACGAGGTGTCCTTCTGTGTTTGTCCTTACAGTCAAGGTGCCAACATCTGAGATTATAGGACGGGTGTGCTTTATACTCTATTAATTGGGTGTGAAATTACTGTCACTTCAGCCCAGGCACTCAAGGTGTCTCAGTGACTCTGACTGTGGGTGATAGGTACTCGCACATACTCTTGGCTCAGGCGTACCCCTCCCTTAATACACTTTTGATTATAAACCTACACAGACAAACATATGCACACACATGCTACGATCCATCTCGCCGAGTTTTAAATAGCTCGGCGCAAAGTGTGGTTAAGTTACAATCCATCACGCTAACCTCTCTGTTCCACCCCCTGATGAGTGATGATACACTCTGTGGCATTGTGGCCAGTCAATCATGACCCAATCATACATCAAAACACTCCGAGATCTCACCTCACAGTCTGGGAATGATAAAAATTATTCTATTATGCTCTAATGCACCATGACAGCGGCGTTGAGCCTGTCAGCTCAGTGCAAGAAGAACTACAAGGCAATGGTCATTAGCCGAATTCATGAAAAACAGAGACAATGAAAGTGTCACATTTTTGCAGAAATTATCAGGATTATTAAGTCACACATTAGTTACAATGGCTTGTTACTGCGGCTGTAAGTACCTCGACTTCAGGAGAAGTTAAAGATTAAAAGGTAAAAACTGAAAATCTACAAAAGGTCACAGCACTAAGATGACTACTCTAATTAGTGTTGCCTTCGAAGTCGATGAGGTCTTTCCTCTTCAGGAAAGTTTGCTGCTCTTCTGTGAGTGAAAGAGTCATAGAGAAGCTCAGGAAAAGCTCAGAGCTAAATTTTGTCTGACTCATCTTAAGGACGATTATTTTACCATTTCCTTCATAGCGACTTAAAAAGCTGTCCCTTCAACTGCATTATGTTCTCTTCAAACATCCCCCTTTTACAAAGCCACTTACGCCTTCACTTGTCTTACACGTTATTGCCTTCAGTCAACATTTGAAATTACTGAGCGAGCATATACACACACTCTTTTCTAACATAAACATGTACTTTCCACTAATGTCTGCTCACCTTTACTCACTATCTTTTTATTTGTTTTGCTTTTTAGGCGCTTCTCTCTTTCCTCTATTTGCCTATTTCTCTCAGATTTAGCCTGAAATGAGGGTCTACTTTCAACCTCTGTCAGTCGTCTTAGTGAGTCTCTGCAGGCCCTCCAAATCTGCATGAACCCTCGAATCCAGCTTGTCACTCACGTTAATGCTGCACAGTGATTCAAGACTAAGACGATGGTTCATGTTCTTCATGACAGTGTCGCCCTCAGGGACAAAATCACACACTGAGAAAATGTTGCTTTTAGATCAAAAACTTCATTGAATACACTTTGAAAGCGTGAAAACGCTGCAGCAGCATCAACAGCCAAGAAGACTCTGAATTGATCAGTCAAAAGATATAAAGAGACAAAACTGGCTCTTGTCCATTCCTGGTTACTTGGCTTCACTTTCGTCAAGTGGGAGGAAGTTGCGACCTGTTGACTTTATATACAGTCGCTCCTTCCAACTCGTGCTTTTAGAAGCGTTTAAGCATAAATAAAGCATCTTTAGGATCTACTGCCAAACTGCTGTTAGTAATTTAACAGATTTTTGATGCAACGTTTATGAACCAATGACATGAGTATTTTGTGCGTCTACAGTTAGTGTTGCATGTACAAAATGCAGTGCCATTTCCAGTGCTGATGCATGTCTGTCTTTTTCCAATATGACAACTCTCCCTCTGCCCACATTCAATGTGCTCAAGCTGCCATAAAGTGTGATGAGAGCTGATGATAAAGTCTGAGGGTAATTGGCTCTGTGGAATCTGAGTCAAAATGCAAACATAACGTGCAAACAGAATTTTCCCAGGTGCTTCTACCTTCATTGAATAACTTGGAACAAGAGAGTACAAACAAACCGCCAACATGTGACAGTTTTATAAACGCTTTCCTTGTGTGGAGGGAAATCCAGCTGAACCACTGACTCCAACCCCGAATACCACTAATGAAGCTTCTTAACCGCATAAACAGTTATGTCTTGTTCGGGTCAGAGTTTTTTAGGATCTTGCAAAATAAATTGTTTCTTTGCTAATGTTGCTCTGTCCTGACGCATTTTAGTGCAGATACTGTACGTCCAAAACCGAGAGGAAGAGGAGGACATGCTGATTAGTGGAACAACGTACCACACTGTGCTAGGCTTAATTGTTTTGTGCAAACAATAGCATATGGTTAAGGGTGTATAAGCCATGTTGAATTGGGGATTCCCTCAGGCCAGAAACTGCAGCTTTTCACTTTATTCAAGCAATTAAATATTGTCGTTCTCACTGTTTGTGTACGACCCCCCCCACACTGCTGCTCATATACTCTAAAAAAAAAAAAAAAAAGCAGGGATTATCTTTCAAACTATCTCTCATCAGTGTCTTTAAATCATATATCATTAATGTTGCCTCGGTTAGCTAAAAATGAGAAAATAGCTTCCCAAATAAACGGCCTAATGAGCCTGTGGTTAGCATCATAAACATGACTGGCTGCTGATTCATTCCGCTGTGTCAAATTTAATTAATAGTGAATAATAAGTATTTATAAACAAATCACACACTGTAAGTAACTAATGCTGGGCTTTGATGCACTGACTCATTAATCAGTCCAGGGTTTTCTTAGTGCTTGCCCGCTCATCTTTCTCCATCTTTCATCCGACGCAGACATGCAGTCGGTTAATCCCCAACTGTATTCAGTGTAATTCTGTCTGAATAATATAAATCAGCGAGCAGCACTTTATTACTAATGCACTCAGCAGTAATAAAGCATTAATTGGTTATTCGGAGGAAAAAAGGAAATGTGTGCATCAGGCGAAAATGGAAGAATCCATCAGCTAATATGGAAACAATATCCTCAGACCTACAGTGGCCTAAATATTGCAAAAAAAACCCACAAATCTAATGGACAAAGTACGAGCTGTATGTTATGTTTCTTATTGAGGCGGTCTGCTGATATGATGCAATAAGACTGTAAATAACAGTCCAAATGTGTATTAATTTGTGTGTATCAATTTTGCAATGAAGTTTTCTGACAGTTTCAAAACTTCTAATCCACATGCTTGACGATTGGCTCGTCATGTGAATGGCCTGTAAAATTAGATTCACGCTAACTGCTTCTCACACTTTTAGTGCCCAACTTAGCGTGGTTACTAAGAGACTGACATGTATATGAATGGCTCATTAGAACGTCTGCATGAATATAAAATGTCTTCCTTTGTGGGGTTAATGTGGCCTGCGTTATGTCATCTGTGCATTCTCTGCATTTTCACTGACATCCTGTCAAGTCCACTCAGTCAAAACTCAGTGCAACTTGTGTGCAATTTTCTCAATGCATTTGAATGCTTTTCCTCTTCCGGTCTGACAATATTCATTTTCTAGAAACTGAGTAACATCTGCTCATCAGCAACACAACGCTCTGTTGCATCCATCCACTCCAAAAAGCCTACGCATGAGAGTCCATATGGCTCCACCTGCCCCTTACTTACCCCCCACCTCTGTCCCTGCAGTTATCATGCCTGCCTGTCCCCCTGTGGACTGTTTTCTCTGAGCACTGCAGCAACACCGAACTGGCTATAAATCACATTGCATTATCACGGCGCCGCGCTTCGCCTCTAGCTCTGCCCGCCCAGTGCGCGCCTGCGATTGGCCGGTGAAGCTCCTTGGCCGGCCTCTCCTAGCGGGACATCGGTGCAATCGTAAATCCCGCCTCCCTCCTTGGGGCCGGTGATTGGAAATGGGGCTCTCCTTGAACTGTCAATCATGTTCCTTCTTGTGCGCCTCGCATTCAGTGCTGCTCCCTGCGACGCGCTGAGTGCGGAGCGACGAGACGCGCTGCATACCAACAGAGACATACGGGAGCAGGCTAATTAAGGCTGAAGTGGCGACTTGCGACTGGTCAGGACGCACAGACTCCATCCTGTTCTCTGACAAAAAAACAGATTTATGTCAAGTCGTTGGACAGCTTCGATTTTACCTTTTCTTTCCATGCATTTTCTAAAATATTTTCTCTTTCTTTTAAGGCACTGAGAGCCAAACTAAGTGTCTGGGATATTTGTTTTTTTCTTTCTTTTCTGCTCCTGTATTCTCCTGCTTCAGAGAAATCCTCCACACAGGAGAAGACAAAACAGCCCTCTCTGGCTCTCCGACATAAAGAGGAAAAAACTCAAGTGGACAAGACTGATGTTGTCGTCCTGTCACATGTAGAAGCGTTGGACTATTGCTGTTGACGTTCATTCACTGGGTGGGTTTTTTTATTTGGTCAAAAAAAAAAAAAGAAGAAACAAAAAAAAAAAAACACAGATTCCCTGCAACGGTACCTTAAAGGAGGAATACCACGGCATTTGGCTGCAAAAACAAGCAGAAAATCAATCAGAACTCCATCATGGGCTGCCCCCTCTTGCGGAACGCGTTTGCTGGTCTGATCCTGGTTCTGTTGTCGAAAGGTAAGTTCTCACTACTTTAGCGATGCGCTGACGGCTTTGTGATGCTGCGCCTTTACCGCATGTATCTTCGCCTTTCATTTTCTGAAAAAAAAAAACGGCTGTGGAGGTGAATACTAATGATGAAGAGGAGGAGGGGGGTGGGGGGGCTGGAAGGGGAGGGGGGTGGTCTACCTGCCTGTGAATCACGCGGGTCTGCGGTGGCACTGCGCGCCAGTTTTTTTTTTTTTTTTTTTTCCATTTGCTTACACAGAGAGATACATACAAATGTAAGTGTGGTTACGTGCGTGCGTGCGTGTGTGCGTGCGTGTATGCGCGCGTGCACGTGAGCGCAACGCTAGGTTCATCTCCAAGCCAACCTCGTGGTTCAGTGTAAGCAACGAGTGATGCATGCTAAGATGTTTACTATGAAAAAAAACATAGACTCCCATCCTCAGTCGTCTGTGAACATTCCTTTACGTGACATGAATGGCATGGTATCCCACGCACATGACGCACCACCAGTGCAAAGAGAGGGGGTGGTCGTGGTCTGTGTGTGTGTGCGTCTGCGTGTGTATGTGTAAGAGAGGTGTGGAGGGGGGGGTAACATAAGTAGGGGTAGAGGCAATGCAGAGAGACTCAGGAGAGAAAGACAGTGTTTTGTTCTCTGTCTTCAAACCCAAGGTCGAGAGAGAAACAAGGAGAAATAGATGGTGGAGGTTGGACAATCTGAGGCTGGGAGGGGGTGGGGGGTGGGGGGGTCAAACATGTAGTGGTTAGTCAAATCTAAATATCCTCTTTTATCACTGGTGTAAAAAAAAAAAAAACCTCTTGCCCACAGCTCAGTGAAAACAAACACTCATCTGCTCGGAAAAATTCCTGCAGTTCAAACCTTTTTACAGTGCTGAGATAACTCGCACAACCAGGAGACTCAGATGGCATTTTAAACGGCTTCATTAAGAAGAACACAAACAGACAATGCTGTTATGTTGTTGTTGTTGTCCTCCGAGAACACTGACCAGGGAGCGCTTAACACCCATCTGCATTTTTCATCTAATATTCCATGCTATGGGATGTCCCACCATATATTAGTGGTGCACTGCATTCTTACAATGTACTCTAATTTTAATCTACTCACACACATACACACACACACACACAAATACACACACCTGGCTCAATTAGTCCTGCCTTCATCCTGTGGGAAATCAATATATAAATAAATTACTCCGGCCCTTAATAACAATAATTGATGTGTCAGTGCAATAAGATGTGAGGTTAACAACCTGCAGATGCAGACGGGCTAGAGCCTCCTGCCTCTGAGCTCCGTGTGGGCAGGAGAGCCCAGCTGGTCATGGTTGGCTTGCCACAGCAAGCTCCTTCTCCACACCAGGCAGAGAGCAGACGGACAGCCCTGCAGGACGCGCACAGCACACAAACCAAGCCTACAACCACACTGAGTCTCATTTCAGCCTCCAGCCCTTGAATTTGTTACCTGTGGGGTTGGTTTTTTTTTCTTTTGTTGTTGTTGTGGGGATGAGAAAGTATGACCAATCATGTAAGCCACAGTTGAGGTATGATTGGATATTGATGTGAGTTGTGCACATTGCAGCACATGTGAATCAGATTCATCTCGTAGAAAGATCCCCCCCCCCCCGCCGCTTGCTGCTCTGAGTTTCTGTAGGTCCACAACACGTCCGTCTTTTAAGGTGGACAGCATGCATTATAAAGGAAGAACATGACTGTTAAAAGGGCACCATCCGCTGCCTGATAAATCTTGCAGCGATGGAATAATCCTTTTTTTATCTGCGCCCCCCCCCTCCTAAGAGTTGGACCAGTGTGATATGTGGATGCTTAAATGTTTCACCACCAGTGTTAAGCAGGTTGTAGGAATGCTATCATTGCCAGGTTAATGATGTATAGAACAAACTTCCTCCAAGTGATTCTACAGCATTCATCTAAAAGTATTTCTTCCTTTTGACAAAAATTATTAATCATTTAGTTCCTTCACACAAAGCACGAGAAATATTCATTAAGAGAGGGGTTTTTTTATTACCCCTTAGAACAATTAGTAAAATGTGTTTCAGACTTGTTTAATGTCATGCCAGCAAAGGTTGAAAAGGGCCTTTTTCTATGCTGTAAAACACAATTAGGCTATTCAGAGGTTTCCTACTGGCTTATGCGTGTGAATGCACAAACCACTCCATGGGTGTGATGGCGAGCTACCTGCATGCCATCGTGCCTTTCTTCCTTTCTTCAGCTATTTTCCCTTTTCTTCCACTTAAAATGTCTGAGTACCATAACTCCAGAGATGTGGATGGCCGAGGGCCCACTCATACATACAGTAAAACATCCACATATTTCTGGCACGCAAGCTGTCTGCAATTAATAAAAACCTGTTTCATCTATGAGACCAGACACTACAGCTTCGCTAATTTCCAGATGATGGAACATTAAGGCTGTAAATGTAATACACACACACACACACATGCACACACCTCCACATGAAATTAAACAATTTACCCTTCACTCAAAGGATTTCTGTTATGACAGAAACCTGCAAGATCTGATAATAAGAATTATGCTGTCATTGATTCAGTGAAAAGTGAAGATGACAAGAGAAATTGCTTGTGCTTACGATGGTACATTAGGTCACTGCAAAGGACGTTTAAGGTTAAATATCAAAGAATGTTATTATAGTAATACATATAAATGCTTTAGAAATAAATTGGCCGTACAGACACTCGTGTCCATTAATGCAATCACTGCAAGAGATCTCACTTTCACATTGTGCGTTGTACCTTGCATTTATGTCAGAAAGACCCAAACAGTCCAACAGATGGGTTTTCCCGGCAATATGCACTGCTGTGATGGAGGTTCTGGTAAAAGGAAGTGTACAGGGCAGAAACACAGGTGAAAACACAGGGTCGCTTTGTAACCCGCCATCCTTCTTGTCTTGGCAACATATGGGGGCCAAGTGGGGTCAATGCGCATTGCACATGTTAGCATGTAGCCGTCCCTGCCCCCTCACACACACACACACGTGGGCGCACACTCGACTGGATCACCAGTCTTGGCTTGAAGATGAAGAGAAGGGAGATGCCAGCATCAACAGATGCCTTGCGCTCCTATTCTGGAGGGGCCTCTGCTTTTTCTCCGTCCCTTTGAAATCCACGGTTTCTGTGTGCTGTTGTTCTCCATGTTTTGGCTTAGAAATGCTCTGCCATTTTGGCAGGTTTTTATTTATCTGCAAGTGCTGAAGTGAGAGCCCCTGGATTTGGTCTCAAGAGCCTGAGGGACATGGGTTGGAGGTTGAACCAGCCTGGAGTGGGTCTGTGGTCTGAATGTTTTCCCCTTGGGTTTCACTTCACTATTCCTCTTGCTGCTCGGTGGTGGCCTGTGGCGCTGTGCATCCAACATCTTCCACCGAATCTATTCCTCACACATAGTGGAGAAAAATAGTACCTTAAGTGCTACCTTCACTCCAGCTGAGGTTTGACCTCAGATTGGCAGGGTGGTGCTGAGATTGAAAACGAATCAGTGAGTTTGGAAGCTGTGTGGAAACTTAATTTGTATTAATAATTGAGATATGATAAAGCTCATCACTATGGTTGAGGATTAATAAGAGTTTAATGCCATTATTGATTCAGCTTATCAGTCCAATTTGTAATTGATTACTTTATTGGTCCCAAATCAGTTGTCTACATGGCAAAAAGCGTTCTTATGTAGTTTCTATTGTGAATGCTGCTGTTTTGTCATTTCTGAGTTTGATCACAAAGTTGGAAAAGAGTTGAAAAAAGGCATGTGAAAGTGTCAAATAAACAGTATGACATAGGACTGTTGTCATTTTCGTGTGTGAAATGAAGTCACACTTTGGACTTTTCGCCATGACTGCTTCTGGTTGCAAGTTTCCAGCAGTGGAGATGATGATTTTAAAGTCAGAGAAACATGCTGGCATCGATAAACAGAATTGATAAACTTGGGGGCCGATGAATCAGGCGATTTGGAACAAGTTTTCCACAGGAATCTGTTCTCCCATCTCCATTTGCCACCCCAAAATGTTTGGAAAATATAAAATGGTGTACTGGAGAAGAGTTATGTGATGTCCTCATTCTATTTTATTTTTCTCCTATTGTCGTTTGGTTGCGTTAGGAGGTCAGAACAATCTGTTTCAATCTTTAACCAGCAAAACAATTTTTTAAAGTACATCAAAAATCACTGAATAGAGTCAAATACCACCCACTCACGATTCAGCAGGATCATTTTAGAAGTATTACAGCCATTGTAACATGGCCTTATCCATCTAAATACAATGCATCATGACATGCTTAGCAATTACTGACAGTATTTTTATTGAATATCAAGGTGTAAAGACTCCATATCAAGGACTCTAAAATACAGCAGATTCAGTTCTCGTTGTCTCACATGGGAAGGAGCAAAATAGAGTTTTTTTAAAAGGTGGAACACACAATGACCTGCAAAAACAGAGAGAAACAGAAAGTAGAAATAAATGTTCAAAAATAAATATAAACAGGTAAGGACAAGGTAACAGTAAGAGGATGAGACAGAGACTGTCTTATTGACAACTACAAAGGGTTGAGAATTAAGCGATCTTAATGCACACACTAAAAAAGAAATGTTCAAATCTATCACCACTGGCTCTGGGGAGTCTTTATCTCCACACTAAAGAAAGCAGCTCAAACTCCTTATATAAGGTGTGGCGGATATAAGTGGCTATGCCAGATGGCCACAACAGAGCTGGAATGTTGAGTTTTGCACATTATCAACCCTGGACTACGTTGGTTTTGCAGCATTTCTAATTACAGGGTAGACAGAGACGAATAACCCTTCAGGCTGGTGACCCCCCGACCTGCCGGGCCCGAAGTTGAATTTTGCATCTCGTAGCATTAGCAGGTATCTGGTCAGAGAGGTGACTGAGAGGTCACGGGTTCGGGTCCTTTGAGGATGGTTAGCCATTGTGTTGCAGCACCACCTCGCTGCCCTTGAGATCCTCCTGTCGGTTTTGATAAACACTTCACTGGTCTTCATATATTGGTTCGGGGGGTTGGCAATTACACATAGTGTCAGTGTCATAAATAATGATTACAGCGAGGCTTGTTTGCAATTATAATTACAGTTATAATATATGGAGTTCAGTGTAATGGAAAGGAACTAGGACCGCTTTCAGCTTGGGACAGGTAGTTATACTGTGTTTAATTACTGTATTAATTCGCTTCGTTTCAACCTCCCCTCATCCTCCCCGTGTCCCAGTCCCAGCTTAAAGACCCGCACCAGTCTGAATGTGAATATGAACATGAGCTGCGGGTTCTCACTGTAACAAATGAAAGAGGGTTATGTTTTATTTAGTGCATGGGAAGGATCGTTCAAGAGGGGGCAGAGTGGCTGTAGAAGCACGAATAAGTGGTGGCTCGTGTACTCACATCAACCACCGCCCACACAGCTACACACACACACACACACACACGCACACACGCACGCACACATTTACACTTACAGAGGAATAAACGTATGCATGCACTCTGGGATATCTCCTTTACTGTGGCTACTAGGAAGATGAATTTCAACAATTTCCCTGCTAAAGCTATGAACAGTAAATCAATAGAAGTCAATGGAGTCAAGATATGAGGAACAAGAGGGGACATCTGTGTACATACGTATTGTTTTATCTTATACAAACATATTAAATAATACTGCATTACGTATATATATATACACACGCACGTACGTCAGTGTGCATATTAATAACTCTCACTGATCCCCATTCAACAGTATTCATATTGTGAAAATCGAATAAGTCTCAGCACAGTGCAATTTTCTTCTCTTTGGTTTTCAAGGCTTCGGTCCACGCTGCAGATTGAGCTGTCTGCAGGGAAAAAGAGAGAGGGAGAAAAAGAGATGTTTTCTTGTTTGGTGATGTGCAGATGTTACACATTTAAGAGGAATGAATACTGGTAGAGCGAGAGGGAGAGCACTGTGTGATTTTCTTCTCTCTATTCCTCTTCCCTCTAGTCTTTTTTTTTTGTGCCAGGGAGTTAGCATCATTGGAAACACAATTCAGATTAGTGCAGGCGGCTTGTCCTAGGGGAGCCTGGATGGACGAGGGTCCCGCTTCTCTCCCTGTCCTCATTACGAAAAGACAAGGAGCTCGCCGGCAAATCAATGGAAAAGGCTTAGGCGCTAATGCAGGCCATGCCTGGTGATGGGACTTAGCTTTGTGCGTTTGTGTGTGTGTGTGTGTTTGTGTGTGTGTGTGTGTGTTTTTTTGTGTCCCAGTGTGTTCATGTGTTTATGTGTGTGATCCTCCCCTTTTGTGTGTGTGTATGTGTGTGAGAGAGAGAGTGTGTGTGGAAGTTTAATCACTTGTGCTACAACAGAAGGCTGCAGAAAAACATTAGTTTCAAACGACTGGCGAATTGCTCGTCGTTGGAGTAACCTCAAAATCTCCGGTTAACTGTGCTGATTTTCACCATGGGGACATAAGAAAGCATGGAAGCCCTTTAATTACGCAGAGATAACGTCACATTCATCAGCGGATCCATTTAGTCTCGTACTAACACTGTTACCACTGCAATTATAATTGCTCGGAGCATTGTTGCCATGACTACTACTTCAGTAGCCTGCAGTTGTGTACAACTTCTTTTACACTGACAAATAAAAGAGCAGCACCTTTGTGTATCCTGTCAACAACCCCCTGCAGCAGAAAAACCGGCATCAAAATATGCCGAACAATCCACCTTTCTCACGGCTCAATCTGTGCCGCATCTGTCCTCGCCGTGGCTGATGCCGCCGTTGTTCTCACATTTGCCTTCATCCCACACTCACGTTTTTTTTTTTTCTTCTTGTTTTGTTTTGTTTTGTTTACACAGGTAACACCACTGGGTGCAACAAATGCTAAATAATGGTTTCATGTTGTGGATTTTTTTTTTTTTTTCAGCCCCTCTGCCGCCTCTGACATCTCACGGTGCTGGAGGTGTTTCTGGGTCTGCGTGGGGAAGGGGAAGGGAGGGCAAGAGGGAAGAGAGGGAAATAAATAAAACTGAGGAAAACAGATCAATAAATATTTCAGCAGCTGCTCCCTTCACAGACTTCTCCTGAAGCCATAAGAGGTGGAGAGAGAGAGCTATAGAGAAAGGGAGGGATGGATAAAGTGCAAGAAAGCACAGAGAAAGAGAGAGAGAGAGAGAGAGAGAGAGAGAGAGAGAGAGAGAGAACAGGGGTAATTGTGTTTCAGACTCTCATTCACAGTGAGCGAGAGAGATGGAGGGTGAAAGAGAGAGACAGAGAATAGGGATAATTGTGTCCCAGACTTTAATAGACAGAGAGAGAGAAGGCATGAGTGAGGGGTGGAGAAGCGACACAGGGTGTGCTAATGAGCACCACATACCAACATTGTCTCCGATGGGAACAAAAAAAAAAAAAAAAGAGGACGAAAGACTGGGTCCCCCGGACTTTGGCACTACATAATAGTGACTGTAAGAATGTCTGTCGTCCTGACTTTCGCATAATTCAAATTCCTGTCAGGAGTTAACGACAGACCATGTGGGCGTGTGTGTTTTTTTTTTTTTTTTTTTTGTGCGACGAGCAACTCCAAAATGATAATGAGCCGTTCAGAAGCTGAGTTGGTTTACATGTCGCTTTTAATCGAGCATCATGCACGGCCACCTTTCTGCGATCATTAGCTGATAGTTTTTTCGCATTAGCATGAAATTTCTACACACACACACACACACACACCAAACACATATCATACAGTGTTTGTGTAGAGCGGTATGTATGTTTTATGTAGAGAGAGAGAGAGATGGGGAGGGAAAAGACAGAGGGAGCTTATAAAGCTGGACAGGCTGGAGAGATACAGGAGTTATGAAAAAATGATTGAAGGAGGGCTGCTGGGAGGAAGCGAGGGAAGAGAGACAGATGGTGTGAGGGAAGAAGGGGGAGGAGGGATTCAAAGACCCGCAACAGGCAGTGATCGAGATGGATTGATTTTGCAGGCAGATGATTAGGTGGAATAAAAAAACATGGCAGGTTGATCCTGCCAATGAAAACTGTGTTTGGGTGATATTGCTGTGAGTGGGAGTAGAGAAATTGTTTCAGGGTCGCTTGTTGTGTGATATTGCTGTTAGAAAAAGGAGCTGGTGCTAATGTAATATGCCACTAGTTAGGGAGTCATCCAGTCAGGCAGCACACCTGTAATAAGATGCTCATGCAAGTGCGCCCACATCATAATAAGTGGTTTCGGAGCTTGTCAAGAAATCCACAGGTTAAATAAAATATTTCATTAAGGCACTCTTTCAAAATTGCCAGGATACACAGTGCAGTCAAATACTAACATTAAATGTTTCATTTGCTATTTGGGAAGCTGCATAATTAACCAAGTCAAGATGCCTGCTGGTAGTTAGCGCTTAGCGTAGTCGTTGCCCTACAATCGGAGCATATGTTGTGATTTTTAGAGATATGCAACAATTCTCCGGTGGTTCCGGAGTGCCGAGCGGCTCCAGCTCCAGCTGTGAAGGTGGCGGAGGGATTTTCTCGTAATAATGTGTCCATATTAGCGCGAAATCCTGACGGTCAGCCTCAGTTAGAGAGAGTTTCAGGAAGGATTTTGCCAGTGACGCCTCATAAACGGACTTATAAGAATTGTTCCACTGTGTCCTGAAGAATTTAGATTATTTATTCCTCTCGGTGTAAGAGGGTAAAAAGATATCACAGGAGGTTTTTTTTTGTTTTTTTGTTGGACTAAATATCATATTTGCGATGCTGTTGTAGTAATTGGAATGTTAGGTGAGATTTCATCAAACATTTCTGCTGCAATAGGCCATTAATTGGGTTTGGGAGAAGACGCTGCTGTGTTATTGTATTATGATATTTCACTAATTAGATGTGGTTTGATAACACTAAAAGCCCTTGCTGCTTAGTTTTCTGATGCGGCGAATGAAATTCCATTAGTGCTTCGACCTGCATGGAGGCAGTTGTGAGAACAATGTTTGACTGAGACATTATTCAAGTCATTTCTTGGATGCTTTGTGCTTTTTAATTCCTGCTCCAATCACAGTTATACATTAAGGAATGTGTGTTGATTTACTGCTTTTCAGCACGTCAGTGTGATTTTCAAATGCTGATAATCAAAAAAATATTTTTCCTTGCACATTTCAAGGCTTTTTTTTTGACTTTACAAAAAATACACACACCAGTGACATTTTTCCTTGTGTTAGAGCAGTGCTTACATGAAGGAATCTGGCCAAATTGTGCTCATTAAAATGCATAACATACCTGAGATACAAGCCAAATTTCCAATTAAAATTCCTCCTCATAGTGTTGTTGTTGAGCTGCAGTTTTGCCTTCTAGTTGCAGAAGTTATTACAATACAAGAAGAAACATAACATATCAATAAAAATGATTACATGAGCCTCACCCATGGGTGTTCTGTGTTTGAAATACTGATCAAATATAGTTATGGGAGCGCCAAAATGGGTTTAGTGCATAAAAAGAAACATCAGAAGCACACATTTTAGCAAATCTCCTGTTAGAAATGACTCTGTGAGATCATTTCGTCACAGCAACAACACATCACGCCGTCTCCCTGAAAACGAGGTACCGAAGTGCATCGACGTGACCTTTCTCTGGCCAGCAGACTTCAATTCCATTAAGAAATAATGAAGGTGTCAGAAAAGGGCAATTAGCTGCTTAATGTTGGGCAACAGTACTCTAATACAACATATTTTTGCTGACGAGTCAATATCTACACCTGACAACTGCTGTACTGAGACACGATGTGAGTTATTTGAATAGTTATAAAGAAATGAGCTTGTTCATTTAAGCTCCAGTGAGTCTGCTTCAATGCCTCTTTAAAAACTCAACTTTTTTTCTGCGTTTCTGTGATGAAGATGCCTCTAAACGGCGCTATAAAATGAAAAATCTAGTAATAGACCCAGTGATGATGTGATGAGAGGGCCACCAATATGAAATTAAATGCGAGAAGGCTCGAGATAAAAGCGTAGTTTTTTTGTAAAACAACAAAAAGAAAATCCATATCGGGGTTGATGTCAGAGCAGGACCCACAGTATGGAAGATTTAAATCAGATGATATCTGAACCATAGAAGATAAACAACCCCATTCAACACTTGTTATTAAGCTTCATGTTGGTCTATTTATCATGAATATCTGCTTCATCAAACCTGCAGTTACCTTTGTCTGTTATTTCGGGTTTGACAGCTGTAATCAGAATTGATCTGTATACTGCAGGGAGGCAGCAGAATCAGACATGACAAATGTGGGGCAGACAGTGCAGGTGTTTTCTCAATCAGGCCGACGTGATTGATCCACCCTTGAATCCGTCATGATCAAGCCTTATTGACACGGGGCTTCTATTAATATATATATATATTTTTTTTAGAGACAAGAGAGAAAGAAAAGAAAGACAGCAGCTGATCGACTGCAGCACGTAGAGTTTTAGCAAAGAATTGCATTTCAGTTCAGTCCTACAGAGCGTTTATAAATCCCCAAAATGTTCGAGGCAGTTCTGCTGGCACTATAGATTTTAGTTTAATTAGATTTTTTTTTACCAGAGTAGTTTTGCATGGTGAATTAATGCGAAGCCTTATGACGGCTGGTGAAAATTGATCTAGAGGTTCCGTTTTCAGAGACAATTAACGCAATGACATCATATGTGTAATTAGCTGCATTAAATGAAATATTTTTGTATCTACAAATTGGTATAAAGAGCTGAATATGATACTCTTAAGCAAAAATATGTTTGATATCATGCACCGAATAAGAAACCCTTTAGCCAATGCCTGCCATTTAATGCCTCATTTCTGCTCCCTTCATCACAGCGAGGCTTTTATTCTCGAGTATATAGATGTCCGTTGTCAGCGTTTTGACAGCAGTTTGATGTAGCGCAGTGATTTTATTCTTTAAGCAGAGACTTCTAAATGAGCAGAGATTCTCTTTTATACAAGTGTGCAGCACAGGCGGAAAGCAAAGATGGCACAACACGAGTTGGCAAGCCATATAGACTGAATGGCTTTGAAATACTGTGTCTTTGAAACTGCAACATTTCAATTCAGAGGACGGCAATTACACAGTCAAACATGGGAAGTGGATAGAATTGCATTACAGCAGCGCCGCATTTATTATAATGTAAAAACCCCGGCTAGTTTGTGTCCTATAAGTAATGCCGTGGTGCTCAGCCTCAGGGGACCCCGAGGCCTTCCAAACTGTGCCCACTCACCCCTTCCCACTTCCTGCTCTTAGCTCACACTTAAAGACACAAGCACACAACCACAGGCCATCTGTTTGCTTTTTTTTTTTTGTCAGGGAGCAACTTGATGTCTATACGGTTATGGACATATGTGATAAAAAGGAACATCAGAGTTGTCAGCGCTTCGTTTCTGCCTGATTACCTGGGGAATGCCACATTTTGAAAACTTGTTATAAAAGCTGCGCCTCCCCTGCTGAGACGCCCACTGTGACGAGTCCCTGTGCGGCAAGTTTAACAGGAAAGTGAGCCGATAATAATAACTTCATTCTAGCCATGCTTGTTGAAGAATGGCACCGTTCAATAGTCTATTTAAATGGTATATGCAGTAGATGTTAATGAAAATACTGCTGATATTACTCAGGCGGCACGGCAATGCGGCTGTTTGTGTCGCAATAATAATAATAATAAGAATACCTTTCTAATATCTATGTAAGTCTTAAATGAAAATAAAGGTAAACTCCTCCATAAATTAATCAAATTTATTTTACTTCTATAAAAATATATTAGTAAGAATTCTAATCCATCAGGGGCCAAATCCATTTTTGGTTATTTTTTAATTAAAACTGCCTGGTTGCCTTTTTCAGTGGTGTGACCATCTGTTGCCTTGTTTGTACAACAAAACTTTTTACAAGTATATGAAAATATCAGATTGTCATGATCCAAATTCCACCAAATTTGAGATACAATTACATTGAACCATTGCCCAAAGTTATTTTAATTTATTAAAACAGCAGTAATATGGGGAATACCTCACTGTAAATAAAAGTGGCATTTACCTCGGACTCTGATGTCTCAGGTTTTGATGAAACTTGACACATTTTGCTAACAGTTAGTTTATTTTTTCCCTGCAAAAGTATGTAGAAAAACAGGTTTGGCATTTGATTTTGGGTTATGATTATTTTTTCGCTGGGGCTTGTGGATGCTGCTGTGACTCATAGAGAAAACACTGAGGTTTTGATCTCCGATGGCAGTGATTCCAGCTCGGCTCGTTGCTCCTTTGAACATATTTTATCATTGTTGATCGGAAGCCAGTTAGGGATCCGTGTGTATTGCAGGAAGTCTATTGTCTACACCTTACCCAGGATAAAAAGAGGGGGTTGGCAGTGGTAAGGACTCTAGAAAAAAGAACAATTTGATCTTCCAAAAACTGCACAAATAATATTTTTTCATTTTACATCACACACACTCGACGGTGGCCTTGGACCCCATGGTACAGGCCTGCTGACATCGGGGCGATTGGATGCCGGTGAACTGATGAGCCCTGTTTGAAAAAGGTCAAGTCGGGGCAGCACATGTAATGACTCCTGCATGTAAGGAAGTGGTAGGTGAGAAGAATGCTGCATTACAGAAGTTAATTGGCTGTGCTGGAAAGGGTAAGGCCGCTCTTGGGATGGACTGCGCCTTGCACAAAGGGTGGATGAGCCACAGAGAGCTGGTTGAGGCTGAAGCACACCATATGGAGGGCTGGGTCTGGCTCTGGTTGGTTGTTTTATTTATTAGCTCTGCCAGGTTGGTTGCCACATTCATTTCATGCCTGTGTTACTCCACCTGCATCTTCGGTCGAAGCTCCTGAATTTAAGTAGCTCTATAATAGGGGAAACACAGACTGCAGAGAAAAAAAATAAAGCAATACCAATGTGATATTTATTGTAACACATATGATTAATGTGTTTAATTTTTCTGTGTTAAGCGTTAAGCTTCTGATCTCGTGCATGCACTTGACTCTTGATTTATACATTTCTTTCTCAGATACTCCGGGTTGTGTAGTTGAATACAGATTCAGAAAATCGTGATGTGAGCAGCAGAGGAGTCACAACATCACTAAATGTGAGAAATCAAGTCAGCATTGCCGCACTGACTAATATTACATCATGTTCCCAGGCATGTTGGCTTTATTGCCATTTCTCACCAGTAACTGCCTTGCAGTTACTCATCATAATGTCAATCACCTCTGAGTCAATGACTGATTGTGGGAGAACAGGAAAATATTTTAGGGCTAAATATATTGAATATGACAGCCCTCCATTACCAAAATAAAACAAATAAAACATGCATCTGTTGGATTTTAGCTGAATAAAATCACTCCCACACTCTCACATTGTTGGGCTACAGCAAAATCAGCCCCGGTCAGAGAGGGGAGTTGTTTGTAAATTGCCAGCGTTAATCCAAAGTGAAGGGTGGAGTGCTGTCTGATGGCTCCAGAGTGCAGAGGAGTGAAGAGTGGGAGTCTGACCTCTCGGCCAATCAGTGAGGATCAGACTGGAGGCGAGGAGGGTTCGTCAGCTGCAAGCTTCTTCTTTCATATTAAAAACAAATCCCTGATCAAAGAAATAAGCCCAGCCTCAAGAATGCAAAAAAAAAAAAGTGCAGTTGAAAGATTTGACACAAACTTTAAATCTGGACTCAGAATCTGTTGTTTCTTCCTCTTGAGTTCCCATAAATAAGAGAAACTACAACAAGAATGTCTGAAAAGCTGGATCCCCACTTGGCCTCCTCCTCTGTCTGCACCAGGATGACGTACCTGTCCGAAAGATTGTCTGAGTCCATGATCCAGGTGCTCAACCCGTCTCGTCAAAACCCACGAGGGAGGAAGCTCTCCCCTCTCTTTTTTCTTTTATGCCTTCTCCCATATCAAACAGACAGCCACTACTAAAAGATTCATGCATGTGGACTTTAGGTCATTAAAGAATGATCCACAGCAAAGCTGTTTTTCACCCTCATAATGAAATCCAATATTCATGAAATGGATTTTCCTCTCTGCTCTCCCACTCAGTCTGGCCACAGATGTGTGTTTGCTGGGTATTTAGCCTGTGTTTGCACAGCCTTGTTAGGCTAGCACGGGTTAATGGTATCCTAAAGGCGCATTTTCAGGCCACCCAGTTAATTAGACAGAGCTGACGAATGACCTTGCCATACATTACCTGTGTAAAGCAATGCAGAGTTACAGAATATCTGGGCTTTTCTAAGATTGGGGTCAGAGAAAAGACCAGTTAATAAAAGCTTTGTTTACGTAGGTGCGGTACTTGCCATACAGAGTTTCCAGTTAGAGACAGCAAGACAACATAATCAGATTGGTACACGTGTATCTGAAACCTAGCCTATGCAAATTTTGACATTAAAATAATACAAAAGAATTTTCATACCTCAGTCTGTTTCTGTTCCTGTTTATCCCCACACACATTTAGTGCTGTTGAAAACATTGTTGATGTGGTGTTGAATAATTAATAATAGTAAATCAACCTTTTTTTATTACAAAAAGAAAAAAAGATAATGCAGAAAGTAGACACACAGAAAACAAAGCAGAGACGATAAGATATTTCAACATGAATAAAATTAGCAGTGAATTAATGAAAACTACTATGGGTGAGCTGATTAGAGCCTAAATTTCTTAACAAAGGTAAGATAGTTGATGAATTGAGTGTCATCCTTTGATGGATTTTGAATCTGTCATTTTTTAGGTCAGTACATTGTGTTTTCTGTTGTTGCTGTGTCATTTGTGGGAAATAAAGCAGACAGATGGAAGAGGTAAAGCCAAAGTGGAGTACAGAAGGTGCAGCCTAAATCCACTGAAAGATGACTTCTCAGTCACTGATTATCATCTTAGTTATTTCTTCGAATCCTGTCGTTTTGGTTTTATATGTGTCAGCACCCTGATTCGTCATGTAACCACTTTTAGATCTTATTTCCCAATGTAATTATTTCTCATGTTAACTTTAAAATATATGTTGACCCAAACAAACCTTATAGGACTTAAATGTTGTGTGTGTCAGCCCTCCCTCGCCTCCACTGTAGCTTTAGTGTGTATAAATAGCTTAGCGGGATTTAATTTCTGTCATGTGTGAAGTTCCTCAGACTCACAACACTTGATATCCCCAGCGCAGACAATACAATGTAATGACTCTCCTCTGAGGGACCTAAGTAAAGATCCTTCCTCTAATCATCCTGTAATACACTCTGGCACCAGAGTTCATCTGGATCTGACCACTAGATGGCACTAACTTTAAAATTCAGTCGCATTTCTTCCTCTGTTGGGCTAAAAACACGCTAACAGAGCTTGTTAATTAATCTGAAATTATTACCCATATTGCCAAGTTTCATTTCCCTGTTCTTACACCCCTGTGGTGGCCTTTGTGGGTGCTGGTTACCTCAGTCTCAGGCCACATGGTGGACAGCTCATCAGTATGGGTGGCAAGAGTTGAAATGGGACCCTCATCGACTGAGGGGGAAGGCGAGTGGACGAGCTTAAAAGCTTAAAATTAATTAAATTAGAAATAATTCACTTCTGTAGGTACAAAAAGGCCATGTAGCTCTGATTAAATTTTTAGGGGTTAGCAGTCATACTAGATTTAAAATAAAAGCAAGCGAATGACACCAGTGTTGATACCCCTGGGCAGTATCGGTGGTTGAATATTCATGAAGTCATATGGGGAGGGGGGTGTTGCGTTTCGTAAAATGCAAAGAAAAAAAGAGAAAAACCAAAGGGAATTAAGTGATGCAAAACAGCCTTCCTGCCATTGCCGCTGAATTATGGCAGAATATGTAAAATCTGGGATCTCTGTGATTAAAATTGTGCCAACAAAATACCACTATCATCACTGGCATCAGTAGCAATTTTAATCAAGTCATCTTTTTTTTGTCATATCATCAAGACATTATGCCACGTTTTGATCCTCACCACCTTCATTATGATAACCACCAACACTGTTATCATCAGCGCTGATAATCAGCCCAATCTTTCCTCCCCATCTTCTCACTGTTATCTCCATCTTTATCACTGCTGCTAATTCCCAGCATCACACTCGGCTCTCTGCGGCACAATTGTGTTTTGTTGTCACAGCCAGTCACAGTGGTTTTTTTTTTTTTTTTTTTACCACAATTACATACTCCACTGAAGCAAAGGAGGTAATCCTTTCTCTCACTGTCTTTTATTATATTTCATTGCACTCATTCTTCCGCCTCTCCGGGGGGGGGGGGGCGGGGGGGGGGGGGGGGGGGGGGGCGGGGGGGGGGGCGGGGGGGGGGGTGGGG